>CM055736.1:10122706-10207706 GCA_029465975.1 Dallia pectoralis
TATATGGAGATGATATTACAATAATGCACAATGGATGTGGGGTGATATATGGAGATGATATTACAATAATGCACAATGGATGTGGGGTGATATATGGAGATGATACCATCAATAATGCACAATGGATGTGGGGTGATATATGGAGATGATACCATCAATAATGCACAATGGATGTGGGGTGATATATGGAGATGATATTACAATAATGCACAATGGATGTGGGGTGATATATGGAGATGATATTACAATAATGCACAATGGATGTGGGGTGATATATGGAGATGATATTACAATAATGCACAATGGATGTGGGGTGATATATGGAGATGATACCATCAATAATGCACAATGGATGTGGGGTGATATATGGAGATGATACCATCAATAATGCACTATGGATGTGGGGTGATATATGGAGATGATATTACAATAATGCACAATGGATATGGGGTGATATATGGAGATGATATTACAATAATGCACAATGGATGTGGGGTGATATATGGAGATGATATTACAATAATGCACAATGGATGTGGGGTGATATATGGAGATGATATTACAATAATGCACAATGGATATGGGGTGATATATGGAGATGATACTTTAGTTACCAAAAATATGTCTTACCCAGGACATTTCTGATATTGACTCTCAGACAATTACCATCCAGACATGAAACCACCCGGTCTGAAGTGTTTTTTTTTACCTGATGTTCTTTTGTTTTGAAGCTTGGGGAGGTCTGGACGTCCAACTGTCACGTGTGTAGATGTAACAACCAGACCATGACGGAGGTCTGTGAACCCAAACCCCCCACCCCACCCCCTGTTTGCAGTCAGAACTCAAATTTGGTCACTAAGTGCTGTGGTCAACAGACTTGCGGTAGGATAACGAATCTCATCCGGTTGATGATAGTTTAGCACCTTAGAACAAAGAATGTATGTTGATGCTAACGCCACTGTGCATGTTTCACTGAGCAGACGATCAGAGCTGCGCTCCAAGAGTTTCCAGTGTGAACGTCACCGTGGACAACTGCTCAGCAACACTACAGCTCCCAGTTTGTCAGGGTCAGTGCGGGATAGAGACGAGGTAAGACCAGTCAGAGTGTGTTAACGCGACCAAACGTCTGTTTCTCTGCGTAAGCATTTCATGTACACTTATAATAGACTTGGTTTCAGTAACTGAATACCTGTGTCTCATCTGGTAGACAATGCAGTTGGTTAAAAAAAGCAACTCTAATCTAAAATCACACTATTACTAATAATACATATAAGCGCAGCACCTCTAATCTAAACTCACACTAATACTAATAGTACATATAAGCACAGCACCTCTAATTTATAATAACACTAATAGTATATATAAGCACAGCACCTCTAATTTATAATAACACTAATAGTATATATAAGCACAGCACCTCTAATTTATAATCACACTATTACTAATAGTACATATAAGCACAGCACCTCTAATTTATAATCACACTAATAATAATAGTATATATAAGCACAGCACCTCTAATTTATAACCACACTAATGCTAATAGTATATATAAGCACAGCACCTCTAATTTATAACCACACTAATATTATAATACATACAAGCACAGCACCTCTAATCTAAAATCACACTAATACTATAATACATATAAGGACAGCAACTCACAATGTCCATGTATGTTTTGCATGTAAGAGCATGTTGAAATGTGTGAAAAGTCCAAAAGGTCCAAAAGAAACGTCCTCTCAACTCACCTGTTTCCTCTCAATCTCAGGTGGGTTGGTACTGACAGCCATCTCCTCCAGCTGGAACAGAAGAATGTGTTTTGCAGAGTAAAGAGTTTTGAGCAAAGGCCTGTGACTCTGCACTGTGTGGGGAACTCTGTTGTGAGTCACCTGTATACACACGTCACCAGCTGTGAGTGCAGTGGATTGGCGTAAACCAGTGCCTCATGTTTTGTGAACATCAATGCTCGCAGACTTATCGTTTGATACTCTCCCATGCACAATGGTGAACGAATCAATTGCCAAACCAATATATCGTTTGTCGGTTCTTTCTTTTTTGGTCAAATAGCGGTAATTATTTTGGTGTGCTGTGGGAAAACAGCATAGTAGTTGTAGATGGCTTATTGTTTGCTTGGTTTTCAGCTGGACTCTTTGGTCAAGGCCTTTGAATTTTGCATATCTAACTTTTTTCCGAAATGTTAAATGTAGCGTGTAGTTGATTGTATATTTTATAGATTTTACATATGTGAGGCTTTATAATCAGCCCAGAAATTTAACACTTTAAAATTAATTCATTCATCACAATTACTGTTTCAATATTTTTGTTTTGGTTACTCTATGTGTGCAACATATGTTATAAATTGTGACCAAATTAAATATAACCATTTTATTCCAATAAAGTACCAAAGGATAAATATTGAATATCCCATTACTCATCACTATGCATTTTTTTTTTCATTTGTTTATTATTTTAATTAACCGTATTTAACTAATTCAATAGAGAAGCAAACTCTAATTTGCAGAACCACATAATGTTAGTAAAACTGAACAAAAAACAAAAACAAATAAAAACTATATACAAGTGACTTGAACGCACCCTCTATCACGTTCTAAGGGTGTAGTAAGATATAAAGCCAGGCGCAGAGCTTGAACACGTTTGATGTGTATTTATTTTCAAATGTAAAACAAACACAGTGACAACGAATGGAAAAACTAACACTGTTAAATTAAATAAAAAATCTCCTGGCCGCACTATTGTCAGCCCCCTCCAAATGAGGCATACCTGAGCAGCCACCTCCTAATGAGGCATACCTGAGCAGCCACCTCCTAATGAGGCATACCTGAGCAGCCACCTCCTAATGAGGCATACCTGAGCAGCCACCTCCTAATGAGGCATACCTGAGCAGCCCCCTCCTAATAAGGCATACCTGACCAGCCACCTCCTAATGAGGCATACCTGAGCAGCCACCTCCTAATGAGGCATACCTGAGCAGCCACCTCCTAATAAGGCATACCTGAGCAGCCACCTCCTAATGAGAGATACCTGAGCAGCCCCCTCCTAACGAGGCATACCTGAGCAGCCACCTCCTAATAAGGCATACCTGAGCAGCCACCTCCTAATGAGAGATACCTGAGCAGCCACCTCCTAATGAGGCATACCTGAGCAGCCACCTCCTAATGAGGCATACCTGAGCAGCCACCTCCTAATGAGAGATACCTGAGCAGCCACCTCCTAACGAGGCATACCTGAGCAGCCACCTCCTAATAAGGCATACCTGAGCAGCCACCTCCTAAAGAGGCATACCTGAGCAGCCACCTCCTAATAAGGCATACCTGAGCAATGATGGATTATAAAGGTGACAGAGTTACTTAGAAACTATGAAAAATTAATGCCTTGTTAAATGGTTGACAGTTATCATTCCCGCAAGTAACGTATTGTTGGCTCGGAGGCCACTGATGCTACGACTGAATCTGGTGTTTGTAAGGGTGTAATTTGTTGAGGAGCTTTATAGCAGCAAGCCTTTATAGCAGCAAGCCTATACACCAGGATTGGACAGATGGACAGATGTACCTGGTTATACTTGACGCCATGGGTGAAGGTTGTCTTGTTCTGGATGGGAAAACATGAGTGATTTAGGTATTATATGAAAATTAAAATCAAAATATGTATATAAACCAACATATCAATAGATGCCTTATGACTATATTAGTCATATATCTGGCCATTGCCAGATTTGTAATTTTTTCTCATACCTTTTCCATGCTGGTGGATTACAAAGGGACTTGTCTGTCTCATATTTATATCCAAGTAAAGCAAAATGTCATGTTACATTTTGTAAGTGTCGGATCATGGTGATAACCCCAATTTTACAAAGCTTTTTTGTTCATATTTACTTGAGGAGCCAATAATTCTAAATTCTGAAGCACTGTACATGCCAGGTCATGCCAGAAGGCCTGCTCATTAAAGCGCATAAACCGACGTTTGACACTAACTAGAGGAGGCTGTTTCACAGTGGTGATGTTGTGTACACAAGCAATACTAGTGATCATAGCAGAAGACTGCAGACTGCTATGGACATCTACATAGTGTCTAATTTGAGCTGCACATATTTCGGTGTATTGACCATAAACCAGTTAAGTTTTCATAGTGATAAGGGATAATAAGTTCACTTACGGCAGTCAGACCACAGACCTCAACAATTATAGTGATGTTTCTCGGTGGTTGGATGTTACATCTTTAACTACATAGGGAGTAATATCTTTAACTACATTACACTGTTGTACATTAGATAGATTTTAATACAATTACACTGCTGTACATTAGATATATTTGAATAAAAATACACTGTTGTACATTAGATAGATTATAATACAATTACACTGTTGTACATTAGATACATTTGAATAAAATTACACTGTTTTACATTAGATAGATTTTAATAAAATTACATTACAGAATTGTACATTCTTCTTATTGGTAGTTGATAACAAATCTCTTTACCCTGAGAGGTAAAGATAATGAATCAATGTTCTCAGATGGCCAGGACATTAAGACTTAAATCAGTCAGTTAACATTATTGATGAATTAGCTTAAATTCTATTAGCATACACATTGATTAAATGAATGACCAAATTAACATTAGTATGATAAGTTGATTTCAGCCAGAGGTGTCATTCTTCATTGCAAATCCTATCAGAAAGGTTTTGGTGTACTACTTGCCATTTAGGGTCAGTTACTAGTTCTTATCCATGTTTTTCTGAGGCATACTGAGACACCTATATAATCTGGAGCCCCCTATAAGAATAATATCAATAATTACGGAGTAAAAATTTTCAAGAAGAAACCCCTATTTAAACGAAAGGGCACATCGTAACTAAAACAAAGCCCCTTTGTCTTAATTTTAAACAATAACATGCCATTTCATAAGGCTTTTGTTTGTGCTGCTCATGTTTTTCTAGTCATGTTGCCATATTGTTCGTTCATTGTGTTTCTCCGTGCGTTCCGTAGAACCCTTAGAATCTGTGAGGCCCTCTACAAGTCCTAGCCCCCCTGGATGAAAATTATTGTTCCGTAGTCGGCTGTCACATCCACAGACGGGAGAGAGGGATGCTCTTTGAATCTTAATATCAAAGACCTGGGAGACTTTGAACTTGCATGGAGTCCTATAAAACAGAGTTGGAGTGTGTTTATGTCTGTGTTTGGCCTCTGTATCGTCAGGATCACAGTGATTGGGTCCTGTCTCACTCGCGGACACTCCCGTTTTTTTGGAGAACACCGTGTTAACATAAGAGAGGATGATTGGCAGTCTGTGGTTTACTGATTAGTATATACTGGCTATTCTAGTTTCTGCCAATCAACATAAGGTAAGGTTTGCTCTTTGGCCAGAGTTTTTTATCAGCGAATACTGAATACTCAAGCGCGTAATCTTCACGGACCTCTGGGGCTCCTGAACAGGTAAAAAAATCCGTATTTATAGAAAGTTTGTGTTGTACAAGGACTTTTGACTGATTTGATTACTTGGTATGATGACAGAAGCAACGGGGGGGGGGACGTTATGTAATGCTTAACTTGCCTAGTTCAAGTTATTTGATGTAGCCTAACAGAAAAATAATATTCATCGGATGATTTTGTTAAGATGGTAGTCAACCTCCGGTCTGGCTATCTCTGTCTGTCAGTAGGTTTCGGAAATCATGAGTGTGGAAACCAAGGAGCAACGCGAGCCATGCTGCTCCAAACTAAAGGTCAGTGTTTGGATTTTTAATATCATCATCCTGATTTTTGAGCAGAGGTAATAGTTACTGGTTGATACATGTACATTTCCTGAGTAGTTGATAAAATTGAATAGTCCTGCTAGATGGGAACTAATTAATAGTTGGTTCACTCTAAACTTGATAGTAAAAGACATAATGCTGTGATAAGAAAGAAATCGGTTAGGGATGTGGACCTAAAGAACTGACCAATGAGAAGCTGAGGAATATGGACTGAAGGAACGAAATGTAAATAAAGGGGGGCTTGCAGATAAGATTTACGTGTTGTGCTGTGTCCTCAAAAAACAGACCAGTTGTTAGATGGCATACCTGTTGGATGTTTTTCACACTAAACACACAGTTAAAATTAGCGTTTCCATTCATTTAGCTATGCATAAAACACACATTCACAAACTGACTGGCCTGATAGTGGATGAACTGTCTGTTACTGGGAGAAAAGTCTTTCCAAAAGTGTTTTTAATCTGTGTCTCATTAATTGCCATAGGGCTGTGGGTTTCTTTGAACTACTGTAGCGGTTATTTTGGGTGTTCTGGGAGGTTTTAGGAAGACTTTACCTGAAACAGGAAGCGGTTTCGGTACAAATCAACTACTACTACTCAATCAATCTGCTTTAACTCACATACAACTATGTGGCTCGTCGTGTGTTCCACTGACCCCGGCACCCTCCACAGCCTCTTGAATTACGCGTACATCTACTAAAAGACCAAGGAAACTGCCTTTCCAACCATGAGGGTATGCTAAATCTCTCCCAAGCACTTGTTTGTGCCACCTCCAGTCTCTTGCGTTTTGTGTGTGTGTGTGTGTGTGTGTGTGTGTGTGTGTGTGTGTGTGTGTGTGTACGTGTGTGTGTGTACGTGTGTGTGTGTGTTCACTGATGAGCCAAATCATCATGACATTATTCACAGTTGACGAGAATGACGTTGATCATCTCCTAACAAGGGCTTGTGAAGATCTGGGTAGTTTTAATCGATTTTTTCAGTCAACGCGTTGAGCGACGGAACTGACGCAGTGGAATAAGGTCTGGTCGGATTGTCCCGAGACAAGCAGGCCCTGGTTGGTAATCGCCGTTTCAATTCATCACAGAGATTATCAATTGGTTTGATGACCAGGTCCCTTGAGATCCTCGCCGCCAACCTCGTCAAACCATGTGTCTATGGGGCCCACTTTGTGCACAGCAGCACAGTCACGCTGGAATTGTAAAGGGCCTTCCCAAAACCGTTGCCACGACGTTGACAGTACGTAATTGTTGTGTCTTCACTAGAACTAAGGGGCCCGCCCCCTGATTACAGCCCTAGACCATATTCCCTCCTCCACCAATCTTTACAACAGGCAATATGCATTATGTTTGATAGCGTTCTCCTGGCATTCAACACACCCAGATTAGTACATTAAACTTAGATAGTGAAGTGTGAGTGGGCTTTAAAAAGCGGAGGAAGAGGCTAGGCATCTCTGTGTTTACTGTGAGTCCGCGCTCCTCCAAAGAACTGTGCATTGGAGCACCCATAGGGCAATCTCAAAATAAAGGGGGTGTTCCAGAAGGGCCGTGGGGGATACCTTATGCGCTGGACCCGGCCAGCAGGCCCAGTGCCAGAACACCATCCATGCCCGGTACCATCTCCCAGACGCCGGGCAAAGGAAGTTGGTAGAAAGCATTACTGCTCTTCCGCATCAGCCAGATAAGGATCAGCCTCCCCCTGAAATGGGCCTCCTCCATCTGAGCCCACCAAGATCTTGCCTCCTTCTCCGACCGGAAACAGCTGAGGTTTCTCCTCCTTCTACGCCTGAGCCCGCAGAGATCTGGACTCTTCCCTCCGAGCTCACAAGGGGCTGGACTCTTCCCTCCGAGCTCACAAGGGGCTGGACTCTTCCCTCAGAGCCCGCAATGGGCTGGACTCCTCCGGCGGCCCAACGGCAGAACCACCTACCATGCAACGTCCTGCTTCTGGAGAACAACCGCCCTGGTGGTTTCTATTTAAAAAAGAACGCCTATTGCTTTATGAATTTTACCAATATATGACGATCAAAGCCGACTGTCATGTTATGATTACATTCACATTCCAAGTACCTTATTATCTACAATTTCAGAGTTATTTTAACCTCACAGCATAGCGATATCATCCAAATATAATTGTCCCCTCAAAGCAAATTCTGGACTATTTGTTTGCATGGAACTTGTTCTGGGTCCGCTTCCAGACTGCAGTCAGCAGGTTTGAATAGGGCCGGGCTAAACTATTGTCTTGATTCACTGTGTTTATTTTTACAGCTGTTTCTAGTTTCCCTATCTTTCGTGTACTTCGCCAAAGCCTTCGGAGGAAGCTACATGAAGAGTTCCATTACACAGATAGAGAGACGCTTCGACCTTCCTAGCTCTCTAGTAGGAGTGATCGATGGCAGCTTTGAGATCGGTAGGCCAGGGTCTTAATTTTCAATGCACCCATAGTGTCATAGAAAGACAACACTTTTCACTTGCAACTGCACATAACCAGAACGTCTGTTGTAAGCAATAAGGGCTCCACAAACATGTTTAATTTATGTTTTCAGTCTGTGATGTTATTGCATTATGCCTGCAGGTACAATCACAAATGTCCTAATCCTCTCACAGTGCTCAAGCCATTGGTACATTGTAATGTTTACAAATTAGTTAAACCATTGGTACATTGGGATTTTTTCAAATTAGTTAAACTTTGGTACATTGGGATTTTTTCAAATTAGTTAAAATTTGGTACATTGGGATGTTTTAGAATAAGTTAAACCGTTGGTACATTGAGATTTTTTAAAATTAGTTAAACTTTGGTACATTGGCATTTTTTCAAATTAGTTAAACTTTGGTACATTGGGATGTTTTAGAATAAGTTAAACCATTGGTACATTGGGATTTTTTCAAATTAGTTAAACTTTGGTACATTGGGATTTTTTCAAATTAGTTAAGCCATTGGTACATTGGGATGCTTTCAAATTAGTTAAACCATTGGTACATTCTCTAGGAGGAAGGTCATATCTGTTTAAAATGTAATTTGCAAGGTTGTTTATTTAACTTTAAGTGGAAAATGACTGTTAGCAGAGCGCTAAAATGGGATGTACACAGGGACTGCTTGCTGCATAGAGAGAACAGCATCTACACTTTAGCCTTAAGTGATCCCACTCTCCCAAAACAAACAACAGCTTGGGCCCTCACAATGCCACATTCATTATATTGTTTTGTCTTCCCTCACCAGGTAATTTACTAGTCATAGCTTTTGTCAGTTACTTTGGGGCGAAACTTCACAGACCTCGACTGATCGGCATTGGCTGTCTGGTCATGGCTGTCGGTGCCTTCCTCACTGCTCTTCCGCACTTTTTTCAGGGACGGTAAGTACCTTTTTTATAATTGACAATGTGCCGCTATGATTGGTAAATACAGTATGGTGGAAAATGACACAAAAAATCAACGCTAGGTTCGAAGGTAGGATTTGTTATTAACATCTTCGTTTTTGTTTTCTTGTAATGACGGTACCATTATTTATTTTCCATGCAGGTATGTGTATGAAACGACTCTGTCACATACGCCTGAGGAAAACACCACAGAGAGTATTCTGCCTTGTCTGACCAACACGAGTAATATAGTTATGAACGTACAACAAACAGCAGAGAATAAAGCTGGTAATTGTCAAACACCAACGCCACTTATCAGAGTTCGGCTCTTTCAAGCGACTCCGTTCAATACATATTCAATTCCACTGACGCTGGAAAAAGCAAAAAACGCCACGGCTGGACCACAATGAGGAAACGTGTTTGTACTAAAAACGGTTGTGTTCCCACAGCATGTGAGAAGGAGGCAGGTTCCTACATGTGGGTGTATGTGCTTCTGGGGAACATGCTGCGTGGGATTGGGGAGACACCTGTTATGCCGTTAGGAATATCCTACCTGGATGATTTCTCCAGGGAAGAGAACACCGCCATCTACATTGGTAAATCAAAACTATCCACACCAAACCTCAGGATAGTGAAGACTCCACGTTGTGTTTCTTGTATTATATGCCTTGGTTTGGTTGCTAACGCTGCCTTTCCTGTCTCGAATCCGTCCTTAAGTGTGGGAAAATGCAGAACTAGCGACTCCTACTGCATCAGAATATGTGCTTGGTATGGTAAACCGTTAGGATATGCAAATACAGATAATCTGACCCCAAAAACGCTGTACTATGTCTTGTATCTGTTGATGTTCCCCATGTTGTCAAAATCACTCGCTTTCAAACACTGTAATATGTACAACTTCACGTTTAACTGAGATGCAATATTGATTTTACTTATAGAATATCCACAAATAAACAGCAGATTCTACATCCAGCCCGAAATCTCAGACAGCATCTTTAAATGTATTGTACTTTCTGTATGCTGCTGCTTTAAATGTCACTGACCATATGTGCATCTCCTCTGTCAGCTTGTATACAATCTGTGGGCATCCTGGGACCCATGTTTGGCTTCATGTTCGGCTCCTTATGCACCAAGATCTATGTGGACATTGGCTTTGTGGATTTAGGTACAGTAATTTCCCCTGAACGGCACTATAACACACTATGCCTGTGATCAGTAATATGTTCACATCAATATTGTACTTGCTTAATATTTGCTTGTAATCATGTCCGTTTGTTTTTTCCCCATTTTATTACTTACTGGGTTATAAAACCATCTTGGTTGAATCCTTTCATGAGCTAAAGACTGTAGTTAATTAACTTGTGACATTGGCACACCGTGTGAGAGGTTGTCATTGTTTGTGTACGCTGTGATTGGATAACCTCAGTATATCCTGGGTCAATTATGTACACATGTAGCACAGGGTGTTCAGGTTCAGGGTCTGAATTATGCTGGAGAGTATTATGGACATCTCCCTAACCCTTGGCCTAAGTTGTTAGGAAGGTAGTTTGTAAGGTACACCATAGCCTCCTCAGTAAAAGAGATGCGTGCCAAGCGTGTCAGAAAATGCATTTGATCGGGTTTAACGCGATTCCAGGGAATCGTCCCCTGAAAAATCGGCCAAAGGTCTTTGAAAATGAATCTGTGTTGCTAACCTATCCATGTAGATTATTACATTACTCTTCGGGAGCTGAGTTTCCACTACAACACCGGGACGTCATACTTTTTATAAACAGTATGTCATCATCTACACACATCAGGAATTATGGCAGAGCTATGTTTGCCAGGAGTTGTGGCCAGGGGCAGATTGAATCATGAAGCTTGAACTCTGAGCAGTTCCCTTAAAGGAATGTCTAATGTATTGACCTTATTTACCATAAGCTTTATCTCTCCTATCCACAGAAAGCATCTCTATCAACCACAAGGACTCTCGTTGGGTTGGTGCCTGGTGGTTGGGTTTCCTGGTAACCAGCTTACTAATGCTCCTGGTTGGAATCCCATTTTGGTTCCTCCCAAAGACTCTGCCTAAACAAGGCAAGAGCCCCAGTCGGAACAAGCTAAAAGACAAGGACATACAGACCAAGAGCTGCTCTGAGACAACAGAAGAGGTGAAGGAGCAGGACAGCTTCTTACCAGAGGTTAATAAAGAGGACCATGAATCAAAGCCTGTCAACATGACTGACATGGCAAAAGGTAAAGTGGAACTAGCTTCAGTTTGATCCCTGGCACGTTCTCATGCCTTCTACCTTGTAAAATGTGCGTTCATAGACAAGAGAGGAAGTTTTTACACTGATGACCCCAAATAAATGCTATCTTTCTGTAGGTTTCGCATTACTGTGGTGAAATCCTAGGTGGTAGCAGGTTGCATAAAGGGTTAATCAATAATGTAGTGTTTTTGACCCTGACCGTTTTGACCCTTTCCCACTATTGTGCAATATAATCTGTAAGCTTCGATCAAAGGGGCTACAAAGATCCCAGTTTGTCCACACTAATAATGATGTCCCTTTACTTTTTATTACCTCCTGACTTTGGTAAATTTCCAAAATGTCAAGTTTTGAAAAAGATAACCCGCGGTCACAAAGTGTTGTTTACTCTAAGATTCGGTCAAAAAAGAAATTCAAACTTGCGAACCGCACTCTGGAAGCGGACCCAGAAATCAGGTTTTGTCACGAACGATTGAACATTTCACTTTCTTAATTTAAGCACTTTAACCCATTTTCTTCAACGTTTTCCAATGTCTCTTTTGTCTACAATTTTCAGATTTTGGGCCATCCTTGAAGAGGCTGTTTTCCAACAAAGTCTACATGTTGGTTCTTCTGACAGGTCTGGTGGCCGTTAATGGCTTCATGGGGATGATCACCTTCAAACCCAAGTACATGGAGCAGATCTACGGGGTGTCTCCCTCTAAGGCTATCTTCCTAATTGGTAAGTCTGCAGAATTCTTAGATTAAGATCACATCCATGTTAGCACAGTCTTAAAACCAAAAGGAAGAAATGTAGGCTACATGCTGCCAACTAGTGTGTTGTTTGAATAGGTATAAAGCCGGGTAGTCAATGTCTCAATGAACTGCATTTACAGTTTGTTTGGCTCTCTCACCACTATAAAACAATTTACCATTTCCCCTGATGACCTTGATAGGATGATGTAAGCTCTCTTGAAAAAACAGGAAATCCTACCAGAAGATGACTTAGTGAATAGTCATCATGAATAGTGTCAGATCCAGTATTTGAAATCATATTCCAAGATGGCAGAGAGTTACTATTTGGATTAAAATTTTAATAATCCGAGGTAATTTCTGTGACTACTGAAAGCAAAGGTAGCCGCATACTTTTTCAAGCAAAATCTTCTTCCCGTTCTGGTGGTGTCGCTGTCCCACCTCGCTATTTTCAGGCAAAATCACAATCTGTTTGTCACTCTGGATATGAGCGTCTGCTAAATGAATTAACTGGAATGTGTTCCAGGTTTGATGAACCTGCCTGCTGTGGCAACTGGGGTCATCACGGGAGGACTTATAATGAAGCGATTTAAGATGGACGTTCTGGGAGCAGCTCGAATCGCTATCATCAGCTCCTTATTGTCTTTCTGCCTCCTGATCTCCCAGTACTTTTTAATCTGTGAGAACGCTCAGGTGGCCGGACTCACAATGACATATCAGGGGTAAACACTGACACTATATACTTTATATACAGTAATTTAACGTAATGTTCAGTCATACTTCGCTTGTCTTCTTCCTCCTAGTTCATTTTTTGTCATTTCTACAGTCTTTCAGCTGTGTGCTGAGTAAATATTGCATTTCATCTTGCATTGATAATGTGCTTTTAGTTAATAGGCTTTTAAAATTGGTTTAAAGCAATAGTGGTTTTAAAGAAAATAATAATCTTGTCACGTCCTTTTATCATGTATTTTGAGGATTCCATTGCTTTAATTCTGTGAAAATCAAAAGCGTCACTTGGTGTTTAGCAATTTGAATGAAATAACTTTGATTGAACCAAAGTCTTTAATAATTAGAGATTAAAATGACCTTTGGTTTGAGCATTGGTGACCTGCCGTCCGGCTGATGTCGACAGTATAATGGGTGTTTCAGATGATGGGTTGGTTTTGTTGACTTCCAGATAAAACAGCGTTCTTAGAAGCAAGTTGCTGTTCTGTCCACAACCACAGTGGGCTTGGCTCATTGCGAAGTTCAAACTGCATACTGTAAAAAAAAAGATCAATGCAACAACCAGAGCAAACGTTTAATTTATTTACAACCTGATATCAATAATGGGTAAAAATTTATTTAGTGAATGAAACACTCATTGCAACGTATACTGTGGTCGTTTTCTCAGGGCTCCAGAGGTATCCAATCAGCAGACGAGCTTGCTTTCTCAGTGTAACACGGGCTGCTCCT
The DNA here is from genome assembly GCA_029465975.1 of Dallia pectoralis. Classification (NCBI taxonomy): domain Eukaryota; kingdom Metazoa; phylum Chordata; class Actinopteri; order Esociformes; family Umbridae; genus Dallia; species Dallia pectoralis. Next base: position 10,136,259 of record CM055736.1, read on the forward strand.
GTTCTTTGAAACACTGGGACCCTGTGTGCACTGGCAATGGACTGACTTACGCCTCCCCCTGTTTGGCTGGCTGCCAGACCTCCACGGGTGTTGGCAAGAAGATGGTGAGGAGGTTTACGAATTGACTTTAATCTTCTGAGTTGCCCTGAGGGACGGTACACATAAGCAATAAGCTAAAAGCGATTCTTAGACATGTTATATAGCCCTGGAGTCCCTGGACACCGCACCTAGAGGTAATTTTGCTGGGCGTTGTGATATATTGACTCATTGTGCCTTATTGCCTATTAATACCACGGCTCTCAGCCAATCAGCATTTAGGATTCGAACCACTACTATTCACACTTTACACATAGCATGTATAGTTGCATAGCTGCTGCCGTTTCAGCCTCTTCACATCCATCTGCTTCCTCTGTTTAACAGGTGTTCCATAATTGCACATGCATGAGGGAACTGGCAGAGGACCTTTTCCCCAAACCGTCTAACATGTCGGCCATTTTGGGACAGTGCCCCAGGATGGGTGACTGTGACTTGATGTTTAAGTTGTACATGGCAATTAGTGTTCTGGGCGCATTTCTTTCCTCCTGCGGGGCCACGCCTTCGTACATCGTCCTGCTCAGGTAGAGTGAAACCACAGAATGGATGCAAATGCCCACCTGGGATCGCTGGAATCAAATAGTTTGGTGAACAAACTGAATGAAAAGCAGTCATAGAATCATCATGATGTGAGCTTTTAAAAAAACAGTCTGTTTTGTTTGCAACCTTACCGTAATTATTGTTTTTTGTTTTGTTTCAGATCTATAAGCCCTGATTTAAAATCACTGGCTCTTGGCATGCAAACGTTGATTGTCCGAACTCTTGGTAAGTAAGAGAAGTTTTTGGAAAGTATAATCAGCCTTTGGTCACTGTGTTCCAACTTAATTTATGATCTCTGGTTGAGGAACCTGAGGAAACAAAACAATGTCAGTGTCTGGAGTGGGAACTTTTTTTTTCCAATCGGGCCTTTCTCGTTCGTGATATACGTTTTGCCTTGTATGATTTCTCCGTTGGTTATATACGCTCTGACTTGTATGATTTCTCCGTTGGTTATATACGTTTTGCCTTGTATGATTTCTCCGTTGGTTATATACGCTCTGACTTGTATGATTTCTCCGTTGGTTATATACGCTCTGACTTGTATGATTTCTTCGTTCGTTATATACGCTCTGACTTGTATGATTTCTTCGTTCGTTATATACGCTCTGCCTTGTATGATTTCTCCGTTGGTTATATACGTTTTGCCTTGTATGATTTCTCCGTTGGTTATATACGCTCTGACTTGTATGATTTCTCCGTTGGTTATATACGTTTTGCCTTGTATGATTTCTCCGTTGGTTATATACGCTCTGCCTTGTATGATTTCTCCGTTGGTTATATACGCTCTGACTTGTATGATCTCTCCGTTGGTTATATACGCTCTGACTTGTATGATTTCTCCGTTGGTTATATACGCTCTACCTTGTATGATTTCTCCGTTGGTTATATACGTTTTGCCTTGTATGATTTCTCCGTTGGTTATATACGCTCTGACTTGTATGATTTCTCCGTTGGTTATATACGCTCTGACTTGTATGATTTCTCCGTTGGTTATATACGCTCTGACTTGTATGATTTCTCCGTTGGTTATATACGCTCTGACTTGTATGATTTCTCCGTTGGTTATATACGCTCTGACTTGTATGATTTCTCCGTTGGTTATATACGCTCTGACTTGTATGATTTCTCCTTTGGTTATATACGCTCTGACTTGTATGATTTCTCCGTTGGTTATATACGTTTTGCCTTGTATGATTTCTTCGTTCGTTATATACGCTCTGCCTTGTATGATTTCTCCGTTGGTTATATACGCTCTGACTTGTATGATTTCTCCGTTGGTTATATACGCTCTGCCTTGTATGATTTCTCCGTTGGTTATATACGCTCTGACTTGTATGATTTCTCCGTTGGTTATATACGCTCTGACTTGTATGATTTCTTCGTTGGTTATATACGCTCTGCCTTGTATGATTTCTTCGTTGGTTATATACGTTTTGCCTTGTATGATTTCTCCGTTGGTTATATACGCTCTGACTTGTATGATTTCTCCGTTGGTTATATACGCTCTGACTTGTATGATTTCTCCGTTGGTTATATACGTTTTGCCTTGTATGATTTCTCCGTTGGTTATATACGCTCTGACTTGTATGATTTCTTCGTTGGTTATATACGCTCTGCCTTGTATGATTTCTTCGTTGGTTATATACGTTTTGCCTTGTATGATTTCTCCGTTGGTTATATACGCTCTGACTTGTATGATTTCTCCGTTGGTTATATACGCTCTGCCTTGGCTCTATTCCTGCATTGCACCTGAGCGGGTCCGTGACAGTAAGAATTGGGTTTGCTTGCAGGTGGAATCCCTCCTCCTATCTACTTTGGAGCTTTAATTGACAGGACGTGTCTGAAGTGGGGAACTAAACGGTGTGGGGGTCAAGGAGCGTGCCGATTCTACGATTCTCAAGCATTCAGGTACGGTCAACTGAGAGACAGAGCGATGAACTTTGTTATAATATACAATCCTAGCACTTTAATATTGTCCCTTCTCTCCCCCTGTAGAAAAACCTTTCTCGGTATGTTGATTGGTATTTACGGCTTGTCTTACCTGCTGTGGGGAGTGTTGTACCGTCAGCTGTCGAAGAGACAGAAGAAGCTGGCCCTGCAAAGCCAGGCCAAAGAAACAGCCCTGGAAGCAAACACGAACAACGCCAACGGACATGCCGTCATCAGCATCGCCAAGAACACTGATGATCCGGACCGGGAAAGCACTATCTGAAAGACCAGAACTGGTTTTCATACGGATGATTTACAATCCTGCATTGTGCAACGCCCTCGACCTTCTTGAAATGTCGGCGGGTTCCTCAGTAACCCACTTCTCAAACAATCAAGTTGTTTTTCCAGCAATAACCTGGTACCTGTACCGTCTTAAGTTCAGACCCTATTAATGTACCGCAGGTGCTATTTGGGAAACATAGATTTTGCTGCTGAAGCTCTTTGGCACAGAGCATTGATCGTTTTTCGTTTGTCTCCATTATATATAATTTCCATTAATTGATCCGCAATGTGAGTTATTGAATGTAGTTCAGTTTCAACAGCACGTCCCCATTGCATTGCATTGTCTTCCCCGTTACACGTCCCTGTATTCCCTGTTACACGTCCCCGTATTCCCCGTCCCAGAATTCCTTGTTACACGTCTCCGTATTCCCCATTACACGTCCCCATATTTCCCGTTACATGTCCCCATATTTCCCGTTACATGTCCACGTATTTCCCGTTACACGTCCTCGTATTCCCCGTTACACGTCCCAGAATTCCCCGTTACACGTCCCCGTATTCCCCGCTACATGTCCCCGTCTTCCCCGTTACACATCCCCATCTTCCCCGTTACACATCCCCGTCTTCCCCGTTACACATCCCCATCTTCCCCGTTACACATCCCCGTCTTCCCCGTAATACTTCCCCGTTACACGTCCCCGTCTTCCCCGTTACACATCCCCGTCTTCCCCGTTACACATCCCCATCTTCCCCGTTACACGTCCCCGTCTTCCCCGTAATACTTCCCCGTTACACGTCCCCGTCTTCCCCGTTATACTTCCCCGTTACACGTCCCCTGTATTCACGTTACACATCCCCGTCTTCCCCGTTACACGTCCCCGTCTTCCCTGTTACACATCCCCATCTTCCCCGTTACACGTCCCTGACTTCCCCGTAATACTTCCCCGTTACACGTCCCCGTCTTCCCCGTTATACTTCCCCGTTACACTTCCCCGTTACACGTCCCCTGTATTCACGTTACATGTCCCCGTCTTCCCCGTTTCACATCCTCGTCTTCCCCGTTTCACATTCCTTTTCCCCATCCCTATCTCTCTGACCCTGAACATACTAAAGTTGCTACCACTGCTTTTAGAACTGGACTTTGGTTCTATGTCACCGTTTCTCATGTTATATTTGCTCATTGATTTTAAGAGGTCATGTGCTATTTCACAAACCTTTGTTTGCCCTCAGTTTCTTTTACGGGACTTTACACAACTTAGTTCAGATTGAATGTTCTGTTTGTACCTGTTTCCTTTAGAGCACTGTTTTCAACAATTCTGGTAAATAAAAAGCAATAATATTATTGTCAATACTGAAAGCACTGTAGTCAGTGATTAGAACATAATTACTGTTTTTTTTTTATTGTGACATTTTTTAAATTTTGTTGTAATCTTCAATGATTTTCTGAGTTTTTTAAACTACACTCCTTTTAGTAGATTGTCAAACGGTTGTCCCCAGAGTATCACATTGCCGTTCATTTAATGTTTAGCTTATGCACTCTTTATTATCTTACAATAATAACCATTTGAAAATGACCTCAACATATAGGTGAGTAGAAGGCTTAACTGAGAGATACATATGTTAACATGGACATTCTCAATGAAGCAGCCACTATGTAATTTAATCACCCGGTTAACCTTTAACTGTTTTGGATGATCTTTTGTCCCAGCTCTGATTGGCTGCTTAAAGAGAAGAGTTTTTTCTGCCTACTTAGCACAGTTTCCCTTTGGTTTAAACCCAGGAATGGGACAAGTTCTTAACTGTTAATCCTTATAACTCCTGAATACACCATGCGAATAGAATATTGTATTCACATGGTGACCTAGCTTATTGCACCACATGCATGCTGGGAAAGTATCCAAAAAGCACATTCCAAGATACGTGTTAGTCGGTGCTAGTCGGTGCTGGTCTGTCCAAGAGTCATTAACTAGTTCAGGAACAAGATTTACCACAAAGGAACATGCATGAAATTTAAACTCAAGGGATTGGGTTCAGTGTTAAGGTTAGTGTGTGTGTGTGTGTGTGTGTGTGTGTGTGTGTTTGTGTGTGTGTGTGTGTGTGTGTGTACACTGTCATGTAGTGTGTGTCAGTTTTGTAACTGTAACAATAAGGGTGTCAAATAGGTCATGACATTGTGTTATTGAGACATTGTCTTTCCCATGGATTTAGGATTGGATATACTTAAATATTATGTTTCTGTTATAAGACTGTAGGTCTGTACGTTAGAAGCGAAGTATTTGCCAGGGTAAATCTAGGTGATTAACAGAAAACAAGTGTTCTTGCTTTTCCTCAGTTATGCCTCCGCCATGAAACTCTTGTGCACATTTGCAGAGGTGGCCTGTGTTTTCTGTTGTTTCTAGTGTTTTAAAAGGTGTGTTTGTCTAAATCATATCAGGACATGGATTTGTTTTCCAGCATTTTCCAGTGTCCAGTGGAAATCCAGTGGAAAAACAGATTGGGTTCTACTCCAGGGGTAAGAATCTAACTCTAAATTGATATACAACGATTTCAGTGTTTGGTTTGATGGCTGCTCTGTAGCAGGTTTTCAATGTGTGTGAGGAATCAAGTATGTTTAATTGATTATTGTCTTATTTTAATATCTGTTAGTTGCAATTTTTGAAATCTGGCAAAAGCGGCTGAATTCCTGTGCTGACAGCTTGGCTGACAGCACTTGTTTAGACAATTCAACAGAACTGAGGAAAAACACAACTAGAATGACATGAACAATGAAAGAACCTCAAAGCAAAACTTGTACATGTCACAGTAAAAATTACTAAAATGTATTTTTGCTTCATTGATTCATTCTCAATCAGTGAAGCGGCAGTACGCTGTTTTGTTTCTGACTGAACAGAATGGGTGACCCAGCTCAGGACACAGGGCATGTGACCAGTCAAGACAAACTATTTGTCCGTGACAAAGCGGCCAAACGACCTAGCTGTTCCTCACTCAAAGTGTGTAAAAATGCTTTATTGTAACAATGACACAGATAACATATAACCACCCACCATATTATCACACATATAACCACCCACCATATTATCACACATATAACCACCCACCATATTATCACACATATAACCACCCACCATATTATCACACATATAACCACCCACCGTATTATCACACATATAACCACCCACCATATTATCACACATATAACCACCCACCATATTATCACACATATAACCACCCACCATATTATCACACATATAACCACCCACCATATTATCAGACATATAACCACCCACCATATTATCACACATATAACCACCCACCATATTATCACACATATAACCACCCACCATATTATCACACATATAACCACCCACCATATTATCACACATATAACCACCCACCATATTATCACACATATAACCACCCACCATATTATCACACATATAACCACCCACCATATTATCACACATATAACCACCCACCATATTATTATCACACATATAACCACCCACCATATTATCACACATATAACCACCCACCATATTATCACACATATAACCACCCACCGTATTATCACACATATAACCACCCATCATATTATCACACATATAACCACCCACCATATTATCACACATATAACCACCCACCATATTATCACACATATAACCACCCACCATATTATCACACATATAACCACCCACCATATTATCACACATATAACCACCCACCATATTATCACACATATAACCACCCACCGTATTATCACACATATAACCACCCACCATATTATCACACATATAACCACCCACCGTATTATCACACATATAACCACCCACCATATTATCACACATATAACCACCCACCATATTATCACACATATAACCACCCACCATATTATCACACATATAACCACCCACCATATTATCACACATATAACCACCCACCATATTATCACACATATAACCACCCACCATATTATCACACATATAACCACCCACCATATTATCACACATATAACCACCCACCATATTATCACACATATAACCACCCACCATATTATCACACATATAACCACCCACCATATTATCACACATATAACCACCCACCATATTATCACACATATAACCACCCACCATATTATCACACATATAACCACCCACCGTATTATCACACATATAACCACCCACCATATTATCAGACATATAACCACCCACCATATTATCACACATATAACCACCCACCATATTATCACACATATAACCACCCACCGTATTATCACACATATAACCACCCACCATATTATCACACATATAACCACCCACCATATTATCACACATATAACCACCCACCATATAACCACCCACCATATTATCACACATATAACCACCCACCATATTATCACACATATAACCACCCACCATATTATCACACATATAACCACCCACCATATTATCACACATATAACCACCCACCATATTATCACACATATAACCACCCACCATATTATCACACATATAACCACCCACCATATTATCACACATATAACCACCCACCATATTATCACACATATAACCACCCACCATATTATCACACATATAACCACCCACCATATTATCACACATATAACCACCCACCATATTATCACACATATAACCACCCACCATATTATCACACATATAACCACCCACCATATTATCACACATATAACCACCCACCATATTATCACACATATAACCACCCACCATATTATCACACATATAACCACCCACCATATTATCACACATATAACCACCCACCATATTATTATAACCACCCACCATATTATCACACATATAACCACCCACCATATTATCACACATATAACCACCCACCATATTATCACACATATATATTATCACACATATAACCACCCACCATATTATCACACATATAACCACCCACCATATTATCACACATATAACCACCCACCATATTATCACACATATAACCACCCACCATATTATCACACATATAACCACCCACCATATTATTATCACACATATTAACACATATACCCACCATATTATCACACATATAACCACCCACCATATTATCACACATATAACCACCCACCATATTATCACACATATAACCACCCACCATATTATCACACATATAACCACCCACCATATTATCACACATATAACCACCCACCATATTATCACACATATAACCACCCACCATATTATCACACATATAACCACCCACCATATTATCACACATATAACCACCCACCATATTATCACACATATAACCACCCACCATATTATCACACATATAACCACCCACCATATTATCACACATATAACCACCCACCATATTATCACACATATAACCACCCACCATTATTATCACACATATAACCACCCACCATATTATCACACATATAACCACCCACCATATTATCACACATATAACCACCCACCATATTATCACACATATAACCACCCACCATATTATCACACATATAACCACCCACCATATTATCACACATATAATATTATCACACATATAACCACCCACCATATTATATTATCACACATATAACCACCCACCATATTATCACACATATAACCACCCACCATATTATCACACATATAACCACCCACCATATTATCACACATATAACCACCCACCATATTATCACACATATAACCACCCACCATATTATCACACATATTATCACACATATAACCACCCACCATATTATCACACATATAACCACCCACCATATTATCACACATATAACCACCCACCATATTATCACACATATAACCACCCACCATATTATCACACATATAACCACCCACCATATTATCACACATATATTATCACACATATAACCACCCACCATATTATCACACATATAACCACCCACCATATTATCACACATATAACCACCCACCATATATTATCACACATATAACCACCCACCATATTATCACACATATAACCACCCACCCACACATATAACCATCACACATATAACCACCCACCGTATTATCACACATATAACCACCCACCATATTATCACACACCCACCATATTATCACACATATACCCACCCACCATATTATCACACATATAACCACCCACCATATTATCACACATATAACCACCCACCGTATTATCACACATATAACCAGACACATATTATCACATCCGTCTGCCCACACACACTTTAATGATGTGAGTAATATGAGTAACGTTTTCTCTTATGTTTGTCAGCTGTTCATCGTGGCCCTGTCGTTTGCCTACTTCTCCAAAGCTTTGTCAGGGACCTACATGAAGAGTGCCATCACCCAGATAGAGAGACGCTTTGACCTGTCCAGTTTTTCCATTGGACTCATAGACGGCAGCTTCGAGATGGGTATTAACTATTGCCTTGTAATCTCACACACCGGATGACACCGGAAATAGAGAATATATATATTTACACATAAATGCTTAAAGTTTTCGGTGGTACAATCTGTGCGTCTGGTTGAATATGTGTCCGGGTGAAATATGTAAATATGTGTCTGTTTTTAATATTTTATACTCTGAACTGATATTTGGCTTTCTATCAAACACAGCAGTGCCTTCTGGGTGTGCTACATTAGTCATGTGGTTTCTTGCAGGTAACCTGCTTTTCCTGGCTGTGGTCAGTCATTTTGGAGCAAAGCTGCATCGTCCCAGGCTCATCGCTATTGGTTGCTCCCTCATGGCTTTAGGATCCTTCCTTACGGGCCTGCCACACTTCTTCATGGGACCGTAAGTGTATTCACTTGTGAACGAAGTGTATTCAGTTCTTTGGTCCACGTCTCATCATGTGTCTGCCACTCAAACGATTCACTTCCTTTGCACAGCTACACGTTTGACACTGTCATCCAAGGCGCCTCAGGAAATCAGAGTGTCAGTAGAAGTCCATGTCTGGACCCGCTGCAGCAGACAGATGTCCCAGATGTCCGGATACCCTCTTCGTCAGGTATTCCTCCTCACACCCTTAGCAACCATTAACTGGACTGCAGGTTCCTGCGGTGTATTTGCTTGACCTGACTTGCGTAGAATGAAATGCTCAGCCAATCACATACGACTAGCGATGCCGTTTGGCTTTAGGGTTAACTGTGATGCAGCATACAAGGGTAGCAGGTGTGCTCCCTGATTAAGGTGGTATATGCTGTGTAGAGGAGAGTGGGCTAAGTTTAGATGAGCCCTAGACAAGGGAAACGAGGCTGAAATAAACCTATTCATCTACACGATGTCCCCTGTCAGGTGAAATGAATTATGCAGAATTTATGACAAAGGGCCTTGCAAATGATTACGGGGAATAGTGTCCGTGGGTCTCAACTGTTCCCAGGATAGGATTTTTCATCACCACCTATTGGGAAAAACGGGTCATGAATATATGGTGACATGACAAATAGTGTACCGTGGCCTCGATAAAAGGGGTGCATTTTACATCCACTCGCCACTGTTTTTCTGCAGAATGCGTGAGGGACTCCAGCTCCCACATGTGGATTTTTGTGTTTTTGGGGAACGCCCTGAGGGGGATTGGAGAGACCCCCATCACCCCATTAGGCATATCCTATATCGATGACTACGCTAAAGCGGAAAACTCTGCTTTTTACATTGGTGAGTACGGAAATGCGTGTATTTGTGTTTGTGTGTGTGTGTCCTGTATTGTAATTATACACAGGGCATTATGATCTACCTGTGTGCTTTATGGTTTTCAGCATGTCTACAGACCATCACTCTGTTAGGTCCCATGTTTGGTTTCCTGCTGGGGTCGTTGTGTGCCAGACTCTACGTCGACATTGGCTACGTCAATCTTGGTAAGAGAATATCACACTGTATACAATTACGGTCGAATCCTTCGCACTTATCCACTCAGATTAAAATTCTGCCCATGCAGTTATTACTAACATGCGTGTCGATCTGTCAGAACGTGGGTGAGATGCTCCTCTTCTTTTCAGATAGTGTGACCATCACTCCAAAAGACGCCCGCTGGGTGGGGGCCTGGTGGTTGGGTTTTCTGGTCTCCTCTGTTATCATGCTCCTGTCAGGCATCCCATTTTGGTTCCTGCCCCGCTCGCTGCCCAGACAGGGAGAGGACGAGGACCCACTGCCCCCGAGCACAACTAGTCTGGACCGGGCTGGGAACCAGGATGCCAATCAACGTCGGACCATGACGCTGGGTGAAATCGCAAAAGGTTATCAGATTTTCATTGGCTCCTCTCATTTTAATAGTCGCTCAGGTCATGAGGTCTGAAACGATGCCTGGCTATAATCATGAAGTAGAACATAATAATTGAAATAATGCTCAAGGTACAAATGTGTGTCTATATAGTAGAGCTACATATGTGTTTAGGGCCCTCTCGCTGTAAAGAAGGACAACATGTCCTGACAAGTGTTTTTTTCCCCCCTCATATATTCAGGATTCTTACCGTCACTGAAGAAGCTGTTGAGCACACCTGCGTACTTCCTGCTTCTCTGTGGTAGCATCCTGAAGTTCAACTCCTTTATTGGCCTGCTGACTTTTAAAGCCAAGTACATGGAACAGCAGTTTGGCCAATCAGCAGCTAGAGCCAACTTCCTTATTGGTTAGACCCATGTAATATTCTATGTTCAACTTCCTTATTGGTTAGACCCATGTAATATTATATGTTCAACTTCCTTATTGGTTAGACCCATGTAATAATATATGTTCAACTTCCTTATTGGTTAGACCCATGTAATATTATATGTTCAACTTCCTTATTGGTTAGACCCATGTAATATTATATGTTCAACTTCCTTATTGGTTAGACCCATGTAATATTATATGTTCAACTTCCTTATTGGTTAGACCCATGTAATAATATATGTTCAACTTCCTTATTGGTTAGACCCATGTAATAATATATGTTCAACTTCCTTATTGGTTAGACCCATGTAATATTCTATGTTCAACTTCCTTATTAGTTAGACCCATGTAATATTATATGTTCAACTTCCTTATTGGTTAGACCCATGTAATAATATATGTTCAACTTCCTTATTGGTTAGACCCATGTAATATTATATGTTCAACTTCCTTATTGGTTAGACCCATGTAATATTCTATGTTCAACTTCCTTATTGGTTAGACCCATGTAATATTATATCTTCAACTTCCTTATTAGTTAGACCCATGTAATATTATATGTTCAACTTCCTTATTGGTTAGACCCATGTAATATTCTATGTTCAACTTCCTTATTAGTTAGATCCATGTAATAATATATGTTCAACTTCCTTATTGGTTAGACCCATGTAATATTATATGTTCAACTTCCTTATTAGTTAGACCCATGTAATAATATATGTTCAACTTCCTTATTGGTTAGACCCATGTAATATTATATGTTCAACTTCCTTAGTAGTTAGACCCATGTAATAATATATGTTCAACTTCCTTATTGGTTAGACCCATGTAATATTATATGTTCAACTTCCTTATTGGTTAGACCCATGTAATATTCTATGTTCAACTTCCTTATTGGTTAGACCCATGTAATATTATATGTTCAACTTCCTTATTGGTTAGACCCATGTAATATTATATGTTCAACTTCCTTATTGGTTAGACCCATGTAATATTCTATGTTCAACTTCCTTATTAGTTAGACCCATGTAATATTCTATGTTCAACTTCCTTATTGGTTAGACCCATGTAATAATATATGTTCAACTTCCTTATTAGTTAGATCCATGTAATATTATATGTTCAACTTCCTTATTAGTTAGACCCATGTAATAATATATGTTCAACTTCCTTATTGGTTAGACCCATGTAATATTCTATGTTCAACTTCCTTATTAGTTAGACCCATGTAATAATATATGTTCAACTTCCTTATTGGTTAGACCCATGTAATAATATATGTTCAACTTCCTTATTGGTTAGACCCATGTAATATTATATGTTCAACTTCCTTATTGGTTCGACCCATGTAATAATATATGTTCAACTTCCTTATTGGTTAGACCCATGTAATATTCTATGTTCAACTTCCTTATTAGTTAGACCCATGTAATAATATATGTTCAACTTCCTTATTGGTTAGACCCATGTAATATTATATGTTCAACTTCCTTATTAGTTAGACCCATGTAATAATATATGTTCAACTTCCTTATTGGTTAGACCCATGTAATATTATATGTTCAACTTCCTTATTAGTTAGACCCATGTAATAATATATGTTCAACTTCCTTATTGGTTAGACCCATGTAATATTCTATGTTCAACTTCCTTATTAGTTAGACCTATGTAATATTATATGTTCCTCATAAGCACAAGAAAAGTAACTTTGGTGCTCATTGTTTATTCTGAATGCTGTTAAATGCTACCGTTTCGCATCTCCTGACCATTGCAGATCTGTTGAACCTAAATCGTAAATTAACACCAGCACACCAGAACATAATGCATCTGTTGATGACATAGCTGAGGTCAGAGTTTATCCAATAGGGGTGTGCATGTTACTATTCCAGGTGTGTTGAATCTGCCGGTGGTCACGTTGGGGATATTCCTGGGAGGTCTTCTGATGAAGAGGTGTAAGCTAGGTGTTGTGGCTGGAGCTCAGCTGTCCTTCGTCACTTCCTTCATAGCCTTCCTGCTCCTCTTCCTGCAGTTTGGAACCAAGTGTGACAATGTTCAGGTGGCCGGGCTAACAGTGTCTTACAATGGGTAAATATCTGTTTATTACAATGGGTAAATATCTGTTTATTACAATGGGTAAATATCTGTTTATTACAATGGGTAAATATCTGTTTATTACAATGGGTAAATATCAGTGTCTTACAATGGGTAAATATCTGTTTATTACAATGGGTAAATATCAGTGTCTTACAATGGGTAAATATCTGTTTATTACAATGGGTAAATATCTGTTTATTACAATGGGTAAATATCTGTTTATTACAATGGGTAAATATCAGTGTCTTATAATGGCTAAATATCTGTTTATTACAATGGGTAAATATCTGTTTATTACAAAGGGTAAATATCAGTGTCTTACAATGGGTAAATATCTGTTTATTACAATGGGTAAATATCAGTGTCTTACAATGGGTAAATATCAGTGTCTTACAATGTTTAAATATCAGTTTCTTATAATGGGTAATATCAGTGTCTTATACTGGGTAAATATCAGTGTCTTACAATGGTTAAATATCAGTTTCTTATAATGGGTAAATATCAGTGTCTTATACTGGGTAAATATCAGTGTCTTATACTGGGTAAATATCAGTGTCTTATAATGGGTAAATATCAGTGTCTTATAATGGGTAAATATCAATGTCTTATAATGGGTAAATATCAGTGTCTTATACTGGGTAAATATCAGTGTCTTATAATGGGTAAATATCAGTGTCTTATAATGGCTAAATATCAGTGTCTTTCAATGAGTAAATATATGTCTATTACAATGGGTAAACATTGAAAATACATAAAAAATAATTTGAGATTAGTTTACAGATCTAAGATCTGAGAAAGTTCAACAGCTCAGCCCTGAAGCAACAGCAAGTCAGAGTAGCCTGTAAAAACAGCAGTGTTTGTGGGCCACAGGAATATACAGTATTGGAGTTACTGATTTTTGCAGTAGTTCAGCAACTATTACTTAATCATTATTATGATTGCTATTATTTTTCTGTGTCTTCCAGGACCCCTGCTGTTGTGTACAACAGAAACCTGTTGTTTTCTGAGTGTAACAGGAACTGCTCGTGTTCGGCTGGGGAATGGGATCCTGTCTGTTCTGAAAACAGCATCACTTACACCTCCCCCTGCCTCGCCGGCTGTTCTGACTCCACGGGATACGGCAAGAACACGGTATAACTTCTGTCAATGACACATCAAAAAAATCGTCAATTAATGGCATTTTAATTTACCATTGCCAATTAGCAGATTATATATATATATTTTAAATAGCTAGTATATAACTACTCTCCTTCCGGTTGGTTTGCCAGGTATTCCACAACTGTAGCTGTGTGTTGTCCTCCCCTCCACCAGGGGGCAGTATGTCAGTTACATTAGGCCAATGTCCTCGGAGCCCAGAGTGCATTCGCAGCTTTACTTTTTATATGGCTGTGTCGGTGCTGAGCTCATTCATCAACTCTTTGGGGACTACCCCAGGTTACATGCTCATCATACGGTCAGTCAATGTTCTCAAAATGGTTTGACCAACTTACCCTGGGTCACCTGCTGGCTGTGTGGGGCTGTGGGGGGCTGTGTGGGGCTGTGTGGGTCTGTGTGGGACTGTGTGGGGCTGAGTGGGGCTGAGTGGGGCTGTGTAGGACTGAGTGCGACTGAGTGGGACTGAGTGGGGCTTGGTGGGGCTGTGTAGGACTGTGTGGGGCTGTGTGGGGCTGAGTGGGGCTGTGTAGGACTGTGTGGGGCTGAATGGGACTAAGTGGGACTGAGTGGGGCTGAGTGGGGCTGTGTAGGGCTGTGTAGGGCTGAGTGGGGCTGTGTGGGGCTGAGTGGGGCTGTGTAGGACTGAGTGGAGCTGAGTGGGGCTGAGTGGAGCTGTGTAGGACTGTGTGGGGCTGTGTGGGACTGTGTGGGGCTGAGTGGGGCTGTGTAGGACTGTGTGGGACCGTGTGGGACTCTGCCAGACTCTGTCAGACTGTGTCATAGTCTGTCGTACCCTTTTGGATTCTGATGGACTGTGTCAGACTGTGTCGGACTGTGTCGGACTGTGTCGGACTGTGTCGGACTGTGTCGGACTGTGTCAGACTGTGTCGGACTGTGTCATACCCTTTTGGACTGTGTTGGATTCTGATGGACTTTGTTGGACTGTGTTGGACTCTGTCGTACTTTGACTCTGTCGTACCTTGACTCTGTTGTACTTTGACTCTGTCGTACTTTGACTCTGTCGTACTTTTGTTCTCAGTCGTTCCCTGTTAGACTGTGTATGTGCTGGTGATTGTATTTGATCTCTTTTTACTATAGGTGTGTCAAACCCGAGCTCAAATCTCTGGCTTTAGGTATCCAAACATTGGTGATCAGAACTCTGGGTAAATGTCTGCTGTTGTGCGTCACCACACCTTGATATCATAGATTGTCTTGATATTTTATTCCTTTTTTACATAAACATCTCAAGTATAACACTTTGTGGACTTTTTATCTTTTAGGGGGTATTCCGGCTCCGGTGTATTTTGGAGCTTTGATTGACTCAACATGTTTGAGGTGGGGTGTCAAGAAATGTGGAGGACGAGGTGCCTGCCGAATGTATGACTCCAACATGTACAGGTGAGCTCGTATTGTGTGAACATAGAAGTATCAAGTAATAAGCTCGTATTGTGTAAACATAGAAGTATCAAGTAATAAGCTCGTATTGTGTCAACATAAAAGTATCAAGTAATAAGCTCGTATTGTGTAAACATAGAAGTATCAAGTAATAAGCTCGTATTGAGAGAACATAGAAGTATCAAGTAATAAGCTCGTATTGTGTAAACATAGAAGTATCAAGTTTTACAGGCCAGATAACCAAGCAGGATACAGAAGTGCCAGTTTGGTTTAGTTTTGTGCAAAATGCTAGAAGACACAACATTATAATACATCATAAGAGTAGTCAAGCAATATTGATCCAGTATATTGATCCAGTATATGTATCCAGTATATTGATCCTGTATATTGATCCTGTATATGTATACAGTATATGTATCCTGTATATGTATCCAGTATATTGATCCAGTATATGTATCCAGTATATGTATCCAGTATATGTATCCAGTATATGTATCCAGTATATTGATCCTGTATATTGATCCTGTATATGTATCCAGTATATTGATCCTGTATATTGATCCTGTATATGTATCCAGTATATGTATCCAGTATATGTATCCAGTATATGTATCCAGTATATTGATCCTGTATATTGATCCTGTATATGTATCCAGTATATGTATCCAGTATATGTATCCAGTATATGTATCCAGTATATGTATCCTGTATATTGATCCTGTATATGTATCCAGTATATTGATCCTGTATATTGATCCTGTATATGTATCCAGTATATGTATCCAGTATATGTATCCAGTATATGTATCCAGTATATTGATCCTGTATATTGATCCTGTATATGTATCCAGTATATGTATCCAGTATATGTATCCAGTATATGTATCCAGTATATGTATCCAGTATATGTATCCAGTATATTGATCCAGTATATGTATCCAGTATATGTATCCAGTATATTGATCCAGTATATGTATCCTGTATATGTATCCAGTATATGTATCCAGTATATGTATCCAGTATATGTATCCAGTATATGTATCCAGTATATGTATCCAGTATATGTATCCAGTATATGTATCCAGTATATGTATCCAGTATATGTATCCAGTATATGTATCCAGTATATGTATCCAGTATATTGATCCAGTATATGTATCCTGTATATGTATCCAGTATATGTATCCAGTATATGTATCCAGTATATGTATCCAGTATATGTATCCTGTATATGTATCCAGTATATGTATCCAGTATATGTATCCAGTATATGTATCCAGTATATGTATCCAGTATATGTATCCAGTATATGTATCCAGTATATGTATCCTGTAACTGTATCCTGTATATGTATCCTGTATATGTATCCAGTATATGTATCCTGTATATGTATCCAGTATATGTATCCAGTATATGTATCCAGTATATGTATCCTGTATATGTATCCTGTATATGTACCCTGTATATTGATCCTGTACTGTCTAAACATGTACTATCCTGTTTTTGCAGGGTGATCTTCCTGGGCCTGATCACTTGTCTCAATGGCTGCTCATACTTTTTCTTCATCCCACTCATCATCCTCCTTAGAATCCAGTTCAGTAGGGAGGATGACAACCGGAGCAGACAGCCCCACATCACGTCACCAGAGATCCAACTGCAGACTGCACCTAAAACCACGGACCCGCCGAACACACCAACAAATATGCATCCACCCGAGACCAGAGAGTGGCCCACTGAGCAGCCCCACACAACCAGCCACATCAAACTACAAGAGGGGGGAAGAGAAGGAAAGCCAGGAGAGAACTCCTTTCAAACTCACAAGGCAAGAGAAGAGGAGGAAGCACACAAGACCCTAGAGGTTAGAGACCTGCCACAAAATGACAGCCTGAGAGATGAGCTGGAGGAGGTGGTAGAGAAAGGAGAAGAGGCGAAGGAGGAGGTAACTCCTGTTGTTATCCTCCCTGGTCCTGTGAGCAGGGAAGGAGAGGGGGAGTCTCCTCATCTGGTTAATGGACTGGATGAACTTGCGAGGTAATATGGAACCCCCCCCAGGAGGGAGAGAACCCATGGAACCTCTCCTCTGATTAACCAAATGTAGGCAGAGAACGAGGGCGCCAGTGCAAACCAATCATTATGCCTGCTCGGATCCTCTAGTCAGTTCCAATGTCCATTCATGATGTTATATACTGTAATTGTGTTCAATAATTGGAAAGTGCCATTCAATTCAAATACATTTTTTTCCTAGGCAACCATTCTCACAAACAGCCTCATTCCATTTTGTCATTAACCCGGAGTAGAGAGAAGTGAGAGTAAAAAGGAGTATGATGGTAGATGTTTAGTGATGTTAAAATCAGCTGTGTATAAATAATTAATTGTGCTGTAATGATCGTTACTGACCACCTGGTGGCAGCACATAGCTAATTATTATCATATAAATAATCAATGGTACTGTAATTATCGTTACCAGCCACCTGGTGGCAGCACATAGCTAATTATAATAATATAAATAATGAATTGTACTGCACTGAATTTTATTGACCACTTGGTGGCAGCACATAGCTAATTATTATCATTGAAAATTATTAATTGTACTGTAATGATCGTTACTGACCACTTGGTGGCAGCACATAGCTAATTATTGCCATATAAATAATAAATTGTACTGCACTGAATTTTACTGACCACTTGGTGGCAGCACATAGCTAATTATTATCATATAAATATATAATTGTACTGTAATGAACGTTACTGACCACATAGTGGCTGCACATATTTGGTGTTTTAATGTCATTAATATGATATAGAAATCTCTCTTTTTCTCTATCAAAGACAAATATACGTTATAACATCAGCCATTTTGAACGAGTATGCGTTGGAAGTTTGCATCCATATCTCTTAATATTGCAGCACAAAGTTTGAAAGCCGTATTGTTAAATAATCACAATTTTGGATATCCTCGATAATTAAAAAAAATCAAGTAATAAATCTCATTGCACTATCATCATTCTGCTATATCATACACTTCTTCTTTTTCACCCTTTTCACCAATTAATTATTTCGTCAGCTTATATAGTCTTCTTTGCTAGGAAAGTGGACTTCACATGTCGATTCAGACAATTACCATCCAACCAGTCTCTCTATATTTCGATATCAAGGCACATCTGAGTGCATGACTTTAACCTGTTTTAGGCCTTTTAATTATGCTTGGAATTTACCTGTCCATACACAACACACAATCACATATTATACAAATATTAAATATGCAAAACTGAAACGACATAATTGAATAAGACTCCACCCACATGAGCTAACATTTGGTGGAATTACATCAAATGTTCAATTGCTTTGGGTCGTCCTGAAACGTGAACTTTAATTCCAGGTAATTTACCTTGTCTTCTTTATCCATGGTTTTGGAGATTCAGGACAGTATATCATGCATGAATTCACAGAACTAATGGAATCCGTCATTGAAATGTATTTCCGGGTGTTTTTTTAACCCCCTCGCCAGTGGGTTGTTTTTCCAGACTTTTGCTATTCAGAGGAGTGGGTTGAGTGGGGATGGATGAGAAGTGGGTGACCTAACAAAGGATCAGATGTATAATACATAACCATAGAAGTGATTGGTTCTGGATCTGCAATAGAGTACGTCGCGATATCCGTTATCTTCAATGCTGTATATGTTTTTCTATCGTTTTGCCAAACTGTTACCATTATAAAAGGCACCTAATAACATGTGGATGGTATATGCTGTGCTTCTGGTTCTGGATCTGCTTTCTCACCCCGAGTTAGTAACCCAGGTCACTCCTACAACAATTGACGATGAGATTGACGCTGACGACAAAGTTGATGAAGATGGTGACGCATTAATATGCATGAACATAGGTGACCGTCCCTGTTGACTCCATTTTCTTCAAGTGTACCCCATTCCTGATAATGAGGCATAGGGCTATATTTGGAGGGGGTGATGTCACAAGTGGTTTACCATAAAGCATATAACTGTGTGAGCCTGTGTGTGTGTATGTGTGTGTTGGACAGTCTGGGGAAACTGGTGACAGGAGCTGTGTCTGTCTTTGAAAAAGCGTTTGGATTCACCAATTGAAGGTAAGTGAACTAGACCATCCAGAATTTAGATATAGAGTGGAGGGTGTTCTCTGTGGTTTTATTTTGAAGTCAACGTTTGATTTTTTTTACAAAGTCTTGTTCTCTCAGTCTTAATAATACTTTACATCACTTTTAATCTTCCTCCTTCTGTGTACTTTTGCATGCTCATGCCTCTGTACATGTAAATGAAATGTGTGTGTGCTTACTAAATGTGTGCTGTTTTTAACACGCAGTCATCCCGTGATGTATCACCTGAAGCTGCCGGCGTTTCTCCTTGTGTCACTGATGTGGCTGCGCTGTTTTGCCACTGCCCCTGGTAACAGGTGAGAGCGCAATGCTGTCTGCTTATTTTCACTTATGTGATGCACAATTATTGCAAGTGTTTAATTATCAGCAGAAACAGCATTTCATTTCGTATATCTCAATCCATAGGTCATGACACGAGGATCAGTTATGCGGAATTAGAAATCTTTTAATGACAGAGCAAAAAGGCAGTAATTGACTTTTGAGATCCAAGAGAGGAATATCCAGTACAATTACCATTTTTCTATTGCCAGGGAAGAGGCAAGAAGATGTTGAGAACCTCACTTATGTGCTCAACATTTTCTTGAGTTTTGTGATAAAGTGGCCCTCCAGATTTAAACGATTTTGAAGAGGGTAACAGTCCGAGTGACAGTTTGTTTCTTCACTTATCTTGATCCAGGTACTTCACCTCATTTAGCGACCAGGAAGGCGCTCTTCAGGACAGTGAAGGCTGGCTCTTACCCAGGATTATCTCCAACCCTTTCCTCAGCCTGATGGACGCACGGCAGCAGAGAGGACTCACATCTTTTAACAGGTTAGATAGCGTCTTGTTACCTAAGTCTATAATAAGCAGCACCTCAGGGTGCAATTTTGATGTTTTATATTTTTTTTTATGGAAACATGTATTTTCACATCAGAGTATATTTAACAGCTGTGTTATTGGATAACAAATTCAAATAAGAATGTCTCTGTAATTGCATCCTGGTGGATTTCTTGTGGAGCAATGACATTGGGTGAAATTTGCACCAAAAAGTTAATCTCTAAACTATTAATTACAATAAGCTATTGTTATGGTGCGGTTAATATAAAATTATCACACACGTGTATAGTTTCTAATTTTTTTCTGATCGAGACCACTTTGTAAATGATTAGAAAAGCATAATTTGTTTAAGTTTCCTAATTGGATACATGTCAACTGGTTTTGTTTTCCACCAGCCACCAGATAGAAAAGAAAAAGTGCAACACGGCTACGTGTGTGACCCAGCGACTTGCAGACTTCCTGACTCGTTCCAGTAACACCATCGGCACCGTCTACGCCCCCACTAACGTAGACTCCAGCACCTTTGGGAAACGAGAGCTAATACTGCCTGCACGCTATTTGCGGCTCTAGTGGTGGTTCCAGGTCCACTGATATAGACACTCTTGTTAAAAAGACCCTCACATCCATGTCAGGCCGGTGTATACTTTTTTAAAACAAAAATCATGGCTATGTGTCATCAACTTACGTTTGAGGTTCTATTAGGAAAATTAAACTTGTGCCTTTTGGTATAAGAGAATAACCAATAAGTATGTGTAACACCGATTTGACAAGGCACTAGTCTCTGTTCACTAAGCCTAAACTGTGATAACTCAACACTAAGTCCACAATAGCACTTGTTTAATATAATGCAGAATGATCAGTTGACTACCCCTAACATCACCATTATAAAAATGAACAGTTTGTGTGTCAGTAAATGTAATTTGCCAATAATATTGATTCAAGTTCTGAATTAAATGTAAATGTTTTTTTGAAAAATGGTTGCAAATGGATACAAACTATATATTTTGTCCCTCTGTGCGTGTTTATGCAGTGCTTCTTTCGTAATAAAAAATTCAAAGACATTTTAAAAGTTGTTGGTTTCACGGCTGTAATGCAGTTGCTATCTTCTTATATGTGACATAATGCATAAACCTATAATGTATAACTTACTTTCATTTCAAATGAAACCAATATGACATGAAGGACAAAGCTACACAATACTAATCCATGTTATTATTTATAACAAGATAAATTAAAGTAAAAACAATAAGGTCAATAGTCATAATCAACAAACAAATGTCCTTTCAGTTTTGAGTGGAGATGTGTGCGCACTACATTAACCTGTCTGATGACTACGGCTCCCAAGCAGACAATGTCACCTGTATTATAACACAGGCGTTTGAAAAAACAAAAATAGCTAAAGAGCTATTGACAATTGATTTTGATAATGATGCCAGACACAGACCAGCCATTAGGCCCAACAAAAAAATGCCTGACACTGAGAGAGGTCAGAGGTGGGTCAAGCCCCTCTAATGCACAGGCAAAAAAGCATCAAGAATAGTCAATTAGACAAGGGAAATTCACAGTGACACATTGAGATGTTGTTGATGCATTACAGTCCTAATTGCTAATGATATATGGCTGATCTTATCTAACAATGTGGCCCCTTTATCTGACTCCATTAACCACAAGTGTGCCCTTGTAAATGTAGTGGTGTCTTTGAATGCATGCAAACATGTAGTGCAAGATAAATTATTGCTGATTTGTTGACAGAGCAGCGGATAATAGACTGATGTCTCCAACTGAATGGGGTTGACAGCCTCAAACATTATTTGATAAAGAGTGATCTGGAGTCTCTACGTCAATTTATCAACCTATAAATAATAATATTGGAGGCATTGTTGTTCTTTGAACAGATGATTACCTCTGTGAATATGACACAGATCTCTTTTTGTTATTTTTAAATATCTCTGTCTCTTCTTTTCTCTGACGTTCTCTGCTTTAGACCATCCATCGATCAAGCCAACTCGACAGACAAATAGACTGACATCTCTCACATTGCATCACCATATTACCTCCATTAGAGAACCGTGCTTGCTTTTAACAGCAAGTTGTTGTCTCAGCATGCAAAAAAGCCCTTTATGAAAATCATCAAATTAAAAAAAATAGATATGAGGTGTAAAAATGAATGGCAGAAAGTGCATACAGAAGGTTTTCCACTATTTTCATCTATGTTTGATTATAAATAACTGTTTAGAAATTATAACAAATAAAATATATTTGGACACATGGATATTTGATTCCAACTACAAATATTTTATAAAGGCAATCCAATAGAAGAATAAACATTTATGCAATAAAAATAAACTGAAATTCAATTCTAGTTCTAATGTGGGTTCAGCATTCCAAAAAGGAAACAGGTTTGGTTCTTTCTACACTGTTTGATCAAAAGTCTCTGTGGGAATTCGGACCCATTCAGAGAAAAAAACGATTTGTGGAGTGTGGCACTGATGTTGGATGAGAACGCCTTGTTCGCAATTGTTGTTTCAATTCATAAAAAAAGATGTTCAATTGGTATGAGGTCTCAAGATCTCATGTTTTTTTAACAAGGGCACCGTTCTGCTGGAGAAGGAAGGGGCCTTCCTTATATCGTTGCCACAAAGCTGGAAGCGCCCAATTGTCGGAAAAAGGTCTCTGTCTCTGTAAACGGAACAACACAAAACAACATTTAAAGACTATTCCCCAGGCACAATAGCATGGACGCGAAAAACAGGATTATATGCAATATCACCCTGAGACAGAGTTGATTATTGGGTCTACCATGAATCATATTTTTGGCTGCTCATGGCAACATACTTTTGCTCAGTCTAACCGAAAAAACTGTAGGTCTAATTGGTTGCACTTGTGGGTTGGCCTGTGCTTCGCTGACGGGACGTTTAGCAGAAAAGTATCTGTCAGTGGTATGAAATTGAACCAATTTTGCACTGTCAGTAAGTGGGATCATCTTTATTTTACAGTTATAAGAAATGGAACATGGAGTTAGAGTTAACCCCTCATCGTTTGGATGTATATTATATGTAAAAGTATCAAAATCACTTTTGGATGTTGAAACAACGAGCTCTGTTTTGGAAGTTCACTAAAGACCGAACAAGCTTTGCAAAGAAATACACCATTTTATGGCTTAACCTAAAAACCCTAAGAACATCAACCTTGTAAATAATAGAGATAATAGCCGAGATCCACCGATCTGATGTTAAGTATCGGAATCGGTCCGATACTGGCCAAAATCGCTGGATCGGATATCGCCCAATAAAATGATAATAATCCGATACGATCCATTTGCCTATGATGTAAATGCATTGAGCGACGTGCTGTAAAGAGAGGTGTGTCGTGAGACCAGCAACACGTATCAGGTGAACATAGCTAGCTAGAACGTGAGATTAGATGGTTAGGTTAAGCAAAGGACATCCAAACAAATGTATTACTAACAGCTGAGTTGTTTAAAAGAGAGGAATAGATGGTATCGGATTAGTATTGATTATCGGCTGATACTAACATTGCAGTATCGGACATAAAAAGTGCTTTTGAGCCATCCGTAGACAATAGCTTTATATCCATGAAGTTTGTAAGCTAACTCCATCAATACAGTTCATGGTGTTGCTGCCTATTAATCAAACAGCTGAGATAATGTCTATGGAGCAGAGCATAGCAACCCCATTCATTCCAATGTGAGTCACATCAGTAACACTTCACCTGTGATATAATCTGACAGTGTAATTATACCAAACAGCTAACGGAAATGTGTTTTCCCCTGTAATGTCAGATCTTTTCTTTTAATAAACCTGGCAAATCAAACAACAACACAACAACTGACAGAGTATTACCCCAAATTAGAACATATTAGTGGCTGTCATGAAAATGAGTCTGTCTGTTACATCTAGTATGGCCTTTTATATCTCACACGCTGGTGTGATCAGGTAACTTCATTTTAGAGAGGTAAGTGAGTGCGGTCCGTTTTCGCAGTATATAAAATGTTTAGCACCAAAAAATTTCTGGATGTAAAAAATTCGTCGGCCTTCACAAATTGACACATTCGCAAGTATGACACGTGTAATGAAATATCGTGAGATGTCGTATTTCTGTCTAAACTGTTTCCTAAGGCATACTCCAATTTGGGGCAAAGCTAGCATGTAGGCATTATACAAAAAATCTGAATAACACCTTTCAAATTGATTCGCAATAATTGATATTAAATGATTCGCAATAAGTATTTGATCACCTGTCAATCAGCAAGATTTCTGACTCCCAGGAGACCTTATCTCAGCTTGTTACCTGTATAAAAGACACCTGTCGACAGAGGTAATCCAAACTCCAATCTTGTCAATGATCTCAAGGTAGCTGGGACCATTGTCACCAACTAAACTCAATCAGCTGCACAATCAGCAACATTTGTAAGATTATATTTTTACTCTCAACATGTAGAAAATCACAAAAATGTATACATTGAAAGAACTCCGTTCTCAGGAGGCTATGCATCCTGCATCATAGAATAAACAGACAGTTGGTCTATGCTTGCACTGTTATCTATGCATCCTGTGTAGAATATACAGACAGTTGGTCTATGCTTGCGTTATCTATGCAACCTGTGTAGAATAGACAGACAGTTGGTCTATGCTTGCACTGTTATCTATGCATCCTGTGTAGAATAGACAGACAGTTGGTCTATGCTTGCGTTATCTATGCAACCTGTGTAGAATAGACAGACAGTTGGTCTATGCTTGCACTGTTATCTATGCATCCTGTGTAGAATAGACAGACAGTTGGTCTATGCTTGCACTGTTATCTATGCAACCTGTGTAGAATAGACAGACAGTTGGTCTATGCTTGCACTGTTATCTATGCATCCTGTGTAGAATAGACAGACAGTTGGTCTATGCTTGCACTGTTATCTATGCATCCTGTGTAGAATATACAGACAGTTGGTCTATACTTGCACTGTTATCTATGCATCCTGTGTACAATAGACAGACAGTTGGTCTATGCTTGCACTGTTATCTATGCATCCTGTGTAGAATAGACAGACAGTTGGTCTATGCTTGCGTTATCTATGCAACCTGTGTAGAATAGACAGACAGTTGGTCTATGCTTGCACTGTTATCTATGCATCCTGTGTAGAATAGACAGACAGTTGGTCTATGCTTGCACTGTTATCTATGCAACCTGTGTAGAATAGACAGACAGTTGGTCTATACTTGCACTGTTATCTATGCATCCTGTGTACAATAGACAGACAGTTGGTCTATGCTTGCACTGTTATCTATGCATCCTGTGTAGAATAAACAGACAGTTGGTCTATACTTGCACTCTTATCTATGCATCCTGTGTAGAATAGACAGACAGTTGGTCTATACTTGCACTGTTATCTATGCATCCTGTGTAGAATATACAGACAGTTGGTCTATGCTTGCACTGTTATCTATGCATCCTGTGTAGAATATACAGACAGTTGGTCTATGCTTGCACTGTTATCTATGCATCCTGTGTAGAATAGACAGACAGTTGGTCTATGCTTGCACTGTTATCTATGCATCCTGTGTAGAATATACAGACAGTTGGTCTATGCTTGCACTGTTATCTATGCATCCTGTGTAGAATAGACAGACAGTTGGTCTATGCTTGCACTGTTATCTATGCATCCTGTGTACAATAGACAGACAGTTGGTCTATGCTTGCACTGTTATCAGAACATCTGTCACTAACCTACACCCACACGCTGACCCTAAATGAAGATAGCCTCCTCCTACACAGGTGAGTAGGACCCAGGCTGTTAGGGTGAGAGTGCATTCAATCTGAGGGCTGAAATTGAAAATGTCAGGGCGGTGACAATGTAATTTCATATGCTTGACCGATTGGCCCAACCACTACCAGGCAAATGGGGAAAGCTGGAGAATGTTTTCTTTTTACACATTCGCTTTTCCTCATTTTAATGTCACTCAATCATTTTGTATTTCTATTCGGACGCCTCCACCTACTTATTCAACTGGTAAAACATACTGGGTCGAGTAAGAACCTTTACAATTGGAGCTCTAGATGCATTGATTTATTGCATGAACAAGGACGTTTGGATCATGAGACTAATAAAGCAGCACAATAATAGTAATGTAGAACATATCCAGCAGTAAACATCCATTAGTTCGCTGTTTTTAACAATCTTTTAAATGTTCATGTTGAATAACGCATTAACTTTGGACACTGCAGCGTGCCGTAGTGTACAAACACAAACCAGGAAGTGTCGTGCGTTTATCGACGCAGATGAGTAATAAACAAGTGCAAGTAGTTTGTTGCGTTGAAACACAGAGTGAAGTTTACATACTAAAACGTGTGGCTACGTACAATTAAATTAGGTGTTATGGTTTTAAGGAAATTGCGCGATAATTGATTGTCCAACATTTCTATTCATACACCTAGGATAGCAGCTTAACAGGGATGGCAGCTAATGTCAAAACATCCTTCAAGTTTGTGGTCGTGGGTGGTGGCATTGCAGGTGTCACGTGTGCTGAGCAAGTGAGACCACTATGTTATTTTGTATGAATTATGCCTGAACTGCCTGCACTGCCTGAACTGCCTGTACTGCAATCCGCGTTGATGTTGACACGTTGATCTGTTGTCTGATTGTCTTTGACAGCTGGCTTCTCAGTTCCCCTCAGCTGATGTTGCCCTCCTGACAGCAGCCCCTTTGATAAAAGCAGTCTGCAACTTCAAACAGGTGATCGACCCCTTGAATTAGTATTAATATGCATGTGTACCTGTGTCTCAGTATGTGTAGCACTAGACTAAACGAGTATTCTGTCCAGTACAATCTCTATTCCGTGACATTGGTGTATGAATAGGATATAAATACAAATCTACAATTAGAGATGTCTTAAGCTTATTCTGTAACGCTAACCTGTCCCTTTACTTGCTTGGCCAGGTGTCCAAAACCCTGGAGGAGTTTGATGTGGAGGAGAAGCCCTCCAGTGTTCTAGAGGAGAAGTATCCCAACCTGAGAGTCATCCAGTCTGCAGTGAAAACCCTTCATGCACAACCGCACGTCAGTTTCAATAGTAAAGATACTTCCTTGCTGATTTTTTTTTCCCTGAAGGGCTTAGACAGTTTAAAGTTGATTTCTATTTTAAAGAAATGCACAGAGGAGTGTTCTTTGTTTGCAAAACAGCTATTTGTCATTGCTTTCGCACATAATGTCAATGCTTAACACCAAGTAAACACAACCTACTAACACATAAAAGTCAGTTTAGTAAATCATGTATTGAAACACTTTGTCATAGCTGATGCAAACTACTCTCCTGAACTCCTCTCCACCTTTTCGCACAACTATTAAATCAGCAATGCTTAAGAGGTCACATATGAGTTGATATTCATAAGAATGGATCCAGAAAGGGTATGGAAAGAGAGGTTCAGATGCGTGGTGGTGGAATACAAAGAAAAAAATTACATGTTGGCGTTGTTGTCAATCATGACCTAGTTATTGTTTACTGGGCTTGTTAGTGTTTATTAGGCTATTGAGATATTATTGATTAACTTTTCATGAAATTAAGTGTTGTGACTTTTGATGCTAGTACTTTTTAGTTCTGTATTTAATGTGTTTAGTGTCTTAGTGCATTTTGAAAATTACATATGTCGGTGTTTTCGGTTTGAACCTGCGAGTGAGCTATTGTAAAAATTTGAATTCCGCTTGGACAGAAGTGCTCAAGCAGTCAAGAAACAGTAATACATTAAGCTTTATGGTGTTATAATAATCTGTTGTTATTTATATGTTCATATAATCTACAGTTATTAGGTTCCAAGCATCGATCACTGCCCAATTCTGCCACCTTGTGGATGTCACAAACTGAATAACTTGGGTCAGTAAACTACACACACTGTCATTTCCCGTCATGCATCTCTATAGACTTTGCAGACTGTGGATGGTCTGGAGGTCCACTATGAGAAGCTGTGTATCTGTAGCGGGGGCAGACCCAAACTCCTCACCGAGGATAACTCCAATGTACTCGGGATACGAGACACAGACAGTGCCCAGGTACTTCTCAATACTGCTTTACTTGTTTAACTCTCTTTTACTTGGGGTCATCAACTTACTCCAACGTCTTTTATGCTGGCAGGAGTTTCAGAAGAGGTTATCCCAAGCGAGGCGGATAGTAGTGGTCGGAAATGGGGGGATCGCCTTGGAATTAGTGTAAGTATACAGACTTTGCGTCTTTCTTTTATTTTGATTCGAAAATGTCCAAAGTTAATTGGAAAATGCACTGTACTCCCGTTCTCAGGTACGAGGTGGAATGTTGTGAGGTTGTCTGGGCAGTGAAAGACAAAGCCATAGGAAATACCTTTTTTGATGCGGGAGCCGCCCAGTTCTTCATCCCCTCCCTGGACACAGACAAGCCAGAGACAGCAGCCACTTGTAAGAGGGTTCGCTACACCATAGATGGAACTGCGGCCACTCAGGGCATTAATACAGCCACAGGTATGTACAACAGGTTTCTAGTGCTTAACACAACCTACTGTGTAAGCAGGAAACACGTCTTCTATTGTATTTGTATGTGCATCTACCTGTGTGTGTTTTTCGGTTTAGACAGACGAGGCCAGTGTAGAGCATTAGAAGCGCCTGGCAGTGCCCTGGGACCCGACTGGCACGAAGGCATCAGTCTGCGAGGAGCAGTGGAGGTAAAGGTCTGAGTGTCTCATAACACTGCTAAGGAGGTTAAGATTTATGTTCGATTTATCTTTAGGAATATACTGTACACGTTGTTAAAACCCATGCTTGGGGACGTGTCCATACAGAGGTGGAATGCTGGCATTTTATTTAAAGAATGAGAACGGGATTGAACGGTACGTTAGTCGTAATCCTGTTAACTCTTCCTGGTGGTTGTCTGTGGCCTCGTTCTGTGTTCAGGTGTCACACAGGGTCTCAGTGGAATACGAGACTGAGGTGAAACAGATCTACACTCAGCAGGAATTCCTGTCGTCACCATTCGCATCTCGGACATCTGGCACAGGTAAGAGGAATCAATCACTTGTTAAGTGTTACTGCTTGGTCTAAAATGGATTGACTAAGCATGTGTCATACTTCCAATGTCAGGGGTTGATGAACCAGTGTGATAGTCTGTGACCCACACCAGGGGCCCAATGGGAGACATTGCAATGACAGAAGACCATAGTCGAACGGATGAAATGACAGGGAGGGGAGAATACATGGGAAAAGACGTTTGTTCATCACAGTCAACTGAGTAATAAAAGAACAATTTGAATTATTTAATATTGTCCTTCAATGTACTGTATCCTGCTTCTATAGGCTCCTGGCCGGTGTATGTAGAGTTGACCAATGAACATATTTTTGGTTGCGACTTCATCGTCAGTGCCACCGGGGTCGTTCCAAATACTGAACCTTTTCTCCACGGAAACAATGTAAGATATATTTAGCTTATTCAATTACAAGTAAATTACAATTACCTTTAATCAGAAGCAATATTTTGCATTTTTTTCACAATTTTTTTTCAGTTTGAATTGGCTGGTGATTCTGGACTGAAAGTTGATGACCACATGATGACATCAGAACCAGACGTGTACGCTGCTGGAGATGTGTGTACAGCGAGCTGGGAGGCCAGCCACCTCTGGCAACAGGTACACACAACAGGGCATCTGTTTTAGTCCCTATATGGTGTCAGAACATTGCAGTGAACTGTCTGTTTGATGACGGTCATTATCAGTTTCTATCTGTTTGCATATCTCCATTCTACTTAAGATGCGTTTGTGGACTCAGGCTCGACAGATGGGGTGGTACGCTGGGAAATGTATGGCTGCGGGCGTCCAGAACCAAACAATCGAGCTTGACTTCTGCTTTGAACTGTTCTCTCACATAACCAAGTTTTTCAACCACAAGGTTGGTGAAGAATTTTTTTTTTTTTTTTTTTGATACTGTATGTTCCCTACTTCCCCCAACTACACTGACTTACCATTGCACATGACATCATGTCCACTTCATATATGCTGCTCTGCTGTTTTCTCTAGGTGGTTCTGCTGGGGAAGTTTAACGGCCAGGGTCTGGGTTTGGACCAGGAGTTGTTGGTGCGCTGTAGTAAGGGCCTTGAGTATGTCAAGGTGGTACTGAGTGGAGGCAGAATGGTCGGAGCGGTCCTCATTGGTGAGACTAACCTGGAGGAGACCTTTGAGAACCTCATCCTTAACCAGATGGACCTGACACCCTACAGAGACGAGCTCCTAAACCCCAACATTGATATAGAGGACTACTTTGACTGACGCTGTGTGTCTGAACTTATTACTCAACCTCAGCAGGGATACTTTTGTCGGAATATCTTACACGTGTGTGTAAACATATGGACTGTTCAGACTGTTTTATATTATGTTTCATTATGAAACATTATCTTGAAGCGGTGTTGTAATTTACATACAGGGTAGGAGCTAGAGGTTCAGAGGAGACAAACTTAATATCATGTGTGATCTATGTGTAGGCCAGAAAAGGTATTCCCAAAGTTTGGGGAAAAGTTGGGGATATGTTTTTTGGTACGAAGGAAATATGTACAAGCTTTTCTTCTAATAAAAATGGCAGATTTTATTATAGGTTATATTTATTTATTATGGGTTATATATAATGTTGCAGCCGTGCATTTTACGCTCTGCCTTCCATGTTTTTGAACACCTGGGTTATATACATAGGCGCAAACACAAAATAAACAAAAACAAATGCAATGTATAATCAGAATTCTGGTTCCATGGAGGGCAGACAGCAAACCGGTTCCACAGAAGACAGCAAATTGGTTGCAGGTTCTCTTTCATCCTGTGCTTGATTGACAAATAAGTTCACTAATTAGTTAGGAACTACCCTCACCTGATTAGAGGTCTGAACCAAAAACCAGCAGTCCCTAGGTCCTCTGGAATCAGCTGTGGTTCAAGGCAATCTACAAGAGCTTGTCTTTCGCCGAGTGCCTAGTCCGCTACACCAGTAGGTGAAAAGACACAGTTAAGTGTTTTTGTAAAGCATGTGAGTGAAGTTTACGTTTAGTTGCAAAATATTCTCCAGCATTGCAGATAATTACATGAATGGAGTCCAAGAAGAAGAATCAAATCTGAAGCAGGAAATCAAGTGAGTTTTTGTATTGGCTGAATGAATGTTAGAAGTTTGCTAGATGTAACATTGAAGAGTTTATTTGCAATGTGAGGTTTGTTTGATAAATGAAGTAACTGTGAAGCGTATGTTGTTATTAGTGTACCGCTTTAAGTAGGGCATTACATCCCAGCATCGTAGAAGACAAAAAAGTGGTGTTTTATTTTTATGTTCATTTCAAGCATAGCATGTCATTCTCCACTGAATTAAAATAGGCAGTTGACAGTAACACGCGTCAGTAAATATTAATGCAAATATTGAAATAATGAGCTGTATCCCAGTGGCGGCTGGTGAAAAATATTCTTGGTGGGGCTGTGCCATACTTAATGTTTCTGTTACCATCGCAATACAATTTAACAAAAACTGCAGGACAGCACAGAGCTCTGAAATAGTCAGTAATTATTTAATGCCAATATTAAAAAGTTGAGTCATTCTTACACAAAAACACCATATTGCACAAACACAAGCCTTGCGTATGCATTTAAACAGAACCTTTGACTGGAAGAATAGCTTACAGTATTTTATGAATAAACTAAATGTAACTAATTGTTAGTGAGCCCAAGAACTGCAACAATGAATGGATACGTCTCTGTGCAACAGTGTTGCGCTGATGAGTTGCTGGGTGAAGGAGAACCTCCTTGGCATGGATCAGGATGGCGTCACATACCTGCAAAAGATACATCATCAGCTTTAATTTGCAATAAAGCTACTTTGATGCAAGTGATCCTGACTGAACACATGCCAATGTGCAAGTCAAGTATATGATTACTAAGGTGCTTATTGTTCAGGGTTTTGGCTACCTACTACCAGGCCTGAAAAAAAGTTAAAGGGGATGCACTGACAATTGCATCACAACGTACCTCTGTAGCCAACCTCTTGTTCTACTGGTCCCAACATCCTCCGTCGCTTTATGGGCTGCTGCTGCTCGTCAGATGCACTGTCCCACACAAACAGGGAATGGAGGCCCTGGGTCCAGAAAATAAAGTTTAATTTGATAACTTGCCATCAGACCTCTTAACTCACTGTAACCCCCCAACACACACACACACAAAGCCAGCAGTGACTCATACACACACAAACTATACCTAGTAACTGCTTTTAACCTGTGATGTACATAATTAATTTATGTTATCATGTTTTTAAGCCTTTTTCTATGACATTTGTGAGAGGGATGCAACATAATTTTGTTCTGCTGTTTACTTGTCCTCTGTAAGTAATAGTCTGAATAACAATAAAGTTAATCTTCAATAACAACTAGTACTCTTCTAGAAAATGACATGGTGAACACCTGAATAAGCCTGTTATTACAAACTGTGTAATACTTTCCTGCATTATTATCAAAGTCTGATTGCGTCTTCTCTTTCCATTTAAAATACAAAAAATATATAATTGGTATGTGCTCTATGATAATCACTAACTTTGATGACAAGACACATTTAGGCTTTTACACTGTTGGAAGTGAGCTATTCATCCTTCTAACAACAACAGCTTTATCAGCCAATAGTAAATATAGTTATTTACCTGATTGTTATCATGCTGTCTGTGAACCTCTGGACAAGTGCTTTAATGAAGACAGGGTCGATGTTCCTCTTCTGCAGCTGGCTGAAAAGCAGGATGACAGCATGCAGTCTAACAGCTCGTTCTGTATCGTCTTTGACGTGCCCTTAAAAACGGTAGCTGTCTTCAGCTGCTCCTCCAGCACATGGTCAATCGAAGCACGGAAAGCAAAATAAAGCACTAGCATGAGTGCGCCCCTCTTGGATTCGATTTAAGAACGCTGATTGGCTAAAGTTTATGTCAATCATTCATATCTTAAATTAGCAATTGGTTTAACTGCTACATAGACCCGCCTCTTTGGGGCGCTTTCTATTGCGCCCCAGAGCTGTGACGATTCTGACGAGGCATACAGATAGGCAGAGGGAATGTTGAGAATATGATTTTCTATAATATACTAATGTTTTTATCATTATTATCATTATTATTATTTTTGTTTTTTTGTGGCTCAGGGGGTGCGGCGCCCTAGCGCCCTCTATTGGCCAGCCGCCTCTGCTGTATCCACTAATAGAAAGAGGTCAGGAGTATGAGTCTGTGCCTAAGGAGTTGTTACATTCAGGCTGGCCACTAGAGGCAGTGGTGAGCACATTCACAGTTAGTCATGATTTGCCAGGGGTTTCTGTATTTGTGATGGTGGCTGGGCCTTAATGCTGATAGAATCAAACGGTAAGTGCAAGTTAAAATCCATAGAAGGGTGGATATAGCTGATGTGTTTAGGAAATTCACAACATATTATGCATTTTAATAGTGCAGCTGATCCTGAATTCAATGGTTGCAAGTTGAGAGGCTACTTTTACCAAAACCTTAAATACATTTTATGTATATTTCATAACATACATTATACTTTGTATGAGCGCAACATTCATTGAGCAAATTAATATGAAATCATCTGGCACCGATTTAACAAAGTTATTCATGACCGTTTTCTGAAAGTATTCTGCATAAGTCAGTACTGGAAAACTATCATTTAACCAATTTCACAAACATCAACATATTTACCACAGATTTTTCCCATTAACCATTGCCTTCTTGACCCCGCTAGTTTTTTATGGTTAGACAATGGACAAAAAATAAGTGTGATATTTCATATGTTGTAAGGACACAGCAGCCTCTATGGTGGTTTGACCAAATAAGACATTTAATCGTCAAAATAAAAGACCTTTTTATTTTTCATCACTTCTACGAGCTGCACAATGAGTAAATAATGAAATTGTTTTACATAATATAATTGTAACAATTTGTGCGACAAAATGTGTTAACTGCAGAAATAAAAAATCTAGCTACGTATTGCAAAAATGTGAGCTGCACTGTTGTTGTTTGGCCCCATTATCTGACTGTATCTTATAGAACAACAAGCTAACAGTCAATCTAACAGCAAGGAGGGATGAATTAAAGATGCAGTCTAGGACTTACCTGGGATTAACAAAAGATTTTAAGCCGAGTGTGAATTATATTCTTTATAGGTCCATACTCTTTTTAAGTAGAATTACTCTAATACCTTAGTCAATCAAAAAAAATTAAGTTTAATGGTAAGTGGTTTTGATGACATGGGGCAAATTGGTACATTAATGACATTTCTCATAGTTCTCAAGAACCATGGGGTTCCACAGTGCCTCTTACAACCGGAGTACACCCAATGGGTTAGGCTTAAAGCTGCCACAAATGAAGAAAAAGATTCAACTGTCACCGCCATTTTACACGGTTAAGATGTTTAAAAAATACAGCACGGTCCTGTGATATAAATACATAATGTTTGAGCAGCCCTACTATAGTGGTGTAGACCCCAAAGTAAAACATTAACATTATGCAACTTAATTGAATAGGCAGCAACTCATTTTAATCCATTCCTAAAAAATTATTACATAAATTATTACAGAGAATTGTCTCTAATGTCCGAGGGCGTGTGGTCCGGCAGTATAGAGCCTTGAGGTGATACAGTGCAGTAGTATCCACATCTGAACGTCAACTGTCCCAGTGAAGGTCAAAGGTCATCTTTGGATGAGTTTCCTTCTTGAGCTGACTCTGGTCCACAAGTTGCGTGCCGTCCGGGCGATAGTTGAGCCGCTGGGGAGGCGCAGGCTCTTTAGTGGCTCTCTGATGCACGCCATCACCCCTGGGTCAGGGCACCCCTGCTGCTGCAGGTACTCATGGGAAATGTAGTTGATACGTCTCAGCTGTTTGCTGTAATAATTTCTCAAATCACAGAGCTCCTCCACTGCAGCATCAGAGATGATGGAGACCTGGGACGGTGAGCTGACCAACACTGGCCTCTGGCGGTCGTAGTCTGTACATTCTGAGGGATCTTGGACAGGATTAACGGAGCACGGTTTCCTGCGCTTCTTTTGAGGAGTTGTCGATTTACGTTTCGAATCGGGCTTTAATTGCGATTGTGGCGATTCACTCGTGACTTTTTCTATGACATTGATCTCCACGTCGACTTCAATGGCAGTGGGCTGGGCATCAGCAGGGGCATTCTGGTCCTCCCCTGACTGACCACAGTCCTTGTCTTGTTTTTTGGCCAGATTCTGCTGCTCTTTGACTATCTTAATCAGTTTTCTGTGTCTGGGAGGGGGACTGCTGCTGTCATCAGGGGCAACAGGGGGGAGGGACTTGGAGGTCACCAGTCCCTCCATAGGTCCAGCCGCTAATTGGTCCTCCTGCAGGAGACAACAGGAAGTGTCAGTAACCGCAAATCATACTGCAGAACTAATATCAAGTCGAGGAAGATGGTGGATTTCAAGACTGGGCAGCTGTCACACCGAAGCATGTTAGTGAACCCCAATGTACGTGTGGCATAGCACATGTTAGTGAAAGCATGCTCCATAATGAGTCTGCAGCCATGTGTGAAGACATTGACAGGACTTACACATGGGACTGAGCTGGGACATAAACTGTAACCGTGGTTGAGAGTGTTCACAGATATAACATGCATGAAGATGCATTGAAGATAACGTTCAGGCCCCAACATAGAGTATTTTTTCTTAAACCAGATATATGCACAGGGTTGCCCAGACAGTGCCATGCCATAGATGCAGTGGGAGGAGTAGAGAATGCGTGAACTGTACTTTTTCTTCATTCTCTTCGGGAGTGTGTGGGGGGAGTGGGGCACTAGAGGTCTTTCTTCACTTTCTTGGTGACTGAAGAGTTTGCAGTATTGTCACCAGACCGCTTTCCTTCTTTGGTCTTTACCTGGGAAACCTTTACCTGTTGGTTAGCAAATACACTTAGCCTATCAGTATTAAACACACACACACACACCACACACACACACCCTTACAGGCACGCACACACCTGACCTAGTTGTGGGTAACAACATAAGCAGAGAAAAGTTGAAAGTTCCTCAACCAGAGGAATGAATCCTTGCTGTAACGGTTTTAGAACGGATGGTGATTATCCATTATCAGCACATTTGTTACCTTTAGCAAATAATCAGACGGAGTAGACCTAGATATCTGCAACACCCAAAACCACAGATCATTTGACACACCCGATATCTAATATGCATTACAAAGCACTAGTTCAGGAAAGATACAGGATTAGAACTACATTCACATATCGTGATTAGGGAAATCTGTTTTGTTACCGTAGGCATGCTGAATTTAATCTACGGTGATTCTGGTAAGAATGATAAATACAACAAAAAACACAAGGGAGAGAGGCACTGATTTGGTTGCTGTCTGAGTAATAATCAACAGGCTCCAAGAAACGAAATCCTCCGTCATCCTGAGAGACACAAACAGCGGTTTTCACTTACCTGCAGACAGTAGACCAGTATAATAAATAGGTGCACAGCGAAGACAGGAGTAAATGATAGAAAAGGGAAAAACAGGTTCAAATTCAAAATGTAAATAATTACTTTACATTGTGATATCCAAAAGTGCAGAATAAGAAAGAGAAAATGTCAATAGCAGAAGAGAAGACATTTGAAAGTAATATATCGCAGACACAAATGGCTTCATCGCATGTAAAAAACATAACGTAGCCATTTGCAGAGATTCACAGGAAAAGATGACGATTCCGTGCTGAAGTGGGCAATTCTAGACTATAGAGATGAACGGAGAGCTTTCCCACTATAATTGAGTCCTTTGCCAGCAGGTTTGGTACTGACCACGTTGGCGTCCAGGCCTGTCCTCCTCATCTTCATGGTGACACAATGACTCTGGCTCTTCAGCAGAGAGGCCTTACGACCCAGCTTCAGGTAGAAATAGGTGGTGTATGGAGTGAAACTGAAGTCTTCACTGCGGAGAGGAATAAACCAACAGATGATAACACAGCTACAGGAATTGTCACATGAGCAAATACGTATTACTTTTGACAAACCTATCCTCCACAATGTCTCTCATGAAACGTAACCCAGGTAGTCGGTCAGTACCTAAGGTATCCCTGTAGCAGTAAGTGTGTTATAACGGCCTCCACCTCCAGGCGGGACAGGGTGGTGGTCTGGATCATCTTCCGGCGTTTGGCTGGACCTTTCCCCATCCAGGTCTCGGTCACCTTCAGCGGGGTGAGCTTCTCATCCAGAGAGCTCGCCAGCTCCACAATCTGGACCACATCTTTAGCATGCTGTGTTGCGTCCACTGTGATGTAGTCTGTGAACGCAAGGACTGGTGATAAAAACTCTGCATTCACTGCAATGTATGAGAAGTGAAAGGAACTTGTATTGGACCAAGCCGAAATAGACACATACCATTGCCATGGCGACACACGTCACACATCCCATTGCATCCTTCATCGTCCCAAACTTCATCAAAGTGAACCGCCATCATCGAGCGCCGACACCTTCAGCAGACACATCAGATACACATCAGATCCCTAAATGAAACTGGTGTCCGTTCAAGTGAGTGTTGTGATTGGTTGGCTAAGGACAATACCGGTCCACGTTCTGGCAGTACTCCACCATCGTCAGCAGCTTCTGTTGTCCAACATTCTCCATGACAACCATGGTGCTGATCCTGAAGATGTCATTGAAGCCAAAGTAGACTATGCAGTCCGCCTGCTTGTCGTCCCTGCCTGGACAAAACAGTATGAACGTGGTAAACGTTAAGAGGGTGTAGAATGTCTAATTGCTTGACATATTTCTGAGGTGGTGGAGGAATCACAAGTGGTTCATCTTGATTTTTACAACAGATATCCTGTCCCAGAGAGAGGAGAGATGGCATTGAAGGTAAAATATCTACCTGCACGCCCACTCTCCTGGTAGTAGTTCTCTATAGACTTGCTGAGGGTGTGATGGATTACAAATCTGACGTCGGACTTGTCGATCCCCATGCCAAACGCCACAGTGGCCACCACCACCTGGATTTTATTGGTGCTCCATTTGCGGTGGACACGTGACTTGTCCTCCGGGGCCATGTTAGCGTGGTACGGATACGCGTTGATGCCTTTCTTCTGTAAGTGTTCAGATACAGTATCTGCATCCTTCTGGGAAAACACATAAACTATCCCTGCCAAAAGAAAATACATGATACCTGAAAGCCTCGGAGGAAAGCTGCAGTTGGTTTTGGAAATGGGCACTGTTATATCTCGCAAATATCACCGTGAATAATTATGTTTATAATTATGTTCATCTGTCAATTTTCCTTGTCTATAGCTTCATCGCAGGCTTTGCACATCGCAGGCTTTGCACATTGCCAAAGGATATGCTAGTCACAGATCCGTTTCCAATGTATGCTGCATGTATGAGTGTGTGTGAAAAAAGATAAGAGTGGGATTGTTTGTACGCCTGTGTGTGCATAGCTCACTCAACAGTAAAGATTTTACAGTTTTCATAATGTTTTTGGATAGTTTAAAAAGTTTTTGATTTCCCTAAAGAATGTTCTTCTCTACTATAGAAATCGATAAAATAGACCTATTAAAATATTAAGAGCATTTATAGCTGTGTGTTTGTGACATGGATGACAGTGAAAATACTGATACAAATCTTTAGATATACAGACGATTGCATCTTTCCATCTGTTGAAATGAAGACTACGCTACCTTGTAATGAAAAGCAAATTCGAAATAATTTTGCAGAACCAGATTTGAGCACATTCAAAACTAAAATGTGTATCACACTAAACTGAATAATTGAATGTGATGTGTTGCTTGACAGCCATAGTTAATTCAACATGTAAACATCTGTTAAGCTGTGATTACCTGACTGGTCCTTGTATCTCTCTTCGATCAGACTTGCGATGTCACCAATTGAATCCTCGCTGTTTGAGTCTTTACAGCGCACCTGTGTAACACAGTAACAGTACAGATTCTCAATCCTTTACTTCCAAGATGCAAGGGGAATCTAACAAACATTGCCTTTAGTAACACAACATGTGTTTTTAAACGTCAAAAAAAACATGTAGCATCAATGTGTGTTTGGTGTTGTCATGACACCCACCTCATAGTAGAGATTGGTACGATTGAAGGAGGCTGTGAGTGTGATTGGCTCAGGGACACACAGGATCTTCTGACAGTCCTTTAAAACACTGCTGGTTGCCGTGGCGGTTAGCCCTAGCAATGGAACCTTGGGGAATTGCCTCTTCAGTATCCCCAGTAGCTTATAGTCTGATGGAAGAGGAGCGGTGAAATAACAGCTCCAACTAAACAGCCACATTCAGAAGGCATGAGTCATAAGCTTAATATGTACACTACATTCGATCTAAATGGAATTCACACAGATGCGATATGTAAATGTTTATACGACGATATCCATATGTGGGTAATATTTAGACACAGGGTTGCACTTTGAGTGATGAGTGGGAGTAACCATTTCCTTTCTAAAACAATAAAAAGGAAGTAGCTGTTTTGATTGATGACTGAAGGAGAGCAGGGAGACAGATAAGGAAGCAGAC
Organism: Dallia pectoralis; assembly: GCA_029465975.1. Classification (NCBI taxonomy): domain Eukaryota; kingdom Metazoa; phylum Chordata; class Actinopteri; order Esociformes; family Umbridae; genus Dallia; species Dallia pectoralis. The sequence goes on from CM055736.1 coordinate 10,176,863, forward strand.
CATATACAGACTGCAGCCGCTGTTTCTCACCAGGCCTGAAGTCATGTCCCCACTGGCTGCAGCAGTGCACCTCATCCACAGCGACACGGCTCAGTCTGCCAGCGTTGTAAGCCTTCTCCAACCTGGACATCAGCAGCTTGCTCTTGGCTATCTTCTCTGGAGTCACATACAGCAGCTTGAAAGGCACCTTGGCATCGGTCATCCCTGCTAAGACCATCTTAGCATGTTCCTGGGTTACATTAAAGCGCACCATCTGTGAGGTGGCGGTCACTATTTATACTCGTAATTAAATGATAATGTATTTTTTGATTGCTACCTTAGTGCTGGATGCATTGAGAGTGACGGCTTCAACGTCGATGGACTTCAAGTACATGAGCTGATCCTCCATCAGAGAGACGAGAGGAGTCACGACCAGAGTGAAACCTGGGACACACAGAGGACGTCAAAGCACTGTGTACAGTGTCCATGTTTGCTCAGAGAACACAGAATTATTCAATGAACTGTGGCAGTAGAGCTGTCTGTTTACATGTTGCCAGGTGAGAGAGTTACCCTTACCCTCAGAGCAGATAGCTGGAAGCTGGTAACAGAGGCTCTTCCCTCGTCCAGTAGGCATCACCAGGAAGAGGTCTTTACCAGACATACTGAGGTTGATGGCCTTCTGCTGGAGTGGACGGAACTTTAAAAGCCTGAAAATGTCCTTTAGGTTTTTCTCCATCTCTTTAGACCATGGGAAATCTAGCAATGGAAAGTTAATATTTAAGCACAAAATACAGTACACTGAACATCAGGAAAGAAGCCTATTTTAAAAATAGCACTGTTGTGACACAATCTATATATTTCCTTTTACTGGATGCTAAATTGGACTTTTGGAAGGACTGACAAACTGCTTGTTAATGTATTTAATACTTAAAGACAGAATACAGCAGATAAACAATAAAGACTGACCACAAACTAACAATTCAAACATTTAGGACAACAACAGAAAGGTTGTATATCAAACATTTAACGAGTACCACATGATCCTATACATTATAACTTCTACCATCATTCTCGTAGCGCAGCAAGTCCTGCTTGGTCATAGCCGGTCCAGAAAGAGATCCAGAACTTTCTGAGGAGGATCCAGCGGGCCCGGCTGATTCACAGGCATCCTCCAACTTCCGCAGCAACCTCTTCCTCCTGGAAGTGAGCCCAGCCTGCTTCTCCAGAAGCTCTGCTATCTGCAGCTCCACCACCTCCAGCTCGGCCTCCACAGAGTCCAGCTCAGCCTGCACCTCTGGGAATGGACAACACTGAAGTAAACATGCTCAAGGATACTTTCACATTGCCATCTTCAGCAGCCTTGGGGTGGAAATGACAAAAAAATAAACTGTATTTTATTCCCCAGAAATGCATTGAAAACTCATGCATAAAAAGTGAATAATTGCCACTATAAAATCGAAATGAAAAAAACAGCAAGCTATTTTTTCTCTCTGAAATGCTGTGCCAAGTCCTTAGATAAACGTTAAATACAAAGCATATGAGCCAATTTTAAATGACTACAAATGATCTCTGCGTAGGTTTCTCTCTAGGGCCAAAACTAAAGGAAGACACTGTAAGGTCTGACACCTTCCAATCACTAGCACGCTGCAGGGAGGGAGCTAATGATGTTAGTGAAGTGCATCATCCTCTCTCACTAATCAGCCCAATAGACCCTGGGGACGCACCAGGTAACACCTGTCCCTTCAATTGCTCAGTTTACATATTCTAACAGACTATTAACTAGTTGAAGAGTCTCCGTGCCCTAGTACCAAGGGCGTAACAGTTAATTATGTATCACTCAGCTTGTTACATCTGTGTGACAATCATTCATTTTTTTATCATAATAAACATACTACAATGGGAGATATCAGCCACTTACCATTGGCACTTCCACTCTCCATTTACAATGAGAATATCAACCAACTTGCAGACTGTATCACCCTGTTGAATAAAAGCGGGATGCATAATACAATGTACCAAGATCAATAGCATATTATATTACCCATTCATTTTTCACAATCTGACAGTTTAACTGATTACTGGATGCATATACTACATGCAATATAGCAATAGACCCACTTTTTCCTGGATGTATTGACAGACAGACTAGAATGTAAACATGTAATGTTTAAAATAACAGTAGACTTAAATGAGAAAGTCTCAGATCATTCCTCTATCCAAGATGCTTAGCTGTTTCTTGCAGCGTAGCGTTTTTAAATAATATTTAATATAGTGAATTGGCAATGCTACTAACCAACCAACCCGAAATGACCAGCGTCAATTGAGTTTCAGCCACCTGAACTGAACATAATGTTAACTGCAAGTAACTAGCTATAGCGTAAACTCAGTATTAACTTTGTAATGTTAACTACATATTTGGTTAGCCATTAACCAACAGTACACACGTGAGCACCAATGGTAGGGAAAATGAAAGAGAAATTTAAGAAAAAGCAATGCAATATTTACCGTTCGTTGACCATTCACAATCCCTATTTCTTGTGTTTGCACTCTGTTTGTGTGCCTCCTGGTTGCTAGACAGCTCGCGCTGGAGGGGGGAACAATAACGTGTTGTGTGTGGACCAATGAGATTGCGTTAAGTTCATCGAGGTGGTTAGAGGACTTAACTCCGAGAGTAGCAACATACACATCTTCATAGAAGACAATCAGTTGTACTTGTAAGTCCCACCCAGTGCACATAAAATGAACCATCATTACAATATGTTTAATCAAACATTTTATGTAGCCAACTAGTAGATATGTCTGAAATACGATAAGACTCCCTCTTAGGCATTAAGTTGTACAACTGACAAAAACGGTATATTCCTGTTCTACCACGGATTTAATGGGGATGCACCTTTTTGAAAACATTCAGAGAATTACGTCAAGACAATGTAAGGTCATAAATATTTATATGAACGGTCAATAATGGCATTTTTGCATCCGCAGCCCCGCGTGGCCACAGTGAAACTTCATAGGGTACCTGTCCTGGAATAAGCGCCATAAAGGCAAATGTACAGATCCAACCTCTTTCTATGTTCATGGATTGCTTTCGCTTTTCTGTGCGACGGGGTGTGTTCAAGAAAACGACAGCAATCAATGCTGCTTACAGTGTTTTTCATTTATTTTTATTTTATTTTTAAATTCCCGATAAATATGCATTTGCATTATTTACTACGACATATATATAAGTCGCGTATTTCCAACTTTAATCGGGAGAGAGCTGGAGAAGTGCTCTGCTCATCAGCAACACATTGTCAACCCAACATGTGATTCTTGAATGCAACCCAGATTTTGTGCGGAATAATCATTTTTTTATGAAGGCAGAAGCCGTGTTTCCGGAAGACGTGGCTACAGCTCTGGTGGAGGCTGCTGTAATATCACTTAAACTTTAAGTTATTATTAGTTGAATACATTCAACAGTGTGTCTACGTTTACAAGCTGTCTATCCATTGTCAAAATGATCTCTCTGACGGACTCGCAGAGTAAGACGATTTATTTTTTAGCTATAAATATTGTTGCTTGCCAACTTGTTTCAGCTGTCTACAGGAAAGTAGCTAACTTATGTAGCTGATCTTTCTTGGCAAGTCTACATTACTTAGATGAGTAATGGAACATTTGCTTGGATGAGTTTGTTTAGGCATTGTCACACCAGCCTAATGTTTCCAAACATGTTTTGGAGAGTATGTGACTTCAAGCGATAAAACCAGCTGGGAGTATCTAGTTAAATATTTGTGTAAAGCTCTGGACATTCGACAGCTGGCAATGCATAATTGTATTTTTTAATCTAAGACAAATTGACAACTATGAAGTAAAATGTCAATTTTGCTTACATACTTTTAATGTGCTTACACAATTCATATTTTTTGCAGAAATCGGAATGGGACTAACAGGCTTTGGCGTGTTTTTCCTTTTTTTTGGAATGATCCTGTTCTTTGACAAAGCCCTGCTGGCAATAGGAAATGTGAGTGATTTCATCCTCAGCGTTGTATGTTCAAAAACATTTGCATGCCTGTGGCAACATCACATGTGACTGCTTTTTGTGATTTTGTCCGGATGATGGTGAGGTTTGCATGCAATTCTATATCTCTGGGTGACACTTACAGAGGCACCTGTTGGATCAAGTCTACTTGCCTAAAGTTCAACAGCTGAGAGTGTTGCGTGCACCTGCGTCGTGTACCTTTTTTTTAACTCATTGACAATCATTTACATTGTCTCTTCTCTCTCACTCTTTCTCACTATAGATCTTGTTTGTGGCTGGCCTGTCGTTTGTGATTGGTCTGGAGAGGACGTTCCGTTTTTTCTTTCAGAAACACAAGATGAAGGCCACTAGTTTCTTCTTAGGGGGAGTGTTTATTGTTCTTATTGGCTGGCCCATTCTGGGAGTCGTCCTGGAGGTCTATGGATTTTTCCTTTTATTTAGGTAGGTAGAGGACAGGCCCAGTTAGCTTTGGATATCGGTGGATTATGTTGATAATACCTCACATTATTAGGCCTACTGTACCTCCATGATGTCATTCACCTGAGGTGGCAAATAGCCACGTCAAATGTAATATGTGCTTGTTGTCTACTCACACTCTTCCTGTTAACTCTCTTCCGTTAACTCCCTTTATCTGCAGGGGGTTCTTCCCAGTGGCGGTAGGCTTTATCAGAAGGATACCACTTCTGGGCTCCCTGCTAAACCTGCCTTTCATCAGTGGGGTGAGTTTGGATAACAGTCAGCTGCTGTGTGAAATGGCTGTGCTAACTGTTGTTCACTAAAAGTGCTTCTGGAAGGTTCAAATGGCTGTGTGAAATGGCTGTGCTAACTGTTGTTCACTGAAAGTGCTTCTGGACGGTTTCAATGGCTGTGTGAGGTAGCTGTGCTAATTGTTGTCCACTGACAGTGCTTATGGAAGGTTCTAATGGCTGTTTCAATAAATAGTATGACCAAAAATCTTCCACCATATGTGTGTGTGTGTGTGTGTGTGTGTGTGTGTGTGTGTGTGTGTGTTGTAGAGTCCCACGTTGAGGTGAATGTGTCTTTGTGTTTCTTTTAAGCCTTCATAAATAACTCTTGAGGACAATCTGCAGTATTGGTCAGTCCTTGCAGATTTCATCTTGCATGTGAACATGAGGCACGTCTGTTTATGATATGTGTTGTACTGTTACGTCGCATTATGTCTGCCCCCGGTGAGGGCATTGTTGCTATTGGTTACAACATCTACTAGAACCATGGGAACCACATGCATCCTATACACCTGTTTGTCATGTCTACTCAGACCTGTCCAGCACACCTTCTGCATTGAACATTTTAGTCAAGTTTGATCAACTATGTATCTGGGGAAGGCCCGACTGTTGACCTTTAACCAATCTCTTTCTTTTTCAGTTTGTGGACAAAGTGGGAGAGAGCAACAACATGGTATAACATAGACTTTTTGTTTTATGGAAAGCAATCTTAATTTATTATACACTAGTTCTCATAAAGCCACTTAAACCCCATTGGTCAATTGCTCACTTCCCAACAGTTGGCAAGGTCATTCTCCATGTTTTGTATATTAAGGCTGTTTTCTATTATAAGGTAAAACTGTATGCTTTTTAGAATTTTGATTGGCACATCGACTGGTAAAGGGTATCAGTCCTGGTAACTTTGGGACTCTACAGTCGGTTACCATGACTTGCCAAAAATGGTTCACATGTTACTGCTGAATACTGCTCTCTGACACTGTAGAATCTCTGAGGAGAGTTACCCTGACTTACTGAAAACGCCAAGCATCCTTTCTGGCTCCTCTTGCTCTGCAATGATATATAGAAACAAAAATGTGCCACATCATTGCTTCAGAAGAAATCCTCTGTCTACTGAAGAATCTCTGAAGTGGCGGAGAGTTATCCTAGCACTGTTTTGCCAACAATATATTGGTGTCAGCCAAGTTGGCACAAACAGATCTGAGACCAGGTTTGGGAGTGGTGAACTATGACCTGTCCAGGAGAACTCAGACCCATTGTAGTTGTACCTGTGGTCAGCTTATTGGAAACAGTGCTGGTCATTGTGCCTGTGCTCAAACTCTCAGTGGATTTAAACATCTGTACTATGGCGGAAAACAAATCTTTACACCCACAGCTGTGATGAGTACCAGCTCTGTCAGTTGCATATGTTACCTCTATTCTTCTGTCAATTGCGTGTAGGACTGGCTGTGGATAACTTTTTGGTGTGTTTTCTAAGAGCCTATTTTAGTGTTATCATAATTTTTCTATGTGAACGGAGGTTACTGAATGAAATGGTTTTATGTGAAATGGTAATGCTTTGACAATGTTTTGCTGTGTGGACATTTTGTAAATACACTTCAAAACATCCTGCCGTGGAGCTTTTATTCATTTCTGTTCATTATTTCATCGGGGAAGTGATATGTGGTGGAAACACTGGGTGTTGTTCGTAATTCTGTTTTAGCAAAGTTAATTGTACCACTGCTTTTATCATCCAGCGATGTGCCATTTCTTTTGTAAAGATGGTGTACACAATATGCTTTGCTGTTAGTACGTGTTGCAAATTCGTATTCATCTGTGTCATTTTTCACCATGATACGTCGTTACTGCAGTTAGTTGAGAAGGTGCATGTAGAACTGTTGTAACATGGTCTTCACGTGCGCACTCTGCCGCTGCACTTTTCATAGTAGCACATTTTCTTTTGGTTGTGTTCTGCAAAAGACCTCGGCAAAATACCCCAAATCTGATTAAAGTGATTAATCACCATTGCCAGACTAATCAGGTACTGGCGTTTTTCTGCCAGGTTCTCACTTTGCTCGTTAATAGATGGTGCTGCTGTTGTCATCCTTATTATCTCTCCAGAAATATGTCATTTGTTTGTCGCAATCTGCAAAGGTAGGCCTACTTGTTTTCTCAGTCTGATATCAAATGGCTTGTTGTCAGGGCGCAACCTGCAGGTTTTATTTGGCTTGCTCAGTAAAACAAGCTTCACACATAGAAGTACAAATCACCAGAATTACAAATATGGAGCTACAGGGATACTACCACGGCCAGACAGTGACCCCAACCAATGCCATTGCAAGTTCAGTTTGAAGGTAAGAATACAATAATTGTATTCAAACAACTTTTGTTGTAATATCATGTCTAATATCATGTCAAATGTACCATGTCCTATGTCAAAAGCTAGTGATAGGCCTTAAGCTTGAAAACCTATTTTTGTTATAAATGCTTAAAAATAAACCCAAAACAATCATTTCAAATTGTCAGTGTAAATGCAGAAAAAATTAGCTAGAATTTGGGGCTTTGTGAAATAGGTTCCAATAGGTTACAGGCTACCAATCCCACTTGTATATTGAGATATTAGACATGTGTTACTTCTAGTTAAGACACAGGATAATGGGGGGGGTTCTATCAGGCGATTCTGTAATTGGATCAGATGTCAAATCATGATTGTAGTTGTATGAAAATCCTCAAAACAAACTAATTTCCCAATTAGTGGGTTTTGGTTGCTTTTGCTAAAAGACGCAATACTGATAAGTCACCACAAGGTGGAGACATCTTATAATATTTTACATGAGGTCAATCGTTTTTTTTACTATACTGAAACAAAAGCTGCAAGACCGACAGTGTGACCTATATGCCTTAAAGATCCAGCTGGACACTAGTGAGGAGCCCACCAATACCAACCAAATCTGACCTCAGACAGCACCTTCCTCCACCAACACATCACAAAACACCCCTAAAATATTACCATCAGTACCACTTAGGTCCCACTTTCCCCCAGCACCAAAATCTACCAGCCCCTCACTTTACCCCAGCACCAAAATCTACCAGCCCACTACCATTTTTGGTAGGGACGGACAAGTAGAAGTACAGACTTTGTCAACAGACAAGTCGTTATCAATGCATTGTAATCATGTTTTAAATTGAGTTTAAAATGACTTCCCACCACCTTGTCAGTCTTACCCACTTGTTGGTCTTACCTACTGTCTAATATAATATATATGTATGAACTCATGAAAAGTTATTTTGGCACTTATCTCATTTGTAACGGAAATATTGCTAATGTACAGTAGAGGGCGATCAACTGATATGAAGTCTGCCAACTCGATCCCGAAGAATAGCTGGTTGTAGCCAAACTAAGCCATTCAAACAATTGGCCTCTTTAATTTTTAAGTAGTTCTATTATATAGAATGGTATTGTAGGTTTTTTTTTAAAGCTTTTACCATTTTTAATGTTATACGATCATGGAATGTTAAATGTAAAATCATAAAAGCGTATTACAAGGGTCACTTGGGGGGTGAGAAGCTCAGTCATCCGAGAGGAACTCGGAGTAGAGCCGCTGCTCCTTCGCGTAGAATGGAGCCAGTTGAGGTGGTTCGGGCATCTAGTAAGAATGCCACCTGGGCGCCTCCCTAGAGAGGTGTTCCAGTCACGTCCAGCTGGGAGGAGACCTCGGGGAAGACCCAGGACTAGGTGGAGAGATTATATCTCCACACTGGCCTGGGAACGCCTCGGGATTCCCCAGTCGGAGCTGGCTATGTTGCCAGGGAAAGGAAAGTTTGGGGTCCCCTGCTAGAGCTGCTACCCCCGCGACCCGACCCCGGATAAGCGGTTGAAGATGAGATGAGATTTGGGGGGCTGAGGCCAGAGGGATTAGCATGGATGGAATGTCTGTGAGGGATTGGTGGAGAATATTTGTCCTTGAGCGAAATGATTTGCATAAAGCGAGGTCCAGATAATATAAAGCATGATACAGTATAAATCAATGTATCCAAGGTTGGGAGTTTTGGTTGGTCTGCAGACATCTCAGCTTTATGATTAGTTTATGAATGATATTTTCTTGTCCACACACTTCTGGTTTGTTTCAGTTTTTATCATTAGGAAAATGTGTTCTTTTACTTATTGAAGTGCTGATTGGCCAATAAACACATTTGACGTATTAATTGCCCGATCCAATCATAGAGTTGATTAAGCGCCAAAATAACATGGGTTCATAAAATATGTCATGCCTAAGGTGGCTAAGACAGTTGGTAAGACAGTCAAGATGGTGAGACAAGTATTTTTAAAGCAATCAAAGCATGTTGTAATTTAGAATGACCAAATGTATGCATACACACTTAGTCTTTTTTTTACTGCACCTCTCTGGAAACTAAACCCAGATCCGTGTCCTACCAACGGAGCTATGAAGGACTGACCAATGTGGTTTGCATATAGTGAACATGTGTTGCCTTGTTGGTATTTCAGGCTTCAGAGTTCCCAGAGTTTAACTCCAAAGTGTTTGAGACTTAACACTCGAGGTGGTTGTGTCTTTCCCAAACTGAACTGGAGTGCACCCCGGGTGAGAGACAAACCTCTAGTCTAAGACAATCAATATACGTTTAAAATTCTGTCCACAGTATGTCTATTTTAGTGGTGATGTTTTGTAAATAATTACATTTTTCCTTAGCAGGATGCTAATTGGATTTCTCTAAGCAGCTTCCTACAGTGTCAGATTCTGACTGATATCTTCCTGTTCTTCTAGAGCTTCGACTTCATCACCCACTTGCACAGCTATTTAAAAAAAACTCTACTCGAATTTTAGTTCCCCCCTCTTTTTAATTACATGTCTGTCAACAGACTGTTTAATTCTAGGTGTGCAATTTAAATAGACAGGTTGCTTTCTCGCTATGAAAAACTCTTGACTTTGCTTTTTGGACAGTCTGCTTTATGGTACATTTTATGCAGCATGTTGATTTAATTCGAAGGTTCACTACATTAACAGGTAGATTTTGTTTTGTTCAGTTGCACCATGTGGTGTAACTCCTGGGCTGTGGGTTAGATTAAGACAGGGAGTCCGTAAGCTCTAGATACGAGCATCTGCTACATGCTGTAAATACCAAAAATGAGGGGCGGTGTAGATAATAATAATAATATACTGTTGAACAGAAGTGATGAAGTTGTGATATTATATTAGGGTCCACTGGGGGGAGATGTTTACTTGAACTGAGAACAGACCTAAAATGAGTGACTCTACTCAGATGTTAAGATGTCCATAGAGAGAGTGGTCAATGATAACATGAAAACTCACCATTTAAGTTACACTTAATTACATTGAGATGAAAGCTATGGATATTCTGTTTTATCTTCAATAGTAATCTCTAGCGTAGAGCCTAGTTCTTATATTGAAAAGGCCTTGTTCCAACACTGCCATGAAACACCTCCGTTGGGTGTTTGTATACATTTTCATTGACATGTGCTCTTTTTAGAAGATTATCCATTTTAATCCTGTGAGTGGTCATGTTTTCGTTCATCATTCTAGGCTTATATCGTAGCCTGTATACATACGCAGAGATTGGCTCCGAGAGCTACAATGTTAGGTTATCTTAAGTGTCAGGTGATGTTTTCAGCACAACAAACTGCATGCAGTCGACGATGCCACACCCTTCCAAAGGATGTCTTGCAGCTAGACTGATGGAAAGATTGACTACCCAACTCCTACCTTCCCTCCCTCACTTCCTTTCCTTCTTTTCAGCTTGATAAGTATAATATAAACACCTTCCCACCTCTCTACGCCTGGGTTGAATAATCAGCTTACAGCAATAGAGTGGAGGTGGCAGATCCCTAAAAAAATCAAACTTCAGAGACTTGCAGACTCGGAGCTGGAGAGCAAGGGAGAGGCAGTTTGAGTGGAGGACCAGTTCTCATGAGCTGAGAGAACTGCAGTAGTTTGCATCTGGAATACTCATGAGCGGTGGTCCACTATAGAGCCCAAACTGAGAGCATCTGCAGTAGTGCTCGCCACGAGTAGAGAGTATGCTGTTGTTTGTGTGTGTGATTGTGGGTTTTAGGAGCAATACGTCTACTTAAGGTTAAGTTGTTTTGGAGACTGTACTTAAAAATGAGTACAAACACAAATATTATTTTGGAGATTATACTATGACGATTGGTCAAACAATCAACTCGAATTAACAACAAACACGTGCACCTTATTGTTTTATTTCGTGTAGAAACGCTAAGTATGTCGCACCCATCATCTTCTATTGTACATCCACCATAATAAGCGTGTAGATACATTATAAATAAATAATTTACAATAACCAACATAATTGGAAACGTGTAGATGTGCTGGATGCGGTGCAGTACATACTCAAAGTGTCGAAAGGCATCTTTGGTGCAATGCGAATTATCTCTAGACATCCAGTCACAGCACACTACACACTTACACTACACACTTACTTGCACACTACACACTAACTGTGTGCGCGTCGCTGTCAGGTCCAGGCGACCAACAGCATCCTCCCTCCCACATTGCCATAACAACCGATTCGACTATCAGCATGGTTACAAGAAATCCTCCTCGTATCACACACACTGCGCCGTGTGAACGCAGGGGTTCATTCATTTGATCAAACGGATTCACATCTTTTGGACCAGCTTATAGATCCAATACGGCAAATAGATAATCCGGACCAATTGGACCCTGCAGGTGCAATCACCGGGATTCTGGTCAAACGGAACCGGTTAGACAGAGAAAGACGCGCAGAAAACGAGAGAACCGAAGAAATATACAGCGGAAGAAACACGACATCGAGACGCGTGTGTGTAGCTTGTTCTACGCGTGCGTGCGTGTGTGTGCGTGCGCGTGTGTTTGTGTGTGTGCTTACGAGCAGGACGTATTACCCGAGGCGTGGGAAAGCTCCGTTATTCCGGGGGGGCTGCTGCTGTGCGAGTGGAACTGGCGTCGTTTCCCCCGGTGATCCCCGGGTCCACCATGGCTCGGGAGAACGGAGAGTCGGGGAACGGGACGTGGAAAAAGCAAGTCGACGACATCAAAAAGATATTTGAACTGAAGGAAATCCTTGGAACGTAAGTGTGCAATTTTTATAATTACTCTTATGAAAAAGCCTAGTGTCACATAACACATGTTGTGTTTGTTCTGTACTGTAGCCTACATCAGTTCTGTCCAGCAAGGCCTTTCAAACTTTGTTTGCACTGAATAGCCTACATGATCTCTTACAGGACTGTGGACTAGGAGTGGGCTATGCTTGTATACTCTATAGATATCTTCTTCACTTGGTCTCAGGCAATAACAGTGCATGTAAATATGATTTGGCGTTTGTGTAGGCTACTGTACACGTATGGGAACTGTTTACCTACACAAATATAGACAGTAGGTCTAAATAAGGGGGTTTGTGTGTTTCCGAACACTGTTTTACAACAGTTACATGTGTCTTGTTGTTGGTGGCAATGTTTGTTGTTAGTCTTGGCTTTTGTTTAGGTAGCTTACATCCACCCACCCTCCTTGCCCTAGAGCCAGTGCTCTGACAGCGAGTTGTGATGCCAGGAATGACCTTTGGACATACAGGCAACAAGAGACACTGATGTTCATTGAGTCATCGACATTTTACCAGCACTCTAGGCTATAGTGTAGCTCAGCCTAATATTGTAATAACATGTACAGTAGCTTAGCTTATCTAAAACATACCTAATGCATGAATTTAAACTGTGTCACAATTAGGGCAATTAAAATGTTTACATAAATAACTGTGCTACTTAGGCCACTTTCCAAAACGTCACAAATTAGCAGTAAAAAGATATAGCAGTAGGTTTACATTGTATTTGTAAAAACTGAGATTTCATACTTAAAAATACAAAGAATTGGTTCGATCCTGCTAACAACTTTGTATGTATAACTTAATCCATGTGCAATTCTTTAGATTCTATACTTTTTACAGCGATCTATCTTTAATAATATGGCTGCTATAAGCCAATACTTTTGCAGCAATTGTTTTTTGTCTCACGCAACGACCCGAAACATTTTGATGAGCCGTAACATTTTGGCCTACTATGCTGTTGGTCCTCTGCGTGTCCCAGATTCTCAATCGGATTGAAAGCTGGGGAATTTGGAGAGCAACACCTTAAACTCTTCATCGTGTTCCTCCAATCGATCCCAAACTAAGTGTGCAGCTTGGCAGGGTGCTCCTATGGTATCCCAGCAGAACGACTTGCGGTTTCTAATCTACCCAGGCCACGACATGTTCCCTCATTCGAAGATGATCAACGTTTCTTGCTTCACCTTTGCGTGGTCATAATGTTTTGGCTCACCAGTGTTTGTTACAACACTACATTACACAAGGTCAGGGGCGTGGGGTTCTCACTGTCCCTGCACATCACTGGTTATATCTCTACCATGTGGCCAATTGGCACGGTTTTGCGTACCAACATAACATAATAACAACCCTAATAAATACAACGCCGCTGACACCGTAAATATTGTTTGGTTTGAAAGCCTGATGAAGGTCACTTGGCAACCAAATCAACAGTGATCCGTTTGGTGCAGTAGGTTTTCAAATGTTCTTTCTGTTACTGTAACTTCATTCCTCCTGGAACAAAAGAGCCTTTAGTTAAAGAGGATTAACAGACCAGACACACTTACTGATCCTGGAATAGGCGACTCGCTCCAATAGTGCAGTGGGATGGTGATAAATGATAAGACTATTGATTATAATTAGGTAACAGGTCGTCCGTTTGAATGAAACCATTTTTTCCCCACTTTCCGCTCGATGCCTTGTGGTGAAATATATCTAGGGACTATGGACATATTTCAGCAATCACTTTATTTATGTCTAATTTGTGTCACTGAACAAAGACATGGGAATGTCTACTGTGTGCTTAGATTTCACAAAATGGATAGACGTGTGGACAGGTAGATTGCCTTAGTGTACCTGATTTGGCTATTGGTGCATCACTTTCTGTTTCCATGTTTATAACTCCACTATGGCGTATGCTATATTATTAGCCACATAGCTTGAACCTTGAATGCTGATTGGCTGATGGCTTTGATAGAACACCATATGCCACACGTTTAAAATAGAATAATTTGTGTTGTTATCTGGTTTCTAATTGAAATAAGACATATTACTTGTTTGAGGTGTATGGTCAATGTACAATATAAAAGTGCAGTGTCCAGAGTGTGTTGTGTCTAAGAATGGCCCACTGTGCCTTATTGTTTACTATGGATTGGGAGGTTGGGATCCTGGATGCTTATTGGATGAAAGACATATTATATTACACTGCATACCACATGTATGACATCACTTAACTCAGTGTACTATTTCAGTTGGTAACTAGATTAGAACATAAAAAAATAGATATATTATGTCATGGTTAAGTGCTCTATCAGCTAACCTATTTAGCTTACCATTATGCCATACTGTTTATTTTCTTCACTGGAGGTAACTCTACTTTTACAGTACCTAGTTCATTGATCATTCATTTGGAAATCCAATTTTTATTTTCAGGCGGGCTGAAAGCGTACGCTTGCATAAAAAGCATAACCCATGAGCAAATCGGAAATGAAAATAAACAGTCAACGTTCTTTTTGCAATTAAACTGTCTACATTATGCAGTTTGACAAAAAATGATAATGTAATGAGAAGGGGTTTCACAACTTAATCACTGTGTTGATCATCAAAAAGTTGTTTTCTCATAGGTTCATTATCACAAAAAAGATGAAAGCCTAGCAAATGTTACACCCGTGGAAGTTGTGCACCTCCCATGTTACCAAAAGTAAGGTAAAAGTACACAGTGAGAAAATGAAAAGGTAGCAGAAAATGCACAGGAATGATCAACAGGAATGTGACGCATGAGCTGCTGAAGAATAAACACATTGCAGCCGTTATGACAGAGGATCAGGATGATGTTCACTCTTAAACCAGTGTGTCATTATGTGCTCTTTAGCGAGCTTGCTATGGTTAGGCTTCACCAGTGGTTGAGTGTTAGTGAACATTTGCACTACTAATCCGGTGGGAAACTTGTACACAGAGAGGTGGTTTACAGCTGAGCAGCGACTGTTGGTTAAGTGTAAATGTTAATAATCAGTTGTTTTAAGTATATAGATATGATGTGTCCACCATTCTTATAATGTATTTCTGTGCGTTTTCCCGGAAATGTTTTTCCAATTAGTCCAAAAGGTTCATTCAGCTATTTAAATTTTTAGATGAACGGCTATTGAATTACTTTTAATACTGAAAAAATGATTACAGAATTACAGAGGGAAAAAACAACTTTATGTCATTGTCTGTATAGAGTATTAGCATTATGTGCTCTCTTGACCATTGGTGACATGTTTACCATGCTAGTGGTGGAGAGAGTAATACACGGAGCAGGGGACAGGGGCGTAGACAAGTGAGAGAAGAGGGAAGTAGAGCAAACTGAGTAGAGGGGATTGCATGTGTCGTGAACAGAAGGGAGGAGAGTAAGACCGTTTAATAGAATCGAGTTTAACTAAGTGTCAGGGCTGAGCTACAACAACATGTTGGTCGCAGGTTCTCCGCAGAGTCTTTGTTCATAGAATGGAAGATTCACCTCGTTAAATGCATGGACCGATGATGAGGCCCAGAAACAGAGCCAAATAGGGACACAGTACCAGTCACATTGGGCCCTATGGCTTAACTATACAGTTTCAAAGTGCTCTATAACTGCATTATATACAGGTTGTGCAATGGATTAGTACAACATACTATACTTTATTTAAGGTAATATTCTCTTGAATCCATTTAACTTTGGGCCATTGCACTCGTATTAGTAGAGTTTTAGAGGTAGAGCCACAGGCAGCCATAGATGGAACTGGACCTGGAATCAAACGCTGACATAACACTTGCAAAACATGGGACTAATTTTTCCAGGTAGGGAGTCCTGTGTGTGTGCGTGTGCGCGCGTGTGTGTGTTTGTCTGTGTGTGTGTGCGTGTGCTCTTGCTGCCAGCGGTTAAATTCTAAAACAGAGCGAGTGCCCGGGGGTTCCAGGTGTTCCCACATTGCTGTAGACAAGTGGTTTTCAGGGGAGCCACACCTTGAACTGCTGAGCTGAGAGTGAGAGAGAGAGAGTGGAAGACAGAGGACAAAGCAGAGCTGCATTCTGGGAGTGTGTACCATCTAGGCCACAATGCCCTTAATTAGGTGCTCTACTTCCTGGATCATGCCATTGTCCTCTTTCTGCCATTGCAGTTATTTTCCCATTTCTCTCGCTTTTGCTCTCACCACGTCTTACTATCTCTTTCACACTTTCTCTCGTTTGCTGACTTTCCTCCCCTTTGTGTGTGTGTGTGTGTGTGTACGTGCCTTCTGGTGGATTATGGGTAGCCTGTAATCAGGCTTCTTCATTATAGAAATAGACCGGGATTAACTCTCCAACCCGTGATCTATCTATTCCTCCATCCCTCTATTTCAGTCCCTCTTTCTTTCCCCATATATTTTTTTCCTCGCTCTTTCGATCTGGCCGTGTCACCCCCACCCCCCTCGTCTCCTTCGTCTACTGATCTTCTTTGTCTCTGCTCTAGATTCCGTCAGGGATGGTTCTTTTCTTATCGCCGTGACACCCAGTGTGTGACCTTATCAGATCCTAAGCTTCAATCCTAGATTAAGTTGGAATGGTCTAATCTCAATTTGTCTTGACAGTGTCGTTATATCACTGCAAGCTTGTTGTTCCCCAGTGATGTAATGGAAACGGGGGAGAGTGTGAAGTGTTTCCACTGTTTGCTCGTTTGTTCGCGTGTGTCAGATCGTCTGGTTCTTCTGGATCTTCTATGCATATGTGAAAACGAATTGATGAGTGATGAATTAGTGTTGAGAACTGGCATATTCAGAATGGAGTGCAGAGGGCTAAAGACTCTATTAACATGTGTACATTCATGTTTGTATGTTGTATACAGACAATATGCTGGTCACACCAAGCTCCTGTGTGGTTCAGTGGTGAGAGCAGCTGTCTCTGTATCTAAAGGCTCTATTACACAGCACGGTTAAAACTACATTTCTGTTTTATAAATATGTGCCTATTATTAAAAACGACACTCTACTTTGTTTAAAAGTAAGCCTAAATAACTCTGTATTTTAGGCATTTCCCCAGGAATCTGAGTGCTTACTAGACTGCAATGGAGAATTATCACTGCTACCGAATGTGGCTATGTTTTCTCTTATACTCTGCTATTCAATACAGTTTGGTAATGGTCAGGCTACCACTATAGCTTAAACAATCAATAGTTAGGCTAGCACTATAGCTTAATCTTCCAATGGTTAGGCCTGCACTATGCCTTAAACAATCAATGGTTAGGCTAGCACTATAGCTTAAACTCCCAATGGTTAGGCTAGCACTATAGCTTAAACTCCCAATGGTTAGGCTAGCACTATGCCTAAAACAATCAATGGTTAGGCTAGCACTATAGCTTAAACTCCCAATGGTTAGGCTAGCACTATAGCTTAAACTCAAAATGGTTAGGCTAGCACTATGCCTAAAACGATCAATGGTTAGGCTAGCACTATGTCTTAAACAATCACCTGTTAGGCTAGCACTTTAGCTTAAATGATCAATTGTAAGGCTAGCACCATGGCTTAACAGACGTTCCATGATGTGTAAATGGGCATATCTTTTTGTTTCACTCATGTTAAACACCAGTCTATTATCAGATCAGATGAGCCCTATTTTAAGACCTATAACGACCGATGGGCTGTAATAGGATTGGTATAAAGCGATGCAGGTTGGGCATTTAGATTGTGTCTGGTTTATTGCGGCTAGTGAACCATACATACATTATAATTGGCGGATGTGTAGGACCCTGTCATACCAAACTACGTTTGTAACATGACACCTCATTACTTAGTTTCTGAGACACTTTTTCATAAGCAGTCATTCACATGTTAATGTGAGTGTGCAGGTGTGTGTTTCATAGTAGTCTAGACATCGGATACCGCGCACACACACACACACACACGGTCCTGACACATGTAAATGTCCTCAGGCTCACGCTGTGCATTCTGGTGAGACAGACGAGACAGATTAGAGGTGCTTGCGGGGAGAAGCTCTTAATTGGCCACCAAATTAATGTCATAGCCCATGTCAGATCAGAAGCATGACACGATGGGGCCTCATGCTAAGTGGTGCCGCTGAGTCTTCTGGGATGGTTGTGAAGCTCACTCTCGAAACATCTCCGTTTCAGGCCATACAGGATGTGGACTGGTCTTGTTAACAAACGCAAGTGTCTGTGTTCTTTTTCCCATCGTAATATTTTCTTTTTATTGGCCAGTCGAAGATATGGCTTTGTCTTTGCAACTCTACCCAGAAGGCCAGCATCCATAAGTCGTCTCTTCACGGTAAACGTTTGGTGAAGGGTGTTTTTTGCGGATACTATTTATTGAAGCTGCCTGTTGAGGACCGGTGTGGTGTCTGTTTTTTTTTAAACGCGGCCTCCCACTTCTCTTTCTATTCGGGTTAGACCCAGTTTGCAGTGTTCTGCAAAAGCAATAGTACACAATGTTGAACAACTTCAGTGTCTTGGCAACTTCTTGCTTGGAATAGCTTTCATTTCTAAGAACAAGATTTAAAAGACTAAAAGTTTCAGAAGAGCGTTTCTTTCAGGCCCTTTTGAGACTGTAATCGAGCTCGCAAACATGGATGCTTTAGATACTCAACTGGTCTAAATTAGGACAACTGTATTTTACTTATTTTATACGCACCGCAGATTTTAGCGGTGCTGACATAATCGCAAAAAGGATTTTCTAATATTCGGCTAGGCATTTAAAATGATAATATGAGCAACCACAAAGAAATGTATCCCATTGGAACACAAGAGTCTGGAAGCTGATAATGATAACTGGCCTCTGTATGCCTATGTGGATATTCTATTCAAGAAAAGATGTTTCCAGCTATAATATCAGACCTAATTTACAACATTGTCTACACTGCATTGCTGATCAATTTGATGCTATTTTAATAGACAAACATTTTAGAGACCCCAAACTGAGAGAACGTTTCCACGGCACACACTCAAACCACCCCACTCAAACCAATGCAATCTCTGGGCATTCACAACTGATTTACTCACTAATCCCAGCAATATAAAATGATGCAAACCAAAACTGTCAGCGCATCGCTAAATAATAATCAAGGCTGTCTGAGAACGGGCCGGTGTTAAAGACGAGACCCATGTACCGGGTTCTCTGGAGATTCACAGGCTTGGATGAATCAACCTAGGCCACATTATTAGCAGACACTGTTGATCATGCTGTCCTGTGCCATGGTCTGCCAGAGGCTCGTTTGTGGAGAATCCCGTATGGTTAGTGAACCTTAACCTGACACGATAGGTTACATTCATTATGGATCAGATGGGACAGATTAAATAACACCAAACAGGCTAGCGTCAGCCTGATGGCTACACATTTTAAAATGGATAGTGGGTGTGTGTGTGTGCGTGTGTGTGTGTGTGTGGGTGTGTGTGTGCGTCTGTAGATTCACCTGTATTATGTGTTTACTGTGGTTACACACAGTGTATTTGGAAGAAACTCTGCAGCCTGTGCAGGTTTGTCACTCTCCAACGCGCATGTTTGCTTTTTTTCTGTTAGGCAGGCGTGTTTTTGTGGGCGTGTCCGTGTGCATGTGTCTCTGCCCATGTCTGTGTATGCGTGTCTGTGTGTGCAATCACATCATAGGAACTCATGATGACCAGCCAACACATTTATCAAAATGGAGGACAGGGTAGCTGACAACGCAAGTCCTTAGTAATGACATTAGTTTGAGTAAACACCAAAATGTTACTTTCCGTAAAAGAATTGTGACATTGTTGAGGTTCCAGATATGTCCTGGATATAAATGAATGTCTTTGAGCCCGGCTCTATCAATTACATGAGGATTAAAGACACCTACCAGATGGCAGTTCTAGCCCAGATTTTATTTTTCTCTTCTACAGTGAAAATGCTGCTTCAGGTTTTACCTTTGAACACTGGCACAGGCCGCTAATTCATATTCAATGTGAGCGTGTAATTACTACCATGGCGCTTGGCTCGTTCTGCATATTGGCATTTATATTTAAAAAATGTTTTGATTGTTTTCTCTCTAGTTGATTACATGCACTTTTCTCTATCTGACTCTTGTCATTTTACAGTGATGAAGAGTGAATGTCACTATAATTTTTTTATAAGACCATTCTAGAAGAACTACCTTTTTAATGGAAAACATTTGCATAATCAAATCCAAACCTTGTTTTTTGCTAACAATCCCACAAATGTGAAACGAGTCTGGGAGAGAAAAATTATAATTCAGACCTATGATTTTGGATCTCTCCAAGCAAATTTAAAACCGCAAGACCTGGTGTCCCTGGAGGAGTGAAGGCCTAGAACAGGTTTACATAGACATTTAGATGCTTTCAGTTGTCACTTGATGTCACTAGTTGTTTTGCGTTATGTGAGAGGCATATTGTGTTACTTGACACTTACAAACACACAGTACACTCATATGCCCGTATGCTCACAGACACATCTGCTGTTTGTTTGCTATTTGTCTTGTTTCCTGTGTCGCCTGTCTGGTTGTCTATTTTGTTCATGTTTCTTCCATGTTTTAGCACCGTCCTCCACAGGAGCTCTCGTGCCTTTTACCAGGCTGTTATTGTAATGAACTAGTTGTTCCTAAATTATTTGCCGGGAGCAAAACAAAGCTCAGGGCATGGTCTTTTGTAGGAAAAATGCGAATTACCTTTGTTTTGTTATTTTAAACGCGACAACCTTGACAGGAAGTGACCTGGCTGTTGTTACCACGGGTCCTTGCTCCCTGACTGTCACTCCTTATCAACGGTGTGTTCCTTTCCCCTTCACTTCCTGTTTTCAAAAAGCTAATCAAATGAGACAGAGAAGAAGAAGAGAAGGACGGATAGAAAAGGACTATGGGATTATGACACCATAATGGGTGCATGAAGAGGGTTTGTGTATTCTGTCATCGGAATAAGAGTCAGATACAGCCCATATGCTGGCTCTGTTTATTAAAGAAGTAAGAACAGGGAGTAAGCAGAGATATCTGAGGACATTTGAGATTCCACTGTAATTTTCTAACGATTTCACATTTTTACTGCCACAGTAACATAACCACAATATATAAGCTCATGCATGTGTTTCCATTGACAACATGAAGGAAAGACCAAAGCAGGTTCCTTATATGGTGTTTGTTTGGCCCCCATTGAGACACGCTGCTAGTGCCTGGGAGCGGAGGAATGGGACACCAGGTAAAGGCAAATTGCCAAATATACTTATCCAGTCAGTCAATTGGTTAATGATTTAAAAGTGGAATAAGTGGATTGGAAAACTGGTAATAGAATAATTTCATAACTCCAAGCGATACCAGCAGCGTTGAAATAACACTTGGCTGCATTCAGTGCAATAATTTCCATCGTGGCAATTTGAGGCGCACACAAGCTGACAGGCACATGAAAACACAAACGTTAGCTTTTCTATATTTGTGATGACTCACTTGGGACCAGAATGTATTACCATTTAAAAATCTGATTTCACTTACAGCTTGCTAGTCCTTATGACCTAGAATACCCCATCTTTATTGTGTGTTGGAGCTAGAGAAATCTGCGTCCGTTTTTCCTCCTCTGAATAAAGCAGTGTGTGTTTGTGCGTGTCTTTGTGTGTATCTCTGTATGTATGTGGGTGTGGACTGTGGATGTCTGTGTGTGTCTGTCTGTCTTTGTGTGTATATCTGTTGGTGCGTGTGACTCAGAGTTTGAGGCATTGATTTTCGCTTGTCGGTACAGTTGACATTTGTGAAATAATTCCTCCCAGAGTTGATGCGCTAATCCATTACACTGCTTTTCTGGCTGCATTTAAAACCAGAATGTTGGATCAAGGTCACACTCACTTGGGCAGGTGCCCAACCAGCCTGAGGGTGTCACTGGAGGGTGATGAGCCAAGGAACTCCCTGACGACTATGCGCCCCTCTCTGGGGCAATGCTACCAATGTGTTCCACCCCAGGAGAACCCAGCCAGATGCCAGCAAGTGGCACATTCAAGACTCCAAACTATACTGAGCTGGAGGCATACATTTTGGCAGTAAAACTAAATTGGTGTGTAGGTATGTAGTGCATTTGATTGATGATCTGTTATTGTGTGTGTGTGTGTGTGTGTGTTTCTATTAGCTGTCCAGATAGCATTGCCCTTGAAAGAAAGACACACAAGGCTGCAAACTGACTGGCTCTGTCTGATCAGCTAGAAACACACTTATCTCCCACACGCAACCCCCTGGTTGCATTAATGCTCAGAATGCACACACACACACACACACACCTCAGGCTCTATTTCTAGCTGTCTGAACAGGAGAAAAGGCAAAAGAGAGACTGCGGATATCTAAAGGGGAGATGGAAGTATGTGATGGCCACGAGACGGTGCACAAAACCCTGACCTCCCCTGCCCCCTAAGAGCTCCACAACCAGCGTATTGAATTGAGTGCAGTGTGTGTGTGTGTGTGTGTGTGTGTTTCTCTCACTGTCTGCATTACCCATGTGATCAGAGCACTCTTATCAAGCCTGGTGTTTGACGTGCCGCAGATCTCAGTTCCCCCCGCTGCCTGTCCTTTTGATTAGCCTGCAGCTAGCATACACACCACACACACACATACACACACACAGAAATGCAGTGTTTCCGGACAGACAGGACCCCAAGCTAGCCTGCATCATGTTCCCACAGTGGCGCCTCACATTCCCATATCTCACATCAGTGTGGGTGGATACATGCCTGTATGTCTATATCTATGTATATACAGTGACCATCGTCATTTAACGGACAACGGCCATTTTGTTGTTATTTTCTTCCGGTGTTCCAGCACTTTGAGTTTGAAATTATACAACGACAATGTGATTAAAGTGCAGACTATCAGCTTTTATTTCAGGGTATTTTCATACATTTCGGATGAACTATTTAGAATTGACTACGCTTTTAGCACCAATCATTAGGCAGTTTAACATTACAAAGTGATAGTCATCTTTGTTAGTATTTGGTCGCATACCTTTTGCATGCAATGACTGCTTAAAGTTTGCCACGCATCAACATCACCAGACTCTGGGTATCTTCCCTGGTGATGCTCTGCCAGGCCTGTAATGCGGCAATCTTTAGTTTCTGCATGTTTTGGGAACTTATTCACCTCAGTCTACTCTTCAGCATGTAAAATCAGATCCGGTGATCCACTCGGCCAGTCAAGGATCTCCTGCCGTATGTTTAGGGTCGTTGTCTTGTCGCGTGATGAAGTGTCGTCCATGAGTTTGGAGGCATTTGGCTTTATCTCTTTCCATCACTCTGGTTCATGTTAGTCAGAGTGTTTTGGATCTGCCCAGAGATTTTGCAATGTTCCTGATTGATTGATGTTAATTTCTGAGCCTTATAACGGCCATCTTTATTTGCATCAACACTGTCTTCCTCATGTTGTCACACCCCAACAACAACAACCTCCAAAAGCAATAGCAAACACTAAAATCCAGACGATTCATTAACAGCTCTCCTGCATTCACTCTTAACACAAATGAATCCACCTGCCTAACAAAACACACCCACGAAGACAATTCCACAAGTACTAGTAGTTTATATAAAAGGTGCTTTCATTTTTAAACGGTTCCTCTGATATGTATGAACATACCCAGACATTCACGCTGACAGTCTGCACTTCAACCTCAGTATCATTGTGTGTCCTTTCAAACAGGGCTAGAGTATCGACTCAACATAACAAAAAATAATTAATGAATTATGGTGCTCACTGTATATATATCAATGTAAAAATAACTATATGTGTGTGTGTGTGTGTGTGGGTTTGAACTCCAACCAGCAACTGCTAAACATCTCCATAATGGTCTTGTTAGCATAATTCACAGCAGTTGTTAGCTATGACAGAAGCCACAGGACTCTGTTCGGTCTTAATTGAGGCTTTTGTTGGAGCTGCGTGTACGGATCACACCATCCTGCTCCCCCCCCACCCTGTTTACTCTGTGCTCCCCCACGTCCCCCCACCCAGCAACGTCTTGAATAATGAGGATCCTCTGTGGTAAAGATGCCATAGCTGGTCATTGACAACGCTAACAGACCGACGGTCTGGTTGTTTGTGCTCTTTCAATCCGCTTCTGCTTGGCTGCTAAAGGCCGGCAACCTCCAAATAAGGGACAAAACAAACACACACAGAGTTTTTCAGGTTTTTCCGAAAATACCTGGGAACAGCAGGCTAGCATCATAATCACAATCTCCTCAACTGAGATTAAACACCCGGATTACTGGGGCCTCTCGTATGAAATTAATCTCTCATCTCCTTGGCCTTCATTGTCCTCCCAGCAGAACATGTTCTGTTCCAGATGTCCCCATCAACGAATCACCTACTGTGCTGACCTCCACGGGTCCAAATAAATATCTCTTTTAAAGGGCACCATCCCCTCTCATGTCCATGTCTGAGATTTCTCCTCATCAGTCTGACCACCAAAAGCTATCATTATGCTCCAAAACACACACACACACACACACACACAACCATCTATAACCCCTAGAAACTGGCCTCAGCAGAGGTGCTGTTTTAACAGTGAGTAGAGAGTTTTAATTGTAAATGATAAGTGAAGTGGGTCAATATGTGTCTTGAAGAGCTAGGATTTAGAGCCAGGGGCCTGCTGATGTTGATTTAAATCCAACATTTAGATGTAGTGCCAAAGGCATGTTGTTCTGTGTTGCCAGTGTATTTAACAAGGCAACGGAGCCGGACTCCGACGACACACGGAGCATATTCAGTCATCCCCGCCTCGTTGCCGGGCGCAGGGGTTTAGCTATTGTTGCCACGGCAGCAATTAATTGCCAACTACATGAATGTTGTGTATTAATACTCTGAGGATTCAATGTTTTAATTAGTGTTTTGTGTTAATACTCTTTGAGAAAATGTACAGCTGTACCACCAGAAGGGTCAGCGAGTGTGTGTTAAAGCTCTGCATTTAAAAGTGTGTGTGTGTGACTGTGTGTGTGTGACTGTGTGTGTGACTGTGTGTGACTGTGTGTACAGTGTGTACAGTGTCTCACACGTTGAAACGTATTCAAGGCATTTTTAAGTGTGGTTCTTCCAACAGATAGAGTGCTAATATTGAATGATGGAGAAGGCCACTTTAGTTAATTACATTCTTGAACAAAGTAGAGGACATGAAGACAATATGGCTGATCGGCTCCTTGTTCTTTACACCCAGACTCACACAAGAGCATATTGGTAGAAGAGAAAGCAATGATACTAGCCTCTGTGATGCTTTGTAATTGAATAAATGTAAAGGATTTCTGTTCCAATGTGGTCTATGCGGCCTCTGTCTGTAGCCCAGTGACAGAAGTGACAGCTGACTGATCAACATGATACCTGACTGTCCCTGAGGTGACAAACGACTCCACCACTTACGGTTATTTATGACCTCTCTGAACTGTGCGTGTGTGTGTGGACTCAGGAGCTGAAGGAATTAGCTAGTCGGTCAATTAGTAAATCAAATAAAACACTGACTTGAGGTAAAACCCACCTGTCGTTGTAAATGACTTCATCTTCTGAATCAACATTGCTGTTCAAATACAGCTAAATCACAGCAGGGTGGACATGTTACAGTCTGGGAATATCAATCAATCTCTATCGCTAACATCTTGCTACCGAGTCTGGCAGAAACAAGCCAATGTTCCAAAAACAAGCCTATCCCCGCATCTTGATGTTAGCAACGAAGCACTGGTGTTGCCATGGAGCCTCAGAGACTAACAGTCTAAGTGATCGATGTTGTATTGATGATTAGATACAGCTAATGAAGCTGGGTCACTAGATACATCCTAGAGATGTGGGGGTCGAGGAGGAGAGGAGAAATAGTCACTAGATACATCCTAGAGATGTGGGGGTCGAGGAGGAGAGGAGAAATAGTCACTAGATACATCCTAGAGATGTGGGGGTCGAGGAGGAGAGGAGAAATAGTCACTAGATACATCCTAGAGATGTGAGGGTTGAGGAGGAGAGGAGAAATAGTCACTAGATACATCCTAGAGATGTGAGGGTTGAGGAGGAGAGAGGAAATAGTCACTAGATACATCCTAGAGATGTGGGGGTTGAGGAGGAGAGGAGAAATAGTCACTAGATACATCCTAGAGATGTGGGGGTCGAGGAGGAGAGGAGAAATAGTCACTAGATACATCCTAGAGATGTGAGGGTTGAGGAGGAGAGGAGAAATAGTCACTAGATACATCCTAGAGATGTGAGGGTTGAGGAGGAGAGAGGAAATAGTCACTAGATACATCCTAGAGATGTGGGGGTTGAGGAGGAGAGGGGAAATAGTCACTAGATACATCCTAGAGATGTGGGGGTTGAGGAGGAGAGAGGAAATAGTCACTAGATACATCCTAGAGATGTGGGGGTTGAGGAGGAGAGAGGAAATAGTCACTAGATACATCCTAGAGATGTGGGGTTGAGGAGGAGAGGGAAATAGTCACTAGATACATCCTAGAGATGTGGGGGTTGAGGAGGAGAGGAGAAATAGTCACTAGATACATCCTAGAGATGTGGGGGTTGAGGAGGAGAGAGGAAATAGTCACTAGATACATCCTAGAGATGTGAGGGTTGAGGAGGAGAAGAGAAATAGTCACTAGATACATCCTAGAGATGTGGGGGTTGAGGAGTAGAGGGGAAATAGTCACTAGATACATCCTAGAGATGTGGGGGTCGAGGAGGAGAGAGGAAATAGTCACTAGATACATCCTAGAGATGTGGGGGTCGAGGAGGAGAGGGAAATAGTCACTAGATACATCCTAGAGATGTGGGGGTTGAGGAGGAGAGAGGAAATAGTGAGAGAGACAGAGAACGGAAAACGGATCGAGGGGGATAGAGAGATGAAAAGATGGAAACGTTTTAAGATGGAAAAACAAGGAGAACAGGAGAGGAAGATGAAGAGATATATAGGGAAGATACAAGAGAGGAAGATGTTCAAGCGGAAGAAGGGTGTGGATGGAAAGCGTTCAGCGCTTTGACAGCCCTAATGGACCTCCGTATGGCCCTCCGTCCTATTAACTGCCGTCCGGGTCTTTCAATACCTGTAAACACAGAGTCAAGAGGAGCAGAACAGACAGCGGGTCAGACAATAAGACAGAGAATGGTTGATAGACAGAGCCAGAAAAAAGGGAAAACGTGACGATGGGAATGGTTGATAGACAGAGCCAGAAAAAGAGGAAACATGAAGATGGGAATGGTTGATAGACAGAGCCAGAAAAAGAGGAAACATGAAGATGGGAATGGTTGATAGACAGAGCCAGAAAAAAGGGAAAACGTGACGATGGGAATGGTTGATAGACAGAGCCAGAAAAAGGGTAAAACATGAAGATGGGAATGGTTGATAGACAGAGCCAGAAAAAGGGGAAACGTGACGATGGGAATGGTTGATAGACAGAGCCAGAAAAAGGGGAAACATGAAGATGGGAATGGTTGATAGACAGAGCCAGAAAAAGGGGAAACATTTAGGGGGGAAGAAGAGAGTTAATGGAACATTGAGGAATGTTCATTCCGACAACTGGATGTTTAATTCACTGAATATTGTCTGGAAGCCAGAATGTCGAAAGGAGATAACAGACTGTATTTTCTGTCCACATCTACATCAAAGAAACATAAAAGAGGTCCAGTAACCTTGAGGCACTGGGATCATCCCTGTACTCTCTTACTCTCTCTTCCTGCTACCTGGGAATTTGATTAGGAATTAGTGGATAGAAAAACTAATAAATATAATAATATGTAGGTATTTTACCCAAACAACAGGGCGGTTTTTAAACGCCAAAGGCTTATAGTCATTACGGCAGTGGCTTGTGGCCATTAGGGGCTGGTATATAAAGTGAGGTCACATCCTGTATTTACATATATACAGTACCATGGCAACCCGTGGTTTATCCTATGGGTCGTAGCCCACAGAGAACTGGCTCAGGGCTGTTAGGAACATAAGAGTCAGTCAACCATAAAGCAACCACAGAGTAAATATCGTGTGTGTGTCTGTGTGTGTGTGTGTGTGTGTGTGTGGTGTGTGTGGGTGTGTGTGTGGTTGATCCAGCCAGCCCCAGGCTCCGTGATGCCAGGGAGGTTTTACATGTAGGTGACTCAGCAATTGATCTTTATCATGACCTTGCAGGTGTCCTATTAACTCAATGAGAGCAGGAACAACCCGGCCACAGCATTCCCCTGTGCTGCGTCGGGTTTCCTCCATGCTAGGCTCACACAAACAAACAGCTTAGGGACCTTTGCATAAGACTCGGCTTACTGGCTATACATACACCTGGCGACGGTGTGACACACACACCCACGCACGCTCAGAGAGAGTGAATGCAGCGACGCCAACACCAACACCGCACGATGTCAGAGAAAGACCTGGGCTAAATGGATAGCGCCTGTCAGTGACACACCGATGGGATGCCTGTTTCCAGAAAGCATATTACCTTGGTAGCCCGATAAGGCAACCCGGCAAACACACAAAACGCATTAGTAACGCATTAACATGCTAAAGAGCTTGACAGGAGATGCTAATCACCCCTCTGTCGGTAGACACAAACAGGTGTGTGACACGGATGCGGGCCAGGGCATAGTTTGACACGGCGTACCGATTTAAACACGCTTTATCTCTAATACGCCGCTTGTTTTAAAGTCATTTTAATGACCATTATAATGTCCTATTTGCATAGGAGCCAGACACTCGGGTCTCTTTGCACACTTGGGATTTCTGCATGGGTTCTCTCCCGGTGCTACACTTATTTTGTGGCAGTCATTTTTTGAAGTTTTGCACTGAATGCTAAATAGCTGCAAATGCTCCATTTAAATAAGGGTGCCACATAAACCACATATTTGAGTAGTTTGAGACCAGAGGAGGTTTTAGAGGAGGGATTAGGATGGAGTTGTTTAGAGAGAGAAGAGAAAGCGGAGAGGATGGATTAGGATGGAGTTGTTTAGCGAGAGAAGAGAAGTGAGATACAGAGAGAAGAGAGAGAGGATGGATTAGGATGGAGTTGTTTAGCGAGAGAAGAGACGTGAGATACAGAGAGAAGAGAAAAAGGAAAGCGAACAAAAGGATAGAAACTAGAGTGTCCTCAGTGGCAGACAGTCATTATCCTGTATATTCTAAAACATGGGCCATTTAATCACCTCTAACGAGAACCGCTTTAGTAGATTAGCTGCTTAGTCTTTCCCTTTTTTAATAAGTAACTTACCAGATTCTCCTCAAACTCTCCATAGTGTTTCCTGACTCCTCCCCAGCATCTGCTGTAGCTTCCATCTCTTATGTGAGCCGAGGTGTTTCTACATCCACATATGTATGCTAAGCAGTGCCAGAAAGTTGGCTACACGAGACCCTGAAATAGCCCATACATTTCATACTGGCCTACCAGGAGCTCCATCTCTTCTGCGTTCAATCTCGTCCTCAGTTACTTGCCTCATATGTCACCTGTGAAAGCAGGTGAGAGAATAATCAGCAACGTTTGATGGAAACATCACTTAGTGGATGTAAGTGGACAGTTACGTTGCTGCCATGTTGCCGTGCTTCGATCACAGAAGTGTGATATGTCCTGCAAATTATCTCTGAAGTGAATGTCATGTTGTAGTATACAGCACCTGACAAAAAGGCCCCGTCTGTGCTCAATGTTTTAATTAACCTTGTTCATGTCGTGATTGCATGAATGTTCTTTGAGCGAGTGATTTGTACCAAGACAAACTAGAAAGGAACCCCTACACACACACACACACCTTGGCACACACACGTATACACACACACCTTACAGCTCGTTCCCCGCTGCTACATTTATCTATTTCTCACTGCCTCTCACTCCATCCCAGCTATTTTTCAATTCCAATTTTTGTGTGTGTGTGTGTTTTGAGTGTGGCTGCGTTGTTGGAGTTCAGTGGTGATGACGTCAGTTGTGTGTGTGTGTGTGTGTGTGTGTGTGTGTGTGTGTGTGTGTGTGTGTGTGTGTGTGTGTGTGTGTGTGTGTGTGTGTGCGTGCGTGTGTCTGTGGAGCTCTGCTGTGATGACGATAGCTGTGTGTGCGTGTTTGTGTCTGTGGAGCTCTGCTAAGATGACAAAAGTTGTGTGTGCGTGTGTGTATGTCTGTGGAGCTCGGCTTTGATGACGTTAGTTGTGTGTGTGTGTGTGTGTGTGTGTGTGTGTGTGTGTGTGTGTGTGTGTGTGTGTGTTCGTGCGTGTGTGTGTGTGTGTGTTCGTGCGTGTGTGTGCGTGTGTGTGTGTGTGTGTGTTGTTCGTGTGTGTGTGTGTGTCTGTGTGGAGCTCAGCTTTGATGACGTTAGTTGTGTGCGTGTGTGTGTATGTGTGTCTGTGCGTGTGTGTGTCTGTGGAGCTCGGCTAGGATGACGTTAGTTCCATGCTGTATAATTGTCCTTGTCCATCCTCTGCCATTATCAGCCCCTCTGGGTTGTAGAGTTATCTCTCTATCTCTCTCTCTATCTCCCTCTCTCTCTCCCTCCCTCTCTCCCTCTCTATCTCCCTCTCTATCTCCCTCTTTATCTCCCTCTCTCTCTCCCTCCCTCTCTCCCTCTCTATCTCCCTCTCTATCTCCCTCTCTATCTCCCTCTCTATCTCCCTCTCTCTCTCCCTCCCTCTCTCCCTCGCTCTCTCCCTCGCTCTCTCCCTCTCTATCTCCCTCTCTATCTCCCTCTCTATCTCCCTCTCTCTCCCTCTCTCTCTCCCTCCCTCTCTCCCTCGCTCTCTCCCTCTCTATCTCCCTCTCTATCTCCCTCTCTATCGCCCTCTCTATCTCCCTCTCTCTCTCCCTCCCTCTCTCCCTCGCTCTCTCCCTCTCTCTCCCCCTCTCTATCTCCCTCTCTATCTCCCTCTCTCTCTCTATCTCCCTCTCTCTCTCTATCTCCCTCTATCTCTCTATCTCCCTCTCTCTCTCAGTCTTCCCCTCTCTCTTTCTCTCTCCCTCTCTATCTCCCTCGCTCTCTCTCAGTCTTCCCCCTCTCTCTCTCCCTCTCTCTCTCCCTCTCTATCTCCCTCTCTATCTCCCTCGCTCTCTCCCTCTCTATCTCCCTCTCTATCTCCCTCTCTATCGCCCTC
>CM055736.1:10212706-10465206 GCA_029465975.1 Dallia pectoralis
TCCGTGTGAAATATTTCGAAACAAAACGACAATAAAGGAACAGAGTGAGAGGAGGAAAACGGAGAGGAGGGGAAATATGGAGATGAGGGGTGGAGAAGAAGGAAATGTTTTGTCGAGAAAAGATGTGAAGGACTCCAACAGAGAGAGAAATGGGGAAAGGAGGCTGTACAGGAACGAGCCCGGAGGAATAAACCTGCAGCCAATTAAAACACTCATCAATTTGTACGACCAATATGTCTTCGGGTGTAGTTAAAACAGGAGCAAAACCGAGCCAATAGTCAGAGGCGTGATATTGTGAGAGACAAAAAACACGTACATCCAAACATTGCTGTTTGTAAATTTGAACTGCACATGAAAGGGAACGTATGTTTCCGTGGCAGCTTAACCACAGGCCTATCTCACTACTGTGTCTTTGTCTCAGTCTTATTTTGAGCTTATGCAGTGGCAGATGGGGAGATTGCTTGGAGTCGGCTGTCACCAGCTAATGGAGGCTGCAAGATGGCTACAGGGCTATTTAGACTGTAGCACCAAACATGCGCACAGGCGAACACACACTGCTTGATCTCCCACACCAAAACACACACACGCACAAACACCGATACCATACGTTGACCATTACGACGGTCCGATGTCTGATGTATCGAGGTTTTATTGAAACGCTGGTCATGGTTTATGAAATGAATGGACAGGAATGAAGGGACAATGAAACGGATAATATACTGTATTCATAACCGGCACCATGTCCCAAAGGCAAGAGTGATGAGAACGGGACGAGAAAATGGAACAATTCAATAATAGAGAGGCGAGGAAGAGTAGGGGAGTGAGGGGGAGATGAAGGCAGGAGGACGTGTTCCCTCCCTTCCCCTCGTTTGTTCTTTGCTGATTAACACAGCAGCACGCACCAGTTAGTCATCTGATAAATGAAAGCAAAGCAGATATGAAATGAGATTTCCTAGCAAGCAAACAATAAAAACACAGCAGGGAGACCGTGGAGGGGAGGACAGGGGTGAAGAGGGAGCGGGGCCAGGGGTGAGGAAAGGGAGAAAATACTGCGTTAATGAAGATGAACCATGGAAAAGGAGAGGAGGACGAGGGACGGCGGGGAGACAGGATGATGAAGAAAAGGCATATTATAGAGAAATGAAACGACGATTAACAGTGACCGGCACGGAGGAGCAATGGTTAAAAAGAGATGGGAGAGAGAGTGTGTGAGCGAGTAATAGCTAAGTGGGTGTGAAGTGTGTGTGTGAGAGATGTTCAGAGGGAGTGAGCGGATTGAAGCGTGTGAGGCGAGCTGGACGGAGCTCTGAGTAAGACTCAGGAACCGGAGAGGGCATTCATGAACTCGGATGTATCTCACAAAAAACATGTACACAAATTATGTTTTTGTAAGTAACTAATGTCGCACTACGCATTATTTTAATGTACCAAATCTTTGCCCCCGTTTGTCTCTTAGCGGGGCGTTCTCTGAAGTGGTTCTGTCCCAGGAGAGGTCCACTGGGAAGATGTTTGCTGTAAAGTGCATCCCCAAGAAAGCCCTGAAAGGGAAGGAGAGCAGTATCGAGAATGAGATCGCCGTGCTCCGAAAGTAAGTCTCCCACCTACCTTCTCCTCCCCATCAACTGTTACCCTGGCAACTGAGCAGAAGCACCGACCCCCACCCCTGTCACCTCCCGCCCCTTCACATTCACAAAATCCTCCAGGTCACGATCCAGTCTCACACAGTGACAACAGGGTGGGTAGCCCGTTTTCAGGTTCTCGCCTATTGCTTTTCTCAGGAACCTTGTTTCTTCTGCTCCCGTTTCCTACTGAAACCGGTCCGTTCAGTGAGAACACACATACAATCTCAGTGGCACAATTCAGAAGCAGTATAATAACTGGTAAATACTGTTGACCTTCTCTTTTAACCTCGCTGTAACTGTAAGCATTATTTACGCCTGAATAAACACACACACAACACATACACAACACCAGGGGATAAATGGACTAATCCAGTTGGCTCCAGACCAGGTTGTGTGCGTTTGTGTGTCTGTATCTATGTACTGTAGTCTGATATCATCGTGAATCTGACCTGGGACCTGGCTGAAATAGTCGTACAAGGACTGCTGAGATGTGTGTTCTGAGTTCCTGTCTACACATCACTTTTTGCGGCTATTTGCTATTGGCCCGCCTCCTAGCTTGCATAACTATTCTCTTTCTATGTGACCTCCTGGGACCCCAAAGACAACAGGAGAGACAGTAGTCTTTGTGTTCTCTACAGGGCCAGTGACAGGAGAGACAGTAGTCTTTGTGTTCTACAGGGCCAGTGACAGGAGAGACAGTATTATTTGTGTTCTACAGGGGCCAGTGACAGGAGAGACAGTATTCTTTGTGTTCTACACGGGCCAGTGACAGGAGAGACAGTATTCTTTGTGTTCTACAGGGCCAGTGACAGGAGAGACAGTATTATTTGTGTTCTACAGGGGCCAGTGACAGGAGAGACAGTATTCTTTGTGTTCTACACGGGCCAGTGACAGGAGAGACAGTATTCTTTGTGTTCTACAGGTCCAGTGACAGGAGAGACAGTAGTCTTTGTGTTCTACAGGGCCAGTGACAGGAGAGACAGTATTCTTTGTGTTCTACAGGGCCAGTGACAGGAGAGACAGTAGTCTTTGTGTTCTACAGGGCCAGTGACAGGAGAGACAGTAGTCTTTGTGTTCTTTACAGGGCCAGTGACAGGAGAGACAGTAGTCTTTGTGTTCTACACGGGCCAGTGACAGGAGAGACAGTATTCTTTGTGTTCTACAGGGCCAGTGACAGGAGAGACAGTATTATTTGTGTTCTACAGGGCCAGTGACAAGAGAGACAGTGATCTTTGTGTTCTCTACAGGGCCAGTGACAGGAGAGACAGTATTCTTTGTGTTCTCTACAGGGGCCAGTGACAGGAGAGACAGTATTCTTTGTGTTCTCTACAGAGGCCAGTGACAGGAGAGACAGTGATCTTTGTGTTCTCTACAGGGCCAGTGACAGGAGAGACAGTGATCTTTGTGTTCTACAGGGCCAGTGACAGGAGAGACAGTATTCTTTGTGTTCTACAGGGCCAGTGACAGGAGAGACAGTATTCTTTGTGTTCTCTACAGGGGCCAGTGACAGGAGAGACAGTAATCTTTGTGTTCTCTACAGGGCCAATGACAGGAGAGACAGTATTCTTTGTGTTCTCTACAGGGCCAGTGACAGGAGAGACAGTATTATTTGTGTTCTACAGGGCCAGTGACAGGAGAGACAGTATTCTTTGTGTTCTCTACAGGGCCAGTGACAGGAGAGACATTAGTCTTTGTGTTCTACAGGGCCAGTGACAGGAGAGACAGTAGTCTTTGTGTTCTTTACAGGGCCAGTGACAGGAGAGACAGTAGTCTTTGTGTTCTACACGGGCCAGTGACAGGAGAGACAGTATTATTTGTGTTCTACAGGGCCAGTGACAGGAGAGACAGTATTATTTGTGTTCTACAGGGCCAGTGACAGGAGAGACAGTGTTCTTTGTGTTCTACAGGGGCCAGTGACAGGAGAGACAGTATTCTTTGTGTTCTACAGGGGCCAGTGACAAGAGAGACAGTGATCTTTGTGTTCTCTACAGGGCCAGTGACAGGAGAGACAGTGATCTTTGTGTTCTCTACAGGGCCAGTGACAGGAGAGACAGTATTCTTTGTGTTCTACAGGGGCCAGTGACAGGAGAGACAGTATTCTTTGTGTTCTACAGGGGCCAGTGACAAGAGAGACAGTGATCTTTGTGTTCTCTACAGGGCCAGTGACAGGAGAGACAGTATTCTTTGTGTTCTACAGGGCCAGTGACAGGAGAGACAGTATTCTTTGTGTTCTACAGGTCCAGTGACAGGAGAGACAGTAGTCTTTGTGTTCTACAGGGCCAGTGACAGGAGAGACAGTATTCTTTGTGTTCTACAGGGCCAGTGACAGGAGAGACAGTAGTCTTTGTGTTCTACAGGGCCAGTGACAGGAGAGACAGTAGTCTTTGTGTTCTTTACAGGGCCAGTGACAGGAGAGACAGTAGTCTTTGTGTTCTACACGGGCCAGTGACAGGAGAGACAGTATTCTTTGTGTTCTACAGGGCCAGTGACAGGAGAGACAGTATTATTTGTGTTCTACAGAGCCAGTGACAAGAGAGACAGTGATCTTTGTGTTCTCTACAGGGCCAGTGACAGGAGAGACAGTATTCTTTGTGTTCTCTACAGGGGCCAGTGACAGGAGAGACAGTATTCTTTGTGTTCTCTACAGAGGCCAGTGACAGGAGAGACAGTGATCTTTGTGTTCTCTACAGGGCCAGTGACAGGAGAGACAGTATTCTTTGTGTTCTACAGGGCCAGTGACAGGAGAGACAGTATTCTTTGTGTTCTCTACAGGGGCCAGTGACAGGAGAGACATTAGTCTTTGTGTTCTACAGGGCCAGTGACAGGAGAGACAGTAATCTTTGTGTTCTCTACAGGGCCAATGACAGGAGAGACAGTATTCTTTGTGTTCTCTACAGGGCCAGTGACAGGAGAGACAGTATTATTTGTGTTCTACAGGGCCAGTGACGGGAGAGACAGTATTCTTTGTGTTCTCTACAGGGCCAGTGACAGGAGAGACAGTAGTCTTTGTGTTCTACAGGGCCAGTGACAGGAGAGACAGTAGTCTTTGTGTTCTTTACAGGGCCAGTGACAAGAGAGACAGTAGTCTTTGTGTTCTACACGGGCCAGTGACAGGAGAGACAGTATTATTTGTGTTCTACAGGGCCAGTGACAGGAGAGACAGTATTCTTTGTGTTCTCTACAGGGGCCAGTGACAGGAGAGACAGTATTCTTTGTGTTCTCTACAGAGGCCAGTGACAGGAGAGACAGTGATCTTTGTGTTCTCTACAGGGCCAGTGACAGGAGAGACAGTATTCTTTGTGTTCTACAGGGCCAGTGACAGGAGAGACAGTATTCTTTGTGTTCTCTACAGGGGCCAGTGACAGGAGAGACAGTAATCTTTGTGTTCTCTACAGGGCCAATGACAGGAGAGACAGTATTCTTTGTGTTCTCTACAGGGCCAGTGACAGGAGAGACAGTATTATTTGTGTTCTACAGGGCCAGTGACAGGAGAGACAGTATTCTTTGTGTTCTCTACAGGGCCAGTGACAGGAGAGACATTAGTCTTTGTGTTCTACAGGGCCAGTGACAGGAGAGACAGTAGTCTTTGTGTTCTTTACAGGGCCAGTGACAGGAGAGACAGTAGTCTTTGTGTTCTACACGGGCCAGTGACAGGAGAGACAGTATTATTTGTGTTCTACAGGGCCAGTGACAGGAGAGACAGTATTATTTGTGTTCTACAGGGCCAGTGACAGGAGAGACAGTGTTCTTTGTGTTCTACAGGGGCCAGTGACAGGAGAGACAGTATTCTTTGTGTTCTACAGGGGCCAGTGACAAGAGAGACAGTATTCTTTGTGTTCTACAGGGCCAGTGACAGGAGAGACAGTATTATTTGTGTTCTACACGGCCAGTGACAGGAGAGACAGTGACAAGAGAGAGAGTGTATTTAAATTAATTGAAAATGCATTTCATAAAGCACTTATTTCAACAAAGTGTTCACAAAGTGCTTTTACAAACACCCAGCCTCACTCACTCACTCATCTTCAACTGCTTATCCGGGGTCGGGTCGCGGGGGTAGCAGCTCTAGCAGGGGACCCCAAACTTTCCTTTCCCGGGCAACATTAGCCAGCTCCGACTGGGGAATCCCGAGGCGTTCCCAGGCCATTGTGGAGATATAATCTCTCCACCTAGTCCTGGGTCTTCCCCGAGGTCTCCTCCCAGCTGGATGTGCCTGGAACACCTCTCTAGGGAGGCGCCCAGGTGGCATTCATACTAAATGCCCGAACCACCTCAACTCAGCCTGAACAAGTCAAATTTAGGAAGAAACATAGAGGAACCAGACTCTGAGAGTTGGCCAATCCTCTTCTGGCTGTGCTGGGTGAACTTATAATAAAAATTGAATGCATTTTTAAGTTCACGTCAAATACATGACCAGTATGAAAGGGACAAGTGGGAGAGTTGCGTGTTAGGCAGATTGGTAGCCGAAACCACGGTGTGGTCAGTAGGCACGTGTCCTCCTTAATGGTAACAGAAACAAGACACAGGGAAAAGTTAGACACTAGTTTCCCACGTCCTCGGCACCGTAGTATAGCAGTGTAAATCCTGAAAATGAGACAGGGGGTACAGTGAACCTGTGGTCCTGAATGAGGTAAACCCTGAACAGGGCTCAACAAGCTGGAGGCAATCCTCCCACTTGACCAAGCATCAACCAAGGGACACCAGTCCACAGCAACCACTCTGGGAAGGTTTAGTTTTTTGAATTGACGTGTTCTCTAATGGGCCAGTGACAGGAGAAAGCGTAGTGTATGTGTGAGTATTTATTGGCGATGGGGGAGTTGTCACATTGATTCAGTCAGAGGGGTGTGCGGCTTAACCTTTTGACACATTACATATTTTACCTTCAGCTTTCCGTTTCAGCATCTCATGGCAATCTACCGATTGACAGTTTAATTCAGTCCGTAGAGGTCACATCTCACCAGACCTGCCTCATACGAACAATGGTCATGTGCAGAGTATTACCTTCTGTGAACACTTGTTCTGTAAGCACTGGTTTCTAAAAATTAGGGACAACGTTAGAGTGGTTATGACAGTTATTTCTGTGTGACTATGAGTAACATACGTACACAATGGACTTTGATGAATCATCTTTCATTTAAAATATGTTGACCAAAAAGGAAGTCAAAAACAAGCCTCCCCACTTAAAGCTAAATTACACACTCTGTTGGACAAATTTAAACAAACATAGAATTACGAGGAACATATCTTTTTAGGGGTAGAGTTAGGGTGGTTTTCCGGCCGCAATAGTGCTTTACCTATCAAAGAATAATTCTAGATATTCATATCCAGGTCATTTCACAAACAGTTGGTCTCCATAATCCATTTATCTGGGATTTTAAAGTGCTTATTTTGAACAACATACTGCCCACAGCTGGGAGAAGTTGTCGCCCAAATTGAATTCTAACTGTCACCCTATATATGTGCTTCCATTATAGTGCCTTGCCTGTAATTGTGTGTGCTGGCAGGGAGCAGAATATAGAGGCAGGTGGGGATTTACTTAGCTTTTGTTAAGATTCTGACTGTTCCAGTTCTGTCTAAACCAGTTCTGTCTGTCTTGTGTTTATTTTTATTAAAATTGAAATAGCATCTTTTTGTAATTGATTACTGTTGAGGTTAATTCATCCTCGCTAACTATTGCTAATCTTGCTCAGTGATGTCATGCAGCTGAACAGTATTGTATGAGTATGTATGAGCTACGACTCCGGCTGTAGTTAGTTTTCAGTTGGAATAAAGCAACTGGCTTTTATCGTTTCTGATACAAAAGTGTTGATAACGAAGCCGAAAATCAATGAACGTCTTACCTGTTCATCTTTTATAGTTAGTTAGTATATTAACACTGGTGTTGGATAGTCTGTTTGACAACAGTGTCTTCGCACAATTGCTATTGAACTGTTTATAACTGAATAATTTTTTACGTAACCATAATGTCCTGACTTGCAATGGTGTTGAAACTTTCATTTGAACTTAAA
Organism: Dallia pectoralis; assembly: GCA_029465975.1. Lineage (NCBI taxonomy): Eukaryota > Metazoa > Chordata > Actinopteri > Esociformes > Umbridae > Dallia > Dallia pectoralis. The sequence goes on from CM055736.1 coordinate 10,220,334, forward strand.
ACATGTATTTGAACGTTTCATTTTCGTTTAAACGTTTAATTTTCATTTGAACCTTTCATTTTCATTTGAATCACAGGGAGCTTAGTAGGGTGTACTTCCTGTTTTGGTGGTTTGTTATGGGATTGAGCACAGCTGTAGGTGGTTAGCGATTAGCAGGGTGATCAGCTTGATATACATGCATAAGTCACTGGGGAATGTCACCTCTTACCTTAATATTGTTTGTTTGAAGATACGTCCATTGTGGTAAGTGTTTATTACCTGTATTGCTGTTGTTTGTAAGTGGTATTGGAAAGCACATTTTCATTTAAACCAGTGATATGTTATCTGTTTCTCGTGTTTGCTTTAAATCAAAAGAACCACAAACTGGATCTATGCTCTGCATTTGGCTTTTCATGCACTATATCAGTCGGTTCGTGACACAGGCTTGCTTTTTTTGCCCTTGGAAGAATCCTGATTGCATTTCTAGATTCGTTCTCCTTGATTGGTGAATCCTGTCTCCTTACCCAAATCCATCGCATTCGTAGGTCTGCAGTCCTATCCCCTAACCGTTTTACCAAAGGGTTTTATTAAAAAGGCAAAGAGAAAGAGTGCTATAGTCAATGCAATCTAGAGATAATCTCATTATTTCCTCTGTTCCAACTCTTTCTCCCTCACCCCCTAATGTGTAGTTAAGGAATACAGGATACAGTAATGTTGTGCTGCAGTTTCGGCCCACTCACTCCTGCTAGCTAGTTTATTCTTGTCCTGCAGTCAGGGATGCTCACACACACACACACACATACCTTCTCTGGAGACAGATCACTGTCAGATTGTCAGACCATCGCCTGTAATGTGCGTCTGTGTCAGGCAGTGTCATAGAGCTACGGCAACAGTGAAAGGATGCCGCCTAAAATGACAGGGAAGCCAGAAATTGTCCTTTATCTCTTTAGAGGTTCATATCTGCTTTTAACCTTCTCCGGGGAGGGCTTAAATACACACACATTACCCCTGTCTCCGACAGACGTGTCTCTGACTCATATCCCGATGCTCTGCTGTTCACCATGCTATACTTAGAGACCACATACTCCTAATGTATGTACTGAGATCCCCACCTGTTCACACTTCCTGCGGGTGTGTTGGTCCATTCATGTGCCTGCACGTCTTGTGTGTATGTCAACGTCATCTGCAAACTGGCCATGTGCCACACACACACACACACACAGAGAGAGAGCCTCATCACCGCTACCACACACAGAGGACCTCACACACACAAACACACACAAACCCACACACACACAGAGCACCATCACCACTACCACACACACACAGCAGCATCACCACTACCACACACACAGAGAGCATCATCGTCCCTACCACACACACAGAGAGCACCATCACCATTACCACACACACACACACACACACACAGAGAATCATTGCCACTGCCACACACACAGAGCATCATCACCATTACCACACACACACACACACACACACACACACACACACAGAGCATCATCGCCCCTACCACACACACACACACACACACACACACACACACAGAGAGCATCATCGCCCCTACCACACACACACACACACACACACACAGAGAAGCATCACCACTACCACACACAGAGAGAGCATCATCACACTACCACACACACACAGAGAGCATCATCACATTACCACACACACACAGAGCACCATCGCCCCTACCACACACACACAGAGCACCATCGCCCTACCACACACACACAGAGCACCATCGCCCCTACCACACACACACAGAGCACCATCGCCCCTACCAAACACAGAGAGCATCATCACCAACACACACTACCACACACACAAATCATCACTACTACACACACAGAGAACAGTAGCACTACTGATTGTTATTGATAATGGGCCTCTGTACACCTATCTAGATCTTCCATAAATAAAGCCTGTTTCTGCTACAATAGACGTTTACAACATTAACAACTTCTACACTGTATTTCTGATCAATTTGATGTTATTGTAATCTGTAAAACATTCTTATAATTTGAAAGAAATGTCCAAGTGACCCCCAAACTTTTGAACGGTTATGTGTGTTAGAACATTCTGGGATCTGATCATCTGTTCAAAGGCTTATGTGTTGTGTGTCTGTTTTCTATTCCTCCAGAATCCAGCATGAGAACATAGTGGCTTTGGAAGACATCTATGAGAGCTCCAACCATCTCTATTTGGTTATGCAGCTGTAAGTAACTCCACTCTCTCACCCACTCTCTCTCACTCTCACCCACTCTCTCTCACTCTCACCCACTCTCTCTCACTCTCACCCACTCTCTCTCACTCTCTCCCACTCTCTGTCCCACTCTCTCTCCCACTCTCTCACCCACTCTCTCACCCACTCTCACCCACTCTCTCTCACTCTCTCCCACTCTCTGTCCCACTCTCTCTCTCCAACTCTCTCTCCAACTCTCTCTCCAACTCTCTCTCCCACTCTCTCTCCCACTCTCTCCCCCACTCTCTCCCCCACTCTCTCCCCCACTCTCTCCCCCACTCTCTCCCTCACTCTTTCTCCCACTCTCTCTCCCACTCTCTCTCACCCTATCTCTCCCTCTCTATCACCCTCTCTCTCACCCCCTTTTCCTCCCCCTCTCTCTCACCCTCTCTCGCTCCATTGTTCTTCCTTTCTTATTTTAAGTTAAATTGCATTTGAATTTTGATGTTATATGAAGAAATTAGTGTTTTAAAAACTATGTGATTAGTTATGAGTAATGAGAAAAAAATTACAAAGAGATTAATATCAGTTATCTTCCTCAATTAATCACATTTTGCTGCTAGGATTGTAGACACAGTTTGGAATAATTGCTGGTAAAGTTTATTAATGCTTGATTTGATTTTAAATTGTTCTACTTGTATTTTTGTGTTCTCATGATTTGGTTTGGTCTGACGGTGTTACGGTCACAGGGCTTTATGTGCTCTGTTTGGGTTACCAAAACCATCTGGCTTAGGAGCCTTTTCCCAGGGCTAATCTGTAGATTAGGGTTTTGTTTTGAAAGTCTTTATTACTTTGGTTTAAGTGGGTGAGAAATTAGTAGGCATAGTCTTCATTTATGCATGCATTTTGTGGGGTTTTGTGTTGTACTTTGAGAATCATTGTAAAATCAAATTTGAGCGATGAATAATAGGTCGTCAAGGCTTCGTTGCTAAATGGACCCCACAGCTTACATCCATTTGGGAGCTTTTTGAAGCCAGATCTAAATTGGGATGTTGAGCTCTCTAGTTCTTTTCAATGGCGTCTTGCCTAGTCTCTCAACTCATTCACAACATTGTCACCTGTGCTTTTGATGCTAGGTCAGGCTACTGTAAGTGGAACTATGTTCTCTCTATTTTTGTATTACTGAGATTTGCTCCCAGGGTCCAGGTGGTACAGAATGTGCGCTGCAGATCTATGTGTGCTCAGAACCCCCTTACACACACACACACACACACAAACACACACACACACACCCGTCTCACTAAGTCAATTTGACCTGTCGTACCCTCAACCTGACTTTATAATCGGCACCCAGGCGTAAAGCAGGGTTATAGCTTACACACACACATCATACACACACACACACACACACACACACCGTCCCAGCCCTCATTACTCCAATTAGACTTCAATTAAGATGGTCGGCAGAAGAGGGAATGAGATTTGGCTCCTCGCCCATTAGCGCATAGCAAACATTTCAGGATCTTTGCCTTAATGTTCCAGCAAATCTAACTTACTACTGTGCTCTGTAGGCCATATTAATCAGTAGGAGTTACATTAGTGTGTAGAGGAGGGTGTGTGGCCTATGGATTAAAGTGTGTGATTGGAGTTATGTAAGTGCATGTGTGTATTGTATGTGTGGTGTGTGTGTGTGGGGGTTGAGGAGGGTTGTGTTTGCTTGTACATGTACATGTGTGTGCTACACGTGTGTGTGTGTCTGTGGTATGTGTTTGTGTTTGCATGTACATGGGTGTGCTGTGTGGTCTGTGTGTACATGTGTGTGTGTGTGTGTGTGTGTGGTCTGCGTGTACATGTGTGTGTGTGTGTGAGGTTTGCGTGTACATGTGTGTGCTGTGTGTTTTGTGTGTGCTGTGTGTGTTGTGTTTTTGTGTGTGCATTTGCGTGTACATGTGTGTGCGTTTGCGTGTACATGTGTGTGCTGTGTGTGTGTGCGTTTGCGTGTACATGTGTGTGCATGTACGCTGAAAGTAGATCACACATTTGATCCTTTCCGTTTTTGGGGCATAGTTTGCTGAGTCACTCATCACATGTGAATGTTTTGACAGGCTGCCCAATTACATCACAGACAGAACCCTGGACCATCAGAACCGTGGTCCACTGTCCTCCCATCTCCCTTAAACCACAGCAGCACTCACCTACTTTTGCTGCCTTATCTGCCTCTTCCTCGCTCTCTCTTCATCTTTACTTTCGGCTTTCCTTTGCCTGCCTCACTATCTGTAGCAGCTGTCAAACGGCTGATATGCCATCTGGTCTCATATCAGGTAGAGTTACCATGGAGATACAGGTGAATGGTCACTCCACTTGACTCATGACAGGGCGGTGGTCTTGGAGTCCCTGGTAGCAGCACGAATAAGACGTTGGCAGGTAGTACTCTCTGGCCATCTGAGCTTACAGAGCAGCTGCTTGTCTGAGTCAATCACTTATTACATTAGAATTGTGACCCAGGATTGGTTCTGTCATCTACCAGTCTGTACTTATGCTGCCTAGATATATGTTGTTCTTTAAGTTATTACCTTTGCCCTGAGTTTGACACGGCACGTCTGATATTGCTGTGCGCTTTCTGAGTTTGATGGATAAGATGTGACTTTTCTCTGAGTTTGACAGGTCGTGTCTGATCTGCGTTGCTTGTCCTGGTCTAATGTTTCCATCTCAGTTGTCTGCTGTGATCTACAACAGTGCCACGAGTACATGAATAATATCACCAACCCTGGTCAGATGAATGAGGGAGAGAGAGATGGACTGAGAGGCGAGGGGACGAAGGCAGATGGAAGTATGAGGGAGAGAGAATGGGATTGGATTCAGAACGTGTTCTGTGGATCTAAGAAGATTGCTTAGAGAGTGAAATCCTAAACTAATAGAGAAAAGCCAAGAACCAGAGAAGATTTAGAAGTAGAAGAAAGAATATGAAAAGGAGAGAAAGCAAGGGTGAGAGAGAGAGGAGAAGAGAGAGGAAAAGAAAGAAGGAGAGATACAGAGGAGAGCGCTGAAAAAAGAAGAGATACAGAGGAGAGATACAGAGGAGGAGAGATACAGAGGAGGAGAGATACAGAGGAGGAGAGATACAGAGGAGGAGAGATACAGAGGAGGAGAGATACAGAGGAGGAGAGATACAGAGGAGGAGAGATACAGAGGAGGAGAGATACAGAGGAGAGCGCTGAAAAAAGAAGAGATACAGAGGAGGAGAGATACAGAGGAGGAGAGATACAGAGGAGGAGAGATACAGAGGAGGAGAGATACAGAGGAGGAGAGATACAGAGGAGGAGAGATACAGAGGAGGAGAGATACAGAGGAGGAGCGATACAGAGGAGGAGCGATACAGAGGAGGAGCGATACAGAGGAGGAGCGATACAGAGGAGGAGCGATACAGAGGAGGAGAGATACAGAGGAGGAGAGATACAGAGGAGGAGAGATACAGAGGAGGAGAGATACAGAGGAGGAGAGATACAGAGGAGGAGAGATACAGAGGAGGAGAGATACAGAGGAGGAGAGATACAGAGGAGGAGAGTTACAGAGGAGGAGAGATACAGAGGAGGAGAGGGGGGGGGAATAGAGGAGCTAATGAGGGAAAATGGAGGAGAGATGCAGGGGGAAAAGAAGATGATATGAGGGAAAATAGAGGAGCAATACAGTGGAACAAGTGGGGGCAATAGAGGAGGAGAGATACAGAGAGGAGCGAGGGGAAATAGAGGAGAGATACAGAGGAGAAGGAGGAAATTCAGAGGAGAGGGAGGAAAATAGAAGTGAGATAAATGGGTAGATAAAAAAATAGTTGGAGGGAAAGAGATATAGAGAAGTAATGAAAGGGAGAGGGAGAAGAGATGGGAGAGAAGCAGAAAGACAGAGAACAGAAAACATCTACATCTAGAGGAGGTCAGAGTAGGGAATGTTTATTAAGAACCTTTTCCACTCAGCAGGAGGCCCTTGAATGGGTTTTAAAAGGCTTTTAAATGTATGTGGGCGATTCACAGAAAAATACGAACACAGGTGTGTTTTTTCTCTTTTCCACACAACAAAACTGAACAACACTTGTGCGAGTTAAACAAACACACAGTTATCTTACGGTTTCCCCGGTTGCAGCATTTATAGCCACAGGCAGTAACAGTAGCTACCTTCATATTACTAGCTCAATGCAGAAAAAACTACAGGGACTGAATGGGCCCCACTGAGCCAGAGATTACACTCAGATAAAGGTGCAGCTAGATACGGTTCACAAAGGGCCAGCGACAGAGCGAGAGATGGAGAGTGTGATGACAAGAGCAAGGAAGGGGGACATAAAGGCGAATGGGAGATAGTGTGAAAGGCAATTGAGTGTGCAAAGATGTGTGTGTGTGTGTGTGTGTGTGTGTGTGTGTGTGTGTGTACTGAAATAGCACGCTTTAGCTTCTGTATAATTGCCATGGTCTCCCTACGCAAATGGTTATGCAACAATGTTGTCTGATGGCTCCTCATGTTCTCTAACCAACATCTGTTATCTGCTGCCTACACCACCACACCATGTTCTGCTTCCATCACCACCACACCATGTTCTGCTTCCATCACCACCACACCATGTTCTGCTTCCATCACCATCACCACCACCCCATGTTCTGCTTCCATCACCACCACACCATGTTCTGCTTCCATCACCACCACACCATGTTCTGCTTCCATCAGCACCACACCATGTTCTGCTTCCATCAGCACCACACCATGTTCTGCTTCCATCACCACCACACCATGTTCTGCTTCCATCAGCACCACACCATGTTCTGCTTCCATCAGCACCACACCATGTTCTGCTTCCATCACCACCACACCATGTTCTGCTTCCATCACCACCACACCATGTTCTGATTCCATCACCACCACACCATGTTCTGCTTCCATCACCACCACACCATGTTCTGCTTCCATCACCACCACACCATGTTCTGATTCCATCACCACCCCACCATGTTCTGCTTCCATCACCACCACACCATGTTCTGCTTCCATCACCACCGCACCATGTTCTGCTTCCATCAGCACCACACCATGTTCTGCTTCCATCACCACCACACCATGTTCTGATTCCATCACCACCACACCATGTTCTGCTTCCATCACCACCACACCATGTTCTGATTCCATCACCACCACACCATGTTCTGCTTCCATCACCACCACACCATGTTCTGCTTCCATCACCACCACACCATGTTCTGCTTCCATCACCACCACACCATGTTCTGCTTCCATCACCACCACACCATGTTCTGATTCCATCACCACCACACCATGTTCTGCTTCCATCACCACCACACCATGTTCTGCTTCCATCACCACCACACCATGTTCTGATTCCATCACCACCCCACCATGTTCTGCTTCCATCACCACCGCACCATGTTCTGCTTCCATCACCACCGCACCATGTTCTGCTTCCATCACCACCGCACCATGTTCTGCTTCCATCAGCACCGCACCATGTTCTGCTTCCATCACCACCACACCATGTTCTGATTCCATCACCACCACACCATGTTCTGATTCCATCACCACCACACCATGTTCTGATTCCATCACCACCACACCATGTTCTGCTTCCATCACCACCACACCATGTTCTGCTTCCATCACCACCACACCATGTTCTGCTTCCATCACCACCACACCATGTTCTGCTTCCATCACCACCACACCATGTTCTGCTTCCATCACCACCACACCATGTTCTGCTTCCATCACCACCACACCATGTTCTGCTTCCATCACCACCACACCATGTTCTGCTTCCATCACCACCACACCATGTTCTGCTTCCATCACCACCACACCATGTTCTGCTTCCATCACCACCACACCATGTTCTGCTTCCATCAGCACCACACCATGTTCTGCTTCCATCAGCACCACACCATGTTCTCTAACCAACTCCTGTTATCTGCTACTATCAGTTTACATGTCATTCTCTGTCACACTCTTTTAAATAACTGGAAATGTGTTAATACATTACTGTTGCTTTTGAAGAGAGTGAGTGTAGGATAAAGAGTGATTCAGAAATTGGGAGAAGAAAAGAGAGGAAGCTTGGGATAGATGGATATACGTTGGATGTACACGAAGAGACGGTGCAAAAGAGGTAGTTGGATTAGCTATACATTTTTCCACTCTGTTTTTTCACAACTGTCATTAGAATTTCACTTTCTTCTGCTCTAATTTGAACTGTCACAGTCACAACGCACCCTAGATACACACTCAACGTCCATGTGTGTGTGTGTGTGTGTGTGTGTGTATATATACAATCAGTATATGTTTCGACTGTTGGTTGGGACTATGGTTTTTGTTGATCTATATGTATATAATATATATAATATATTATATAATAATAGTTTTTTATCCAAAAAGTCCGTCTGTGTTTGTTTTTGTGTGTGTGTGGGAGTAGGTTCCATTTACATTCAAGTTTTTTTCTTGTAAAAAGAAACACAGATGTTAATCCAAATGCTCATTCTCCATCAGACAGAGTAACTTGAACATAGCTGAGGTCTCGTTGAGAATGTTTTAGGTTGATCGGCGTGACGACAAACATGAATAACGTTAACGAACGTGGCCAAGGCGCCCCCTACAGGATCACAGTAGATGGCTGCCCCTCAGGTTTCCTGCTGAACAATCTGTCTGCATAAAAACACAGTACAACTAAACTTCACACACTGGAACTTAGAGGAAAATTATTGGCTCGCTTCGGGCCCCAACATGAGTAGATCTGAAAAGTCCTGGTTTCCACCTGTGATTGCTGCTGTGGGTGATGTGACATGACATTCTGCTGAAGGTCAGCTAGTCGGTTTTATCAATAGACTGTTAACACAAGGACTGCTGCCAGATGCCTTCGGGGAATATGTCAAATGTCCCCTGAACATCAGAGAGGGAGTGAGAGAAAGAGCGATAGGGAGAGAAGGAGAGAGTGCGTAGAAACAGTCGATGTGGCCTGGGAACATGAGATACGGGAAAGGGAGCTGTGTTTCTCTGCAGCTCTTTTTTTTCCATATTCTGATTGTCAATAACAACCAAGTCCTGTTGGACACATTCTACAGTGTTCATTTCTTGCTTGGTGCTTAAGGATGTTATTGCTACTGTTACTACTGTCCAATATATTACAGTAAATTGTCTAGAGATAGTTGACTATTGAGACGTGTCCAGCGAAAATCCTCAAGTGTGATCATGCTAGCTCGGGGAATGTCGCCAGACCCTGCGTGCTAAGTAAACAGAACAGTTATACACGCTCTATATCCTGCGACCACGACAAAGCTTGTAGGTACTAGACTTACCACAAGGAGTCACTGTAGGCAAGCCCTGGAAGGTGCTGTACCAGTTTGATGCGCAACCCAGTGAGGTGAGGACGCTGTCCATAATGTAAACTATTGATACATTTTACTTTCGTGTGTTTGGTCCTGTCATCAACCCTCTGAAATACTTTTTATGGAGTGTTGCCATGTAGGGATTGCTGAGTGGCTTACACCCCCTAGTGGTAAAATGTGACACAAAAATGCATGTCTGGACAGTTATCCATAAACCAAATATGCTATCATAGGTTTCCTGCAGTGCTGCACAGTGAGAATAGCGCACCCTACTGGTAGACGGATGACTGCCACTAAGATATTAGTAAGTCCACTAAGCTCTACACTGGAGTGCTGTACACTGGAGTGAAGTGGTGGGTTTTGTTATTGGCTGACCATGGATCAGTTGACCTCTCCAGTTCCAGAGATGGGCAGACAGACAGATAGACAGACAGACAGACACATCTGCTCCCAGACCCGCACAGGGAGCCCTCTGCTTACAGCCTGTGGAGGCTGAGAATGGCAATGTGGGATGTGGCTTTAATACCCTGTGGCTGTTCTGACGCTTTAAAAGACCCACAAACTGGCCATGAGTCGTAAATTTAACCTGTAAAACAGCGTGGATGCCGTTTCTGTCTGGTTCTCATACCCATAAACACACACACACACACATTGGCCAGTCTCCCAAAGTATATTGTGTGAATTGATTGTCTGTAGACAGAAAGACACTTGTCCTCCCTGTCTGTCTCACTGGTCGGTATTTTCTCTGCTGCCCTCGTCCTTTATTGGTGTTTTGACTGATAGTGTAAGTTTAGAAGGATAAAGTGTTAGGTGTTGGTACGGGTAACACACGTTTCCACTGTGGGTCAACATGTGTGTTACACACGCACAAGCACACACACACACACACATGCGGTTGAATGGAGACCGATTCCTTTAGCCTATAAACATAGTCTTTATGGAGCTGTCTCGTTTGGTAACATGTTCCCTCCAGATGTGTCTGATCTGTATGTGAGCACTTTTACTGACCTCTTGTACCCCCCCCCCCTTCCCCCGTCTGTGTCTCTGTCTGTTCACCAGAGTGTCCGGTGGGGAATTATTTGACCGTATCGTGGAGAAAGGGTTTTACACAGAGAAGGACGCCAGCACGCTTATCAGACAGGTTCTTGAGGCGGTCAACTACCTTCACCAGATGGGTATCGTTCACCGGGACCTGAAGGTGAAGGCGACACACATCAACGTTAACTGCCCTCTCTGTATTTTAGTATTCGGATGGCTGTTTGTGGCAATGGCGAAGTGTCCGTGCAATTGCTCAATGTCAAACAGCGGCTCAAATTGCACAGTGGATTCAGGGAAAGTGCAATAAAGAGAGGACCGACAGAGCAGAACGAGCAGTCAGACAGACAAATGGAGCAGACAGACAAATGGAGCAGACAGACAAATGGAGCAGACAGACAAATGGAGCAGACAGACAAATGGAGCAGACAGACAAATGGAGCAGACAGACAAATGGAGCAGACAGACAAATGGAGCAGACAGACAAATGGAGCAGACAGACAAATGGAGCAGACAGACAGCATTAGCAAGCGCCCCTATGGGGAGAAGACTTGAGACATACTGCACATGGAAAGAAATGAACAGCACATTTCTGTAATATATTTCTGTATTATAGTGAATGTCCAGGATTCAGGATCCACGTCTGTGACTGCCTCAGCTGGCAGGACGTGCAAATAAATGCTCTGAATGGAAGTCGTTCTGGAATACTGCATATGCCTTAATCAATGTCAAATGTCCTCCCCCTCTTTTCCCTCTCCAGCCAGAGAACCTGCTGTATTTTAACCCCCAGGACGAGTCGAAGATCATGATCAGTGACTTTGGCCTGTCTAAGATGGAGGGCAGTGGAGACGTCATGTCTACTGCGTGTGGCACGCCGGGATACGTGGGTAAGAGGAAACCCGGGAACATCTGAGCTCCTAGGTCACGGCGTCAATAAGCCCTGCTCCTAAAATGTTAAACCTGTGTCTTATAGGTTACACAAGTTGTATTGGACCCTGTCTGGCTGTTCAGGGGCCACATTAATCCAATTGACTGTGCGGTACATGTAATCGTGCTGTAAACGATGTGCTTCACACGGATTACACTCCGTCTGATATATAGGTGTTCTCACAGTGCTTCTGAAACGTCCGTAAAAGGAGGAGAGTGGATCTGTATGCACCCCGCATGCACACACACACAGACACACACCGCACGCGTACACATACACCGCACACACACACTACATGCACGCACACACACACACACACAGACATCGTGCCCCCGGAGTAGGGAGGCCTTATCACACACTGACAGACCCAGTCGCCTGCCATCCCCTCAGCAACTGACTCAGACAGACAACATGGCAGGGCTCTGTACCCAAATGCTCTGCACACCAGAGGCCTGTCATCTCCGTGCCAGACACAGGGTTTATGTGACGCAGTCCTGTCACTGAGGATTTGAGCGGGGGCGTGGATGTGCGTCTGTGTTTGCATGTGTTTCTTTGAATGAGAACATAAATGTCACAGTTGAGCTGCTACTCTGCTATTCTGACATTTCTGCTAAATACCGGGGGCTAATATTTTTCCTTGAAAGCTCACGGCTAGTAGGATTCACTGAGATCGGAAGCCAACGTTGCTATGTTATGCAACGCCACACTGTCTGCCTGTTGGCATGGTGGTTTATCCAGTGGTCACCACTTATTACTGATCTACGGTCTAATGAAAAGTCCCAGAAAGTAAGGTTAGCTCATGGCTGGTACTGGAACATGCTTTTTGTTTATTACATTTGAAGATTAATGTTAGTCGTGGGTTTTATTGAAAAAAAAATGGCTGAATCGTCTATAGATGAAAGATTAGATAACGTTTTTAAACAACCTGGTTCAACTGAGCAGGCTAGAAGACTCACTTACGTTCGCAATCACTACAAATACCACCTCTCCAGCAGTGAGAGTCCAATTTCAAACTAAGGAGCAATTTTCTTAGCTCAATATAGGCCCGTATAAGAAAATAAACACATTTTATTTAGTATAAATTGTGTAATATTGCACAACAGTTTTTTCATCTTTTATTATGATTTGTTATCTGTGTAGCTTAATGAAAATCAATATCCTTTGTACAGGAAAGGGAACCAATTCCAACCAAAAGCAATATGACTTGAATGTGTATTTATATACAGATGAATCATGTTGTTCTTCACAACATAGTAAATAAAGTTAGATCTAATAGCAACGTGGTATCGTTTTTCTGTAAACCACAGTGTTGCGGACATGTCCAGGCTTTGTTTCAGGCCACGATTACCTCAGCAAGCAGATAGTCAGCAGATATTGTTAAAAAAATATCATTCCAGACCGGTCCAGTTTCAACAGTGGAGAATGAGTGGTTTTGTGTGTATTGGAAAACTGTTTTAGACTAAACGTAAGACTGCAGTTTTATACTTATATAAAAAAGCAGTGTTTAAAAAAAAGATATATCTCTCAATTAATCATCAGAACGATACCATATTAGCCAACTAAGAGTGACAACCATTGACTGGTTTAGTATACTGGGATGAGTTTGTAGCTACGCTAACAGTGTGCTAGAGCCAAAGATTATTAGGAGGGGGACAAGGGCTGTTGTTATCCATCTTTTTGGGTCACCTGTGCAGGCAGCTACATTGACATTCCAGTCAGTCATCGGAAACTTGAAGAAAGACATTAAAACGGTCCTAACCGCATGATGTCTGTATGGCCAGATCCAACCATCTCACCCTCTCTTCCGATAAGGCCGTCACCGACCGTTTTGTTCCCCCATTTCCGTCAGTGGGCTGCTTTCTGGCTTTTCCATTGTAAAAGGCCTTTAATGATGTTTACCACATTAGAAATGCTTCTAAATATAGACGGATGATGGCATTGAGAAACCTGCATTCCTGAGGCCTTAATAGCTGAGTGTTACGTTATCGCCTGGGATGGTTGAATTAAGAGCAGACTGTGGTTTGGACAGGACCACTGATACTGTAGACACACACAAAAGCATACTCACGCTGGCACTCACCTAGTTGTATGTCCATTTGTGTGCGTTTTCTCGTGGCGTTTTTACAACTAGCTCCACTAAGATTGTAAAGCAACATTGTGGGGGGCCTTTAGCTGGTTTGTTTTTAAGGTTACACAATGGATTGGGGTTAAGGTTAGGGTCAAAGTTAGGTGTAGGGTTAGAAAAAAAAATGTTTGTTCCGTGGATAAAAAGAAAAAAAACTGAAAGAAAATCTAAATGCTTTTTTTCTAAACCTGCAATTTCCAGAGGTTTTTAGGACCAGAAGTCTGTAGGACCAGAAGTCCTTCCATTAACAGTAAGACATGGACAATCTAATGAAGACAGGCCTCTTAACCCTAAGTATTGTTGGGATTTGGGTTCAGGCTACGGTTTACAATGTAGTTTGGGTTAGATGCATTTTTCCCCTTCTCACAAGTCCATTAAACCCTGCATGTCTGTGTCCTGTTCCTGAGCCTGTATTCACCACAACCTTTCATGTTGTGTCTGGAGGGCCCGTCGGGTTGAGATCATTTCTATTTCGGTGCAGCGGTTGTTATTGATAAGACCGGACAGACTTGCCCTGTAATCACCTACAGAGATTCTGATGGGAAAAGCTCCAGCTCTGCCCTCAAGAGCATGGTCATCCAAAGGGAGTGCATGTCTGGCAGATGTGTTCGCTAGGCACCTCTGTCTACCTCATTCACCTGCCTGTCCGGCTGGTTGGCCATCTGGAGTCATGTCTTTAAAGTCTCTCTCTCTCTCCGCTTCTTCCTACCTCTGTCTTGCGTACTCTCTCTCTCTCTCTCTCAGCTCCAGAGGTTCTGGCCCAGAAGCCGTACAGTAAGGCTGTGGACTGCTGGTCCATTGGAGTGATTGCGTACATCCTGTAAGTATCTATGGTCTGTTTTGCCTCCATTAGACGATATTGAGTCCTGATACTATGTCAATGCCTTAGTACATAAGTCGCGACTAAATTTAGAAGTTCTGGTTTGGTTTCTTGTTTACTCAACGATGTTCATGTTTCGCGTGCTGATTCATTTCATGTGCCTTATTGTGTGTATTTATCCTATCCGCGTGCATTGTTATACAATGTATTTGGTGTGTATGCATGCGTTGGCGTGTGTGTGTGTGTTGTGAATGACACCATGTCATGACTTTCTCTCGTTTCATCAAACCCAGATGTTGGCCTCCTACTGCTCTGCTCTAGCCCCATGTATGGACATAATGCTACTGAGGAGGGAAAACACACTTTTCAATGTTTCCCTCTTGTTTTTCACCCATCCATATGTGTGTGTGTGTGTGTGTGTGTGTGTGTGTGTGTGTGTGTGTGTGTGTGTGTGGTGTGTGTGTGTGTGTGTGTGTGTGTGTGTGTGTGTGTGTGTGTGTGTGTGTGTGTGTGTGTGTGTGTGTGTGTGTGTGTGTGTGTGTGTGTGTGGGTGTGGGTGTGGGTGTGGGTGTGGGTGTGGGTGTGTGTGTGCAACCTCTCAGAGGCAGTCAGCAGATTTAGGGCTGTGTATTTTCCAGCTCTGGCTGTCTGAGCTCCGGGAGAGAAAAAAAGTGTGTGTGTGTAAAAAAAATCTGAGGTATGGACTAGAGATGCTCATTATGGCTTGGAGTTAAAGATATACTTTATTTTAGTGATATTGCCATGAGCAGCGCTGCAAAGATAGCGAGATACAAGACTTGGCTCCAATATGACGCACAAGCCACACACTTACAAGGAGGTTTACTAAAGACAGTTCACAATGTTGTCTGTGGCACTGACTGTGCTTTCCTCATGGCTGCAGGACACTAATCGAGCTGCTGTGATTGTACATTGCCACACTTCGCTTAACGAAAATGGTACTCTGTCAGCGTTTGATTTATTTTGTAATTATTTGTGTGTGTGTGATATGTGGGAAACATTTGGCTCAGTGATCATACATTTTGCAAATGGTTAGAAAGTGCAGCTCCGATTCCACCTCATTTTGTGGGCAGTGTGCTCATAGTCTGTCCTCTCTCGGGAGCCCCGTCTGCCTGTGGCGTCCTTTCTCGATAGCAAAGCAACGCTCACTGAGTCTGTACATAGTCAAGGTTTTTCTCAATTTGGGGTCTGATGCAGTTGCCAATATTTTTCCCACTGTGTATTCTCTGTTTAGGGCAAGGTAGCATTCTAATTTGCTTGTGTGCAGTGTGTGAATTATATATTTTTGGGGTCTTGATAATGTGGTTGGGTTTGGCTATGTTGCTCTAATGGTGCTGTGTGTGTGTGTGTGTGTGTGTGTGTGTGTGTGTGTGTGTGTGTGTGTGTGTGTGTGTGTGTGTGTGTGTGTGTGTGTGTGTGTGTGTGTGTGTGTGTGTGTGTGTGTGTGTGTGTGTGTGTGTGTGTGTGTGTGTGTGTGTGTGTGTGTGTGTGTGTGTGTGTGTGTGTGTGTGTGTGTGTGTGTGTGAGCAGAGCCCCAGGGCCTTGCCCTTTTTTCTCTCCCATTCCAAACACCTCATTTATTTATTGGTCTAGTTATGCAGCATCTATGTTTACACAGCTTTGGATATGATGATCACTAAGTTTGTGTGTGGATAAAAATAGGACAAATAAACATAGTTCATACTGTCAGTCAGTTCAGCTTGTAGATTTAACTTAATATTCCCAAGCACCCAAGTGAATAGCCTACCCCCTGTTTAGTAACATCAAACATGTTTTTAGAGTTCAAGTAAATAAATGAGTTGAATATTCCAATGTGTGGATGCTGGTGTTGGGTAGGGGCCTGGTGTTTTGCCCCTCATGTTTGCTTGGCGAGTACCGGTAATCAGTGAGCAACCCCCCCTGGTCACCTAGCCATCATCTCCATTAAACACAGACATTGTTAGCCTGTTCGTGAGCTCATCTGCACCATCCAACTTGACCCCGCCATGCCATGCAGTTACGGTAATCCGGTGGACTAATCGCCCACAGACAGCGGGGGGTGGTAGTTACATAACCAAATGTGAAAGCACAAAACAAAAGCTCATCACGGCCACATCAGGCATAACAGCCGTTCTGATTGGTTTCCTGATGTTTCGGCGTGTGTATCGATGGAGAAAGGAATTTTAATGGGGTTTAATCGTGTCAGAAATCACTTTAGTACATAACATTTTTTTACTTTGTCAGGAATAGGGTTAGAAAAGCCAAGCTTAGAGAGCAACGGTTTAGGATATGTTACCTTTCCCGTCAAAAATGTTTATTGATTTAATGTGAACTCAAACTTTGTCTCACCTGAGTGTTTATTGCTAACCCTGTATGCATTTCTAAAGGTTGTGTCCTGAGTGTTTATTGCTAACCCTGTATGCATTTCATCATATCCTGAGTGTTTATTACTAACCCTGTATGCATTTCTAAAGGTTGTGTCCTGAGTGTTTATTGCTAACCCTGTATGCATTTCATCATATCCTGAGTGTTTATTACTAACCCTGTATGCATTTCTAAAGGTTGTGTCCTGAGTGTTTATTGCTAACCCTGTATGCATTTCACCATATCCTGAGTGTTTATTACTAACCCTGTATGCATTTCATCATATCCTGAGTGTTTATTACTAACCCTGTATGCATTTCTAAAGGTTGTGTCCTGAGTGTTTATTGCTAACCCTGTATGCATTTCATCATATCCTGAGTGTTTATTACTAACCCTGTATGCATTTCTAAAGGTTTTGTCCTGAGTGTTTATTGCTAACCATGTATGCATTTCATCATATCCTGAGTCTTTATTACTAACCCTGTATGCATTTCTAAAGGTTTTGTCCTGAGTGTTTATTGCTAACCATGTATGCATTTCTGAAGGTTGTGTCCTGAGTGTTTATTGCTAACCCTGTATGCATTTCATCATATCCTGAGTGTTTATTGCTAACCCTGTATGCATTTCATCATATCCTGAGTGTTTATTAATAACCCTGTATGCATTTCTAAAGGTTTTGTCCTGAGTGTTTATTGCTAACCCTGCATGCATTTCATCATAACCTGAGTGTTTATTGCTAACCCTGTATGCATTTCATCATAACCTGAGTGTTTATTGCTAACCATGTATGCATTTCTGAAGGTTGTGTGGCTATCCTCCGTTCTACGATGAGAATGACTCCAAGCTTTTTGAGCAGATCCTGAAAGCAGACTACGAGTTTGATGCACCTTACTGGGACGACATATCTGATTCAGGTATGTAGAGTGTATTTGTTTGTTTGTTTGTGTGTGTGTGTGTGTGTGTGTTTGTGTTTGTGTGTGCAACTTTACGATAACGTTTTACCCCCAAGGAAAGAGGTAAGCTTGGAACTATTAAGAACAATAGCATTTGGGATTGTGATCATGTTTGGTGACCTAATAAGTATATTTAAACATCAGATGTGTTAATGCTTAAATACCCTGGTTCACTACAGTCGTTCCCCGTATACCACATGTGTTTGGCATCTGACTGACCGTTCCTGCCAACACCTCATAATGGGACCACAGGGATTACAGGAAAGGGAGCTGAGGCATCGTCCACATATTCAGTACAATGGCCCCGGACTGTGGGAAACCATATGCTTGATCGGTTGGGGTTTCTGTCTACGGTGGGATGAGTGAAAGCAACTGCTGTTTTTATGTTTCCTTCACAGCCAAAGACTTTATCGGCAGTCTAATGGAGAAGGATCCAGTGAAGCGCTACACCTGCGACCAAGCCCTGAGACACCCCTGGTGAGAGAAGTCACCCGTCAGAGACCGACACACTCTCATTTCGGTTGGACGGGATGTTAAAATGAGCGCGCGTGTGTGTGTTTTTTTCAGGATTGCTGGTGACACGGCCCTCTGCAAGAACATCCATGAGTCAGTGAGCAGACAGATCCGAAAAAACTTTGCCAAGAGCAAATGGAGGGTATGTTTGTATCCACGTTAATGACTGTCTCGAGTGTCGTTAAAGTTAATGAGACTGGCAGAGCAATTGCTTCTGTAATAAAGTGTTTAAAAGGGATATACACGGGCCCCCTCCATCTACACTCCTTCTTTCTCTTTCACTCGCTCCTTCGCATGTTTCTTTGTCTCTCCAGCAAGCCTTCAACGCCACAGCGGTTGTTCGCCACATGAGGAGGCTTCAGCTGGGCAGCAGTATGGGCCACAGCTTGGACAGCTCTTACCCTCACCCGCCTAACAGCCGCGCAGCACAGATGCAGAACCAACAGATCCAGGCCAAGCAGAACCAGGCCAAGCAGAACCAGGCCAACCAGAACCATGCCAACCAGAACCAGATCAACAAGGACCAGATCAACCAGATCCAAACGAACCAGACTTCCAGCCAGGCCAGTAACCAGAGTTCCACTCAGCCTCTGATTCCGGGCCCGATCCAGACCCCGGTTCAGAGCCCCAATGCGGCGATTGTGAGGAGCTCTTCTGTTAAATCGCCCTGCAAGGACAGTAAGTGTCTGCTCACGTAACACAGGAGGCCCCCTGTACCATAAGTGTGTTTCTGAAGCCTCTGTCCTCCCTGCAGGTGCCCCTCCCACATCCTGCAGCTTGGGGGCTGTCCCCACCGTGGGGGCAGAGCTTGTCCGGCCCTGCCCCCCCACGGTTACCACGGTACTAACAGAGACTAAGTGACGCCAGGTCCCGCGGGGGACCAGCTGGGAGGCCACAGCGCTGTGAGAGGAACGCCCAGCCCTCGTCCCTCCCCACAACACGTATGGGAGGACCAACCCAACGATCACAGCACACCATTACTCACCTTGGACACGCCCACGGAACCACCTGCACTCTGAGAGAATGGGCGATTGGTTTACCCTGAAGTGTTTGTTTCTGTTGGAGGGGGGTTAACTGGGCAGTAGCAGGTTGGGTGTTGTCTATGTCTGTCACACCAACTCCCTTCTGGTTCCACTGATCTACTAAATGGTCTTCTGTTTCATTTCCGTATATGTCATGTTTCGCTCTCCCCGCGTCAACATTAACCAACTGGATTATCTTGCATTTGACTACACGTTCTCTACACATTCATTTTGTCCATGTATGCGCCAATGTTTAAGAAGTGCTTTAAAAGTACCATATGACTGTTGAATGGTGTTTTGCCAGTAAGCGCTTTATCGATTTGCACATAAGGTTTGGACCCGGTTTCAAACGGTTTTAGACGTAGATAACGTGTGCACAGCTGGCGGATTAGGCTCTCCATCCACCTGTATTTGTCACACAAATAGAGGCACGAGATTGTAAAGCGTTTTAAAATGCCCAAAATGGGGTCAAAGCTTTGTACAACTTATTTGTTAAGCGAAACGCAATATGTTTTGATTATTTTCTTACTTTTAAGACTTTTATAACGATAACCCCGTACGGGTCTCTTACGGTATGCGACGAAGCGATGCAGCTTGCTAGATTGGGTTGGAGCAGGCTTCACAAGCCTGTCTCTTTTTAGAGTTCTGACCATCAACCATCTACTGTCTTGAGTACCTGTCCACCTGGGTCTGTAGAGCAGACCGCTTCTGTAAGTATGAGGATCCTTAAAGTGATGGCTGGAGCTGTTGTCTCTAACCTCTAACCTTTCCTTTCACAAAGCCATGACCTCACTGCATGAGACACTGAGACGATGATGTCATCAACCGGCGCCCAGTGCACAAGTTCTCAGGGAATTGGACTGGGCGCTGTGGTGACCCATGTAGCTGTAGTTAGCCGATTTAACCACACAGTGTCCAGTGTTCTGCCTGTCGGATGCCCTGTAACGATCCCTTTACGTCGTTGTAATGTGTAGCCAAAGCAGTGTTGAAACAGAACCTGTGGACTCACTGATTATACCTAATCAATCACTGATGGTCAGCTAGGCGAATTGCAAACCTAGTGTGTCCCCACTGAGAAATGGATTGTTGTGAAACCAAGGGCTGAACTCTGATAATCTGGAGAGATGTAACAAAAGACAATGTTTGTTCTTTCTTCTCTGTATTCCCTTCTTTATTTCTCTAGATAGTTCAGTCCAGTTCACTGGATAGCCTGCTGTAGAAGATTCCCCACACTCGGGGTCTGTTAACACTGACCAGAATATGGCCAGATCCAGCCTGTACACAGAGGTCATAGTTCAGTGTTAATACCTAGCCTAATGACGCTAGGTCGACCATCATGGAGTGTGATGTCACCGGCAGTGGGTGGAGTTTACTTTAGGGCTCAATAATGATTTTGTTAATTCCTTTTGACATTGAGGCAAGCTTTTATTGTTCTCTAGTATGAATGAATATAGTTGTGGAAAAGGTATTGTAAATAAATTGTGAATATGATCATTTTTAAGATAACCTTTGCCATGTGGGAGATTGTGTGTGTGTGTGTCTGGCAGGGAACGGGTTGATTGTATCTCTTTAGAGTGTTTAACCTGTGTGTCTATATGAGCTACAACACCCCACACCCACCATTCCACAACGCACTAGTCATTGATACCACCACATACGAAGAATACTGGTCAACCAGAGATGGAAAAAAGCTAGCCCGCTAGTCTGAGGCCAGGTACAGCATTTACCCAACTGGCGCTTCCGTTAGCTATCTTTTTTCTTTTAAAAATTCATCAATTGTAAACAATATCTGACAAATGTAACATTTTTATTTATCTCGCGAAAAAGGAACAAACTCAGGCTTTTGTTTGCCATGTGTAAACGTCCAAGCTGTGACCGATAAGACATTTACTGTTATGGAACTGTGCTGTTTCTACACATTCACCTTGTCTCATCCATCGTCCACTTTACTGCATTTCCTCCTGGAAACGACAGCAACATGACCGCACGCGTGCTCACGGGCAACCGAATCGCGTCACTCGCGTTCGTACAGACAAAATGCAAGCATGCGGGAATGTGCTTAAAGAACTCCCTGACTCCGCCAGTGTTCGCATTAAACATATATGCCCTTGTACGATGTGTTTGTATCCGTGTCTGAAGAAACGAAGCAGGCCCACGATGGCCGGCTGTCATTAAACACCATCTCCATGCGACGCCAGGGACACGGCTCCTATTTACTCTCTGCATGTGACCAAGGCAATCGTCCATCTTGTGTGTCAGTGTCTCGCTAACGGGTGTGGGCAGACGTCACCCTTACCCACAGGCGTAAACCCCGGGTACCGCCGACTCAATATGAACCCGCCCCGTTGGTTGGAGGAGATTCGTATCCCTGCGCCAGTGGTGAGGGGTAGCGTTCCCCCTGTGCCGTTGCCGTTATGCGTGTGCCTCTTTACATTCTGTGTGGCGGAGTGAGATGTGTCGTCGCTCCTCCTGTGCTGTGATGACCCGTTCTGGGGCTTGTGTATCCTATGGCTTCGACAATCATGTGCACATATCAAAGTTACCGTGACGATGACAGAGGCCAGAATGACTGATTGTGTTTTCCCCATCCTAAAATAAATCCTGATACGACCACGAAGCAACCGTCTCCGTCTGCGTGTGTTCTAGGTGTGTGTGTGTACGGGGTTACTAAACATACAGCAGCTGGATGTTTGATTCAGGATTGACCCCCATCGAATTGGTTTGTTTGTTGACCTCTGGCCTTTGTAAATGGACCAGAAGCAGATTAGTGGGGCGTAGGCAAGCATACCGGACTTCAAACGGACCGCACACGTGCCTGGTGGACGCTCAACAGACGTTTTGCAGACGTACGCCACATGTTACCCAGATACTATACAGATGTTACAGACAAATACAGAGCAGGTCCAGGTATCACCGTGAATACGAGGAAACGCTTATCTGCATGAGAAAAACTAGCAAAACATACCTCAAAACTGATAAGGGCGACCGGGAAGAGGAACAGAGGTGATATAAACACACACGGGCTAAATAAATACAAGCTAGTGGATGATGTGTTTGCTAGTAAGTGTTAAGCGTTTCTGCTCACATCTCCCATTGCAGTCCTCACAGGGTGATTCAACAGAAAAACTCTTTCTAGTGACTATATCTGTGTTCCGGGTCTACATCTGGCTCGGACTCCCGAGCTGAGCGTTTCCAATTTCCTCAGGCATCAACATTGCCATTGTTTTTCCAAATTAGAGTTGCACAGTAAATGTACGTTGCTTAAATAACTAATGTGGGTTCATAGCTAAAATTAGCCAATTACATCCATGTGTGATTGTGATGTCTGTTTTCCATTGTTGAGCAGCTCTTGACTCAAGGGTTAATGAGAGTGATTACAGGTGTGTTGGCCCTTCGTTTGAGATGGCCCTTCATTTCCAGTTCTGGGGCCCAGTTCAAACTGAAGCCACATTAAGCAGCTGAGCCGCTGTTCTTTGGACTTGGTCAATGTATCTGGTATCTGTGCACATTCCTTCCTGTTCTGGTTGTTTACAACATCGTAATAGTATTTGAATAGTAATTCCTGTAAAATGACCATAGGTTTTTGGAAAAATGTCTGAAATCGTATTTATTATGATCATATTCACCATCCGTTTTTCTTTCTTATGGTGTTTTCTTTAGCCCTATGTGCTCAGGCTTGGCCAGAAGAATCCATGGAGGTACTCATGCACAGACATGAACAAACACAAAGCGACTCTCACATGGACACAGTCAATATGACAAACCCTGAGTAAGTTGAGCCTCGCAGCGGGTGCAGGGGGTGGGTTGTTGTTGGACGAGCGATCAGGGAGCGTGGGTGTCGGGGATTTAGAGAGGTTCTGGGAGCACTGGTCTTTCTGCCTTTTCAAATATGTCCTCTGCCCGGATACACAGCCCACCTCACCCCGTTATCTCTACTAAGTTGTCTTCACAGGAGGCGTACGGTGGATCAGAATGGGACAGAGTGGAAAGGCCTCTTCCTCCTCGTCGTTCCTCGTCCTCATCTACTCCGTCGACGCGTCCTTCCTGTGTGTAGCGTCTCACCCTATCCGGGTTCTGTCTGTCGTTGTCGCCGTTTGCTTATGAATGTCAGACTGTGCTGCCCTCGTTGTGTGTGTATGTGTACACAATTTAGCAGTAAGCCAAACTCCATTCAAATGAATACGGGAGTCAGGATATAGCGTCCAAGCTCCTGGTGGTTTATTAGTTGTCACCGTCATATACAGTATGAATCAGAGTGAAACTGTAGAACATAAATGAAAATATGCAATAAGCAAGAGGCACAATCAAATATGCACTGTAGCATGTTGGTAAGATGAGAACTGGTTACCGTACATTAGATTTAGCTTAAGATTGACTCATTTACAAAAATAGCCTTAGCAAAACATTAATCACAAAAATAATGTCCCAATATTGTTCTAGGGTCTGCGCTAAACCAATACTTACAGACGATGCTTTCGATGGCATATAACAAAAGAAAGATTGCAGCAGATGAAATGTGAGTCCCATCAACCAAAAATACACATGCTTACTAAACTAAAATGGCCGACTTCCTGTTCTGGTTCAAAGTGCATATTAACTGAAAGAAACTTAAAGGGGCGGCAGAAGGTTAATTAAACTGAATTCAACCTGAAGACAAAACACTCCCCGCCTGGCATCTTTAAAGTATGCCACACATAGCTAACTAAACACTATTCAGGCCTGTCCCTATTATCTTCCTTTCTCAGAAGGAGAATGACCTCAGACACTGGTCTGAAGAACTTTTTGCTTGAACCGTCCCTGGTCACTTTAAGCTCTACTTTGCGAACTCTTCCATCTTCGCCTGGAAAGGTGCTCGTTACCAGTGCCATTGGCCAGTCATTACGAGCTGCTTTGCTGTCTTTCAACAGCACAACGTCCCCGTCTTCAATGTTAGGACATGAATCTTGCCATTTTTGGCGAACTTGCAGAGTAGGCAGATATTCTCGCTTCCAGCGACTCCAAAACTGGTTGGCTAAACTCTGTGAATTTCCCAGGTGGTGGTGGCACACTCTGCTTCTGAGTAAGGAGCATTGACGGAGTAAGTATGAGAGGATAGTCTGCATCTGTAGAGACAGGAACTAGAGGCCTGGAGTTAATGATGGCCGTCACTTCCGCCATCAGAGTGCACAGTACCTCATGAGACAAACTAGCATAGTCTCTGCGCATCAGCATGGAATCCAAGATTCTCCGTGCCACTCCAATCATGCGCTCCCACACGCCTCCCATATGAGAAGAGTGTGGTGGATTGAAATCCCATTTGCAACCTTGGCTGTTCACATACCTCTGTACCTTAGATTCTTTCACTACTTCGTGGAACTCTAGTTCGTTGCAGGCCCCGACGAAATTTGTACCACAGTCAGAGTGTATCTGTCTGGAGGGGCCACGAATAGCAAAGAACCTTCTGAGTGAGTTGATGAAGGATGAAGTATCCATAGACTCGATGACTTCTATGTGAACAGCGCGAATGCTCATACAAGTAAAGAGCACTGCCCAACGTTTACTGTGGGACAAGCCTCCTCTTGTGCGCCTTGCAACCACAGTCCAAGGGCCGAAGACATCCAAACCTGTGTACGTGAAAGGTGGTGAAGTGCTTAGCCGCTCTTCAGGTAGATTTGACATCTTCTGCTTCTCCATCTTCCCACGTAGCTTCCGACAGATAACACATCCATGAAGGATGCTGCTTATGCATCTCTTGCCACCTATAAGCCATATTCCAGCTGCCCGAATGGCCCCTTCAGTGAAAGTACGCCCTTGGTGTTCCACTTGTTCATGATAGTGACGTATGAGTAATGTGGAGACATGATGCTTACCAGGCACTATGACAGGGTTCTTCTCTCTGCAGCTCAGATCTGCCAACTTTAATCTGCCACCAACTCGAAGCAGGCCGTCTTCATCTAGAAGTGGATTTAGCTTGGCCAGTGGGCTTTTCTTGTTGATACTTCCTCCCTTGGAGAGAGTGTTCAATTCCTCAGAGAAATTTACCTTCTGCACAGAGAGGATTATTGCCTTCTTTGCCTTCAACAGGTCACTGACCGTGTGGGGTTTTGTACATTGATGCCAACCCTTGCACTGAGAAGGAGCTCTGGTTGAGGACTGGAACGAATGAGTTATGTGAATGAGTGTTGCCACTGCTCTTTGCAAAGAGTACCAAGAAGAGAATCTGCCAAATCTCTCTGTTGTGAGTAGCTTGTTTCTTGTGCTAGTGGCACAGCTTGTCACTAGTGGTCGGATTTCTGTATCTGATTCTGGATCGATGAGCTCGAACCCACTTTGCTGTTCACTGCAGGTTTCTTGTGTTTTATATAAGAATGCTGGTCCAGTGAACCAGTTGGTGTTGGTAAGCTGAGAAGCTTGAACAGACCGGGAAGCATGATCGGCAGGATTATGTTCTGTAGGCACATAATGCCACTGCTTTGGCTGTGTGGATTGTCGAATCCTTTGAACTCTGTTGTGGACATATACATAGAACCGTTTTGACTCATTATAGATGTACCCAAGTACCACTTTACTGTCACAGTAGAAGGTGACTGCATCAAGCTGGAAGTCGATTTCCTGGACAACAAGTTCAGCCATTTCTACTGCTAGTACTGCCGCACACAGCTCCAGTCTGGGTATTGTGGGCTCTGTTTGTGGTGCTAGTCTTGCTTTTCCTAAAATGAAGCCGATGTCGATCTGACCATTTTCATCTGTTGTCTTAAGGTATACCACTGCACCGATGGCTTTGGTTGAAGCGTCTGAGAAGATGCAGATTTCTTTTCGCTTGGCGTTTGTGGGAGAGATAACTGTGTAAGCTCGAGGCATATGGAGCTGTTGGAGGTCTTCTAGTGAATCTCTCCATGACTCCCACGCACCACTTTTCTCTTGTGGAAGTGGAGCATCCCAGTCACTTTCTTCCTTAGTCAGGTCTCTGAGTAGAAACTTCCCTTGAATAGTGACAGGAGCGACAATCCCAAGAGGATCAAAAAGGCTGTTTATTGTGGACAGAACTCCACGACGTGTGAATGGCTTGTCACTGACAGATGACTGGAAAGTGAATGTATCCGTGGCTACTTCCCAGATCAAGCCAAGACTGCGCTGCGTGGGAGTGGTTTCTCCACCCCAGTCGAAGTCCTTGATGTCCTTTGCATGATCTTCCATTGGAAAGGCTCTCAGGACCTCCACGCTGTTCGATGTTATCTTGTGAAGCCTCAAGTTCGACTCAGCAAGAGAGGCTTGTGTTCTCTTTAGCAGGGTAATTGCTTCCTCTGCGGTTGGCACAGATATCAGTCCATCATCTACATAGAACTCACGTTCCACAAAGTGTCTGGTATCTGATCCATGTCGCTGTTCTCCCTTCATAGCAGCTCTTCTGAGGCTATAGGTCGCCACGGCTGGCGAAGGGCTGTTGCCAAACACATGGACTCTCATCCGATACTCGACCACATCTTTGCTTAGGTCATTATCTCGATACCAGAGAAAGCGTAGGTAGTCTCGATGATCGTCTCTCACAACAAAACAATAAAACATCTGTTGGATGTCTGCGGTCACAGCTACTCGCTCCTTCCTGAAGCGTATCAGGACACCCATGAGGCTGTTATTCAGGTCCGGTCCAGTGAGCAGGACGTTGTTCAGAGAGATGCCATTGAATTGCGCACTGGAGTCGAAAACCACTCTGATCTGGTCTGGTTTTCTGGGGTGATATATTCCAAAGGTTGGTAAGTACCAGCACTCCTTACCCTTCGTTAGTGGAGGAGCTGGCTCTGCATGGTTGTTATCAAACACCTTCTGCATGAAAGCAATGAACTGTTCCTTCATTTTCGGCTTTCGCTCTAGTGTGCGCCGTAGAGAAGAAAGACGGTTCACCGCTTGTTCTCGATTGTTTGGCAGAGGTGGTCTCGGATGTCTGAACGGGAGAGGTGCCACCCAGCTGGAAGACTCATCCTGGAAAACCTGTTCTTCCATAATTTTTAGAAAGTGTTCATCCTCTATAGAGAGTGCACGCTTATCATCATCAACTGTTCTCTTAAAAACATTCAGCCCAAGGGAATCTTCATCCATATTACCATTCCAGCTGTCATGAGAATGACCATGCAGTGAGCTGGGATTGACCTTCTCCTTAAGGTGGACATGACTTGTGCACGGTCTGAACAAGGTAGGTCTTCCGTCTTCTAGGATGTTGGTCTTAAAGGTGTTAACAGTGGGCTTGTGGACATTCCCTAGACATACATCACCCACTAAGACCCAACCTAAGTCCAGCTTCTGAGCAAAGGGTGTGTTCCCAGGACCGCTGATCTGCTTCCTTACTTTGTGAGCTCTAAGAATGTCTCTTCCAAGCAGAAGAAGGATCTGGGCTTCATCATCTAGAGCTGGAATCTCTGCAGCAAGGTTCTTAAGGTGGGGTTGATGAAGAGCAGCCTTAGGTGTTGGAATTTCTTCACGATTGTCTGGTATGTCATTGCATTCAATCAATGTCGGAAGTGTAAGGCTAACTCCACCATTCAGTGCTTTGATCTGATAACCAGAAGCCCTTCTGCCAGAACTCTCTCTCAGGCCGGCACATGTCTTCAAAGTGTAAGGAAGTGTATGACTGTTGATGCTGAACAGATCAAAAAACTCAGACCTGGCTAATGATCTGTTGCTCTGGTCATCTAGCATAGCGTACATCTTTACAGCATCCTCATAATGCCCTTTTGGATAGACATTGACAAGGCAAATCTTGGAGCACGACTTTGCTGTACCTGCGCTGCCACAAACCTCGGTGCACAGAGAATTCACAGCAGGTGTTGACAAATCATCTTCCTTTTCTTCCTCCCCGCCATCCTCTGGTGGGCGTTTGGAAGCCATGAATGTCCATGGAGGTGGACCAGGATGTAGCGATGAAGGGTGGCAATCACTGTTGCATTCGTCACACTTCAATGCAGCTTTGCAGTTGCGAGCGATATGCGAAGACGAAGAGCAGCACTTAAAGCAGATCCCTTGTTCTTTCAAGTAGGCTTTCCGTTCCTCAATTGGTTTCAATCTGAAGCCACGGCATTTCTTGAGGGAATGAGGCTTGTTATGGATAGGACAGTGCTTTGCTACATCTTCTTCAGGGGCTGATTCGTTCTGAGTTGCAGTGGGGAACACGTTAGTTTTATGCACCGACACTGGAGGTCTTAGGTTTGCGTACTTTGAAGGAGGTTTCTCACTCCGAGGAGAGCTGTTGCTTGAAAGTGCGAAGCTCGGGTCACTTCTTGTTTTAGCCTCGTGGCATATGAAATAGGTGAAAAAGGAAAACGGGGGGTAAGAAACATGATAATCTTCTTTATACTTTGATCCTTGAGAAATCCATTTCTCCTGTAATCCATATGGCAGCTTTTCCACGATGGGATTGATGCCGCGGGAGGTGTCCAAATATGCCAAGCCCTGAAGATAGCCATCTTCTTTAGCTGAGAGCAGCTCCATTAAAACATCCCCTAGTTCTCTTAACTTGCGATAGTCCCTATTTGTGATCTTTGGAAAGTCGTCCAGCTTCTTAAAGAGAGCGTTTTCTATGACCTCCGGAGCATTATAACATTCATCCAGCCTTTCCCAAGACATTTTCAGAGCTGCTTGTGGGTTGCTTATATGAACTGCCCTCAAACACCTAACATACTCTGCTGACTCTTTACCTAACCATTTTGACAACAAGTCCAACTGTTCCCCAGCGGTAAGGTCTAGATCCTTTATTGTGTTGAGGAAAGACGACTTCCACGCTCTATAGGTTTCTGGTCGGTCATCAAAATGTGATAAGCCGGTGCTGACGAGCTCTTTGCGTGCTAGATATTTTGCCATATCCAACATAACTGAAGACTCTGTCTGCCGTACAGGTAAACTATTTGAATACTGAGGGGCATGTAATGTCTCTGTTTTTGAGGGGAGATTCTTCCTTGTAGCTGGACAGATGGAAAAGAATTGTGAGGTATTTGGGGGGTCTGGGATTTCTCTGACCATCGCTGTGGGTAAGGCAGTAATGTGCAGACATCACGTTCAACATTCTGATTACTATCTTCTTCTAAGGCATAAGGACCACATTGAGAGGAAAGTCCAATGGGGTGCAATGCTTGTTGCTCATTTTGGAAGTTAAAAGCTGACTTAGATGGCTGACTCAGACGTGTACTTTGGTCTTTGACATAATTAGCCACGCGTTCTTGTGAGACTTCTCCTGATGCTGGGCAGCTTTTTCTGCTGTAGAAGTCCTCACCCTCTTGTTCTGCTGCTGCTTCCCATATTTTTGCTTGGGCCAGAGCAGCCGCCGCTTCTTTTTCCAGATGCAAAGCTTCCAAATTAGCCTCTAATCTTGCTTTGTCAACTTTAAAGGCAATCTCCTTTCTGCAAATTCCACACGGGCTCGTGCAGCTTCGGCCTTTGCTCTCGCTCGTGCAGCTGCAACACTCACTGTTGATCGTGAGGAACGTGTTGAACAAGAATGCCGGGAACTACATTCTGATGCTCCATCTTTTGCATTCTGAATTTCCTTATTGTCTTGGAAATCTTTGTCATCCATGATGGTTGTGTTTTGTTTACTCACTGCGATCTGCTGCTGTAGCGTTGTTTAGCCAGCTGCGTATCCGTCTTTTCACTGTGCTGCCCTCGTTGTGTGTGTATGTGTACACAATTTAGCAGTAAGCCAAACTCCATTCAAATGAATACGGGAGTCAGGATATAGCGTCCAAGCTCCTGGTGGTTTATTAGTTGTCACCGTCATATACAGTATGAATCAGAGTGAAACTGTAGAACATAAATGAAAATATGCAATAAGCAAGAGGCACAATCAAATATGCACTGTAGCATGTTGGTAAGATGAGAACTGGTTACCGTACATTAGATTTAGCTTAAGATTGACTCATTTACAAAAATAGCCTTAGCAAAACATTAATCACAAAAATAATGTCCCAATATTGTTCTAGGGTCTGCGCTAAACCAATACTTACAGACGATGCTTTCGATGGCATATAACAAAAGAAAGATTGCAGCAGATGAAATGTGAGTCCCATCAACCAAAAATACACATGCTTACTAAACTAAAATGGCCGACTTCCTGTTCTGGTTCAAAGTGCATATTAACTGAAAGAAACTTAAAGGGGCGGCAGAAGGTTAATTAAACTGAATTCAACCTGAAGACAAAACACAGACACCCGGGTTGGGATGTTAAAGTCGATCTGAGTTCAGCGAGAGGTGACATGCCGTTAATGACGTGTCGGTCTGTTTGATCAATACTCCGCTGTTGCTCATTCCGCCGTCTATTCTCAGTTGAATCTGGTGTTTTGGGGATTTTCTAATGCCCTGCTGATCTCACAAACCGTCCAATAAGAACTGCAATCCAGGGGTTGTTTTTAAGGCCGAATTAAATAAATATTTATTTCCCGCGGTCTTCCTCTTTACTTCTCAGAAGAGAACATTCCGTTACACTCTGGGTCGTTACCATAGCCTGACAGAATGAAAAGTGGATGAGGACAAATTGTGTACCCTGTGGTGGCAGGTATATGTTTTCCTGTGTTCAATGACCTAGACGGAGATTGAGGCTGGACAAGTCTTTGAAATAGGGTTCAGCTGTTACAGTGTTAGTGACTTATTTCTGTGCTTGCTGGTGTGTGTTTTGGGGGTTGCCACGTCGGTCTTCATCCCTGAGTATCCAACGGATATAGGGATACCCATAGAGACATAAAAGCAACACTTAACTCACCCATACAATATTCCCTACCTCTCTACCTAAATCAAGAAGGTGGTTTGTATTGCAAGTCAATAAAGCAACAGTATAAAAGTTTAATCTGGAATTTGAACAGCATTGGTAAGGCCTCTTTGGATTTTATATGCAGTTTCACTAACACATTCGTATAAAGAAACATAGCAACTGCTTAGGGACACACTGTTTGGCAGTACTGACGCTTGGACATCAACAGACACGGTTCTAATGCACACTGACACGTGTACGTTCTCATCCTCATTTACTCATCCGTCACCTGTACATGTATGTCTTTACATCGGCTGTATGACTGTATGTCTTTACATCGGCTCTATGACTGTATGTCTTTACATCGGCTGTATGACTGTATGTCTTTACATCGGCTGTATGACTGTATGTCTTTACATCGGCTGTCTTTATGACTGTATGTCTTTACATCTGTATGCTCTATGACTGTATGTCTTTACATCGGCTGTATGTCTTTACATCGGCTGTATGGCGGCTGTATGACTGTATGTCTTTACATGACTGGCATCGGCTGTATGACTGTATGTCTTTACATCGGCTGTATGACTGTATGTCTTTACATCGGCTGTATGACTGTATGTCTTTACATCGGCTGTATGTCTTTACATCGGCTGTATGTCTTTACATCGGCTGTATGACTGTATGTCTTTACATCGGCTCTATGACTGTATGTCTTTACATCGGCTGTATGACTGTATGTCTTTACATCGGCTGTATGACTGTATGTCTTTACATCGGCTCTATGTATGACTGTATGTCTTTACATCGGCTGTATGTCTTTACATCGACTGTATGTCTTTACATCGGCTGTATGTCTTTACATCGGCTGTATGACTGTATGTCTTTACATCGGCTGTATGTCTTTACATCGGCTCTATGACTGTATGCTGTCTTTATATGTCTTTACATCGGCTCTATGACTGTATGACTGTATGTCTTTACATCGGCTGTATGACTGTATGCTGTATGTCTTTACATCGGCTCTATGACTGTATGTCTTTACTGTATGATGTCTTTACATCGGCTGTATGCTGTATGTCTTTACATCGGCTGTATGACTGTATGTCTTTACATCGGCTGTATGACTGTATGTCTTTACATCGGCTGTATGACTGTATGTCTTTACATCGGCTGTATGTCTTTACATCGGCTGTATGTCTTTACATCGGCTGTATGACTGTATGTCTTTACATCGGCTGGCTGTATGTCTTTACATCGCTGTATGCTGTATGTCTTTACATCGGCTGTATGATGACATCGTCTTTACATCGGCTCTATGACTGTATGTCTTTACATCGGCTGTATGACTGTATGTCTTTACACTGCTCTATGACTATGTCTTTACATCGGCTGTATGGCTGTATGACTGTATGTCTTTACATCGGCTTTACATGACTGTATGTCTTTACATCGGCTGTATGACTGTATGTCTTTACATCGGCTGTATGTCTTTACATCGGCTGTATGTCTTTACGTCTGCAGTTCGGCTGTTTGTCTATACATCGGCTCTATGACTGTATGTCTTTACATCGGCTGTATGACTGTATGTCTTTACATCGGCTGTATGACTGTATGTCTTTACATCGGCTGTATGTCTTATGTATGTCTTTACATCGGCTGTATGACTGTATGTCTTTACATCGGCTCTATGACTGTATGTCTTTACATCGGCTGCTCTATGACTGTATGTCTTTACATCGGCTGTATGACTGTATGTCTTTACATCGGCTCTATGACTGTATGTCTTTACATCGGCTGTATGACTGTATGTCTTTACATCGGCTGTATGTCTTTACATCGTATGTCTTTACATCGGCTATGACTGTATGTCTTTACATCGGCTCTATGACTGTATGTCTTTACATCGGCTCTATGACTGTATGTCTTTACATCGGCTGTATGACTGTATGTCTTTACATCGGCTGTATGACTGTATGTCTTTACATCGGCTGTATGACTGTATGTCTTTATGTCTTTACTCTATGACTGTATGTCTTTACATCGGCTGTATGTATGTCTTTACATCGGCTGTATGACTGTATGTCTTTACATCGGCTCTATGACTGTATGTCTTTACATCGGCTGTATGACTGTATGTCTTTACATCGGCTGTATGTCTTTACATCGGCTGTATGACTGTATGTCTTTACATCGGCTGTATTACATCGGCTGTATGACTGTATGTCTTCACATCAGCTGTATGACAGTGCTGGTTAAGATGAGGACCCATATTAAACATACTTTCTCTCATTGTCTTTATTTAGTATGTGTGGGAACTACAGCATTTATAGATGAATATGACATGTAAAGAGCATAGCTTTTGTCTCTGTGTGTGTGTGTCTATGATAAAATGTTTAGGTGTATGTCCAAGTGTGTGTGTGTGTGTTGGTGTGAGACCAACAATGAATAAAAACGACTGCCCAGCAGTCTTCCACAATGTCTAGTCCAGCGCTTAAAGTGGTTTGTGTGGCGCGCGGTGCAACATGGCCTCTGCGTATCTGGTGGGCGTGTCCTTGTGCGTGATGGTGGGCGTGTCCTCCTGCATGATTGTGTTAAGGTGGTGTCCAGCTCGCCTCTCTGCAGCCATCAGTCTCTCCTCGAGTGCCTGCCTCTTCTGCTCAGCCACACGCTGGCTCTTCCTGGCGTTCCGGAGGGAGCGCTTCACCTTCCGGACGCGCTCCTTTAGCTGCCTGTTCCTCCTCTCCAGTTGGGCTAAGCTCTTCTGTAGCTTTTTGCTGTTTTCCTCCTCCTCGAACAGAGCCCCCTGCACAGAGGAGCACAGGAGCTGGAGGACAGGGTTTAGAGTGGGAGAGGAAAACATTTAATTAATTTTGAGAATTATCTATTTGAAGCAGCAGAAGCATCATTACCGTAATCTTTTAGGAGTTGTTAAAACGGGTGAACTGAAATGTGAAACGCAATGCTCTTCCGCCCTTTTAAAATGGCACGCCACTTAGTTTGTGAGATCCGTCTCTTGTGTATTTATCAGAGCAATCGGGAAAACTAAGACGAGGATCTTCAGAATGAAAAATTATGTGTGGACACTGTGGAATAGGATTATGTGTGGACACTGTGGAATAGGATTATGTGTGGACACTGTGGAATAGGATTATGTGTGGACACTGTGGAATAGGATTATGTGTGGACACTGTGGAATAGGATTATGTGTGGACACTGTAGAATAGGATTATGTGTGGACACTGTAGAATAGGATTATGTGTGGACACTGTAGAATAGGATTATGTGTGGACACTGTAGAATAGGATTATGTGTGGACACTGTAGAATAGGATTATGTGTGGACACTGTAGAATAGGATTATGTGTGGACACTGTGGAATAGGATTATGTGTGGACACTGTAGAATAGGATTATGTGTGGACACTGTAGAATAGGATTATGTGTGGACACTGTAGAATAGGATTATGTGTGGACACTGTGGAATACGATTATGTGTGGACACTGTAGAATAGGATTATGTGTGGACACTGTGGAATAGGATTATGTGTGGACACTGTGGAATACGATTGTGTGGACCACCGTGAATAGCAACCCTGTTGGACAAGGGCTCCTTGAACCACTCAAAACACAGCACCGAGTTACAGACCTGCAGTTAGTTCAAATCAGGGGCACCAGACGGTCACCCATCTGCCTCCCTCCCTCACCCTCTCTCCCCCTTATTCCATAACAAGTCAAGGTACATTGGAGCCTGTCTGGAGTACAGTATGCTGTCATGTCTCCCGGAGTTCTGATCATTCGCAGGGGGCCCCAATTTCACAGCTCACTCGCAGGTCGAGACCTCCATGTGGGGTGCCCTGTCCTAATGCTACTTAGGCTACAGGTTGGCATGGGGGTGGTGTGTGTCTTGACGGGTGTGTTTGATCAATGGCTAGCCCGCAAAAGTCTCTGCCATAACAAGCATTCCGTCATCTTTTAACAACAATGGTATCACAGGGAAGCTAAATAGTTTAACTTGTGGAGCTAACTTTTATAGGCCAGTACAAGAGCTAGGAATATTTAGTATACATGGTGCTTGTTCACGTTTTAGACACTAAACCAGTCATCCCATGAATTCACTCTCCACTACGCTCCCATATGAGCAGCCACACACAGACTCTCTACCCCTCAGGGGGAAAACGGTTTTGGAGTGCAACAACAAAGGGGCTCCAATCCCGAACAGCGTGTCAGCTCTCTGTCATTATGCCTGAGGTGGGTCGTATCAGCCAAGCGAGGTACCGGATACTTGGTGACGTGAAATGTACCCAGATCCACCCTTCAGCTTGTCACCTGGGAAAACGTCTGGGTGTTACCTGCCCTCTGTGCGAGATCATCTGTATAAACACAAACTAGAAAAGCACATTGCCTTAAACCCAGACATACACAAACACACACTCACGGATAGCTATGGTAGCCAATGAGTAATTGTCTTAGCGGTCATGTTTGCGGTCTTAGACAGTCTGAGGGAGTTTGAGTCCATATAAATGGGTCCATGTCTTTGGGAGGCAGGCTTTAGGTGGGTTCTGATTCTAATGGTAAGTTTGGCATTTCCTCAGGCTTGCTGCTGCAGCATGTTATATCCAAGGTTCCCAACCCCCACCAGTTACTTCTTTTAATCACATTTTAAATGAGCGGCAGTATTTCTCCCAGCTGTGTGAAAGGTAGACAGGGCGAAGTGTCAATATATTCAGTCTGGCGATCAGGAACCACTCCAAAGTGAAAAACACAGGGTTTAAGCGAGTTGTAATCCGTGGCTTTAGGCGAAAGTGGAGGTGCTTTCGTCTTTCCTTTGCTTCCGGCAGGGCCAGCCTACATGAGTGTCCGCCTGGAACAGTGGCATTCCTATGGGAAAACTATGGAACAGACAAAGCCTTGTTTTCCTCGTCTCTTCTAGCCATTCCTTGGATAACCACCTCCATCTGCCTAACATCGCCAAAGAGAGACACATATTAACTTCTACAACTGTGTGTGTGTGTGTGTGTGTGTGTGTGTGTGTGTGTGTGTGTGTGTGTGTCATGCATGTGGAGCTATGGTTTTATTGATTGTTTGCCACAGTGATCGTAGTACGATTTTCAAACCTCTAGTTCACATTACCTGTGTTGGTAATCTAATTTGTAAATGTTGACACACTGACACTACAAGCATCTGCCCTACCACATGGACACACCTGTTTTACATCCAATTCCAGAGTGTCTAACTCAAGTCCTGCATGTCCGCACATGGTGTCACACTGTGTATTGTCTCTAACCCCTGACCTCTAACCTCTCAACCTGTTACACCATAGGAAACCTGACACCCTGTCACACGCCTTCTGTCAACGTGCAACAGGCTCCGGACATCGACAGAAAGAGAAAACCCGACCACGGTATAATATCACACCATCCCTCCTCTAGTCTGTCTCAAACACACTTCCATTTCGGTGTCTGCGGATCTGTAAGCAATGGATAGTTGTAAGCTATAATTATGGCCAAGTGGAGATTCTCAGGTACTGGAACAACTATACAACCCTTTCACATCAGTAGATCTTTGAACACCAAACATGGCTATGAGCATGTGACTAGGTCAGAAAGTCCAGTCCAGCAAATCTTGGACATGCCTGAGTGCTGGTGCACGTCTGTATTTTCACAACCTTTGACCTCAATAGACAACAACATCAGGCCTGATGAATGAGATGAGACAGATCAATCATCAATGAATGCTTTGATCTCATAGTCTTAAGAG
Source organism: Dallia pectoralis (assembly GCA_029465975.1). Taxonomy (NCBI): domain Eukaryota; kingdom Metazoa; phylum Chordata; class Actinopteri; order Esociformes; family Umbridae; genus Dallia; species Dallia pectoralis. Next base: position 10,257,111 of record CM055736.1, read on the forward strand.
TGTGTTCTTAGAGTCCGTTGGTGTGTGTGTGTAGCTAAGCTTTGTTCTGTTGCTAGGGGGAGGTCATGCACCGAACAAAATAGAGGACAAATGTGTCACTGGGATGTAGATATTTCTGACTGAGCCAGAGAAGTCCTTCACATTCCTCTACCCAACTACACCTTTCTGAGAACTGCACAACCCCAACCCTGTACTTACAGAGAATAACCGCCCAAACCCTCAACTTCTTTTTCTGTCTGTTTCTTTCTCCCTCAGTGTCTCTCCATCCAAATGTCTGCTGGGTAGGTTAGCAGGGTGGTCAGTCTGTGTCTGGTGTGTATGATATTTACAGTGTACAGTGCTTTCAGAAAGTATTCAGATGTACCTTTTTTCTCCCCAAAAGAAGCAAAAATGTAAACTTTGAATCAAGTAACTGTATTCGCCTAGACTTAACTCATACACATAATAGCATACACACAATAGCATACAAGTTAAAGGCAAGATACATTTTTTTCATCCAATTTATATTCAATTTATACAAAATCAAAAAGGAAATATCTTATGTACCTTTTGTAACCTTAGGTAAGCATCATCTGGATTTTGACTGTTTTTCTAAGTCTTCCTAGTGGATCCTCACAAGCTCATTCAGAGAGTCGATGGCTGATGATTCAGTTTTAATTAGTTGGCAGTAGGTACATTTTATTCTTGCTTTGACATTATGGCGGTATTATATGTAAATTATTGGCTGTATTGAATTGATAATTAAAAGAAAAAAGTGGGAAGAAATTAGTGGATCTGAATAATGTCTATATATCATACATATGTACATTTTTGCTACCTGTGCTTGTGTGTTTTGGATTGTTGTTCTGCTATAGGAGGCGGATCCCCTGATATTTTCTTTAAGAATTAAGATATATACATTATGACCAAAATCAATCTTTCCTTTAATGACCACAAGTGGTCCAGGTCCTTCCGCAGCAAAGCATCCTCTCAACAACACACCACCTCCACCCATTACCTATAAAATGTTTGGTTGTCGCCAAGCATGACAGGATCCATGTCACTGAAAATCCCAACTCTTGACTTTATGACCATAGAACTGTTAGAACATTCTTCCAGGAGTCTTGACGAGTCCTGGCAGGTGTTTTCCAGTACACGTTGCAAACTTATAAACCATTTACCTGGATCATACAGCAGGGGAGTAGTCCAAAACAAACAGGCAAGTCTACATCAGAACGGCTGAAAAGCAATATATTTAAAGTTTGAGTTGACAATCTGAAAACATGTGTGAACCTGCCGTATCCAGGGGCGACAAGATTAGAGTTTAATTTGTAGCCATAGCTGACTTTAGCTACTACTACACTATGTTCCACTGCTGAGTGTGTGTGCACCAAAGTGTACAGTAGATGTGCGCCTGTGTGCACCAGTCTATGTGTTTTGAATTTGTATGTGCAATTGGAATTTACATCGCCAGCTGTTTCACGACCAGACAATGTTTGCCTTCTTTATATTCCCATCTGTACATCCCCCTTCGCGGATCTGCATTGCTCTTTTTTCCTCCCTCCCCGTTTATTTAAATACTTCTCTCAACCATATATCCTCCATCTCCTCTCTCCACCTCCCTCTCTCTCCAAAACCACCCTACATACAGTATTCTGAGTGGTCCTACCCGGCTGTCTTCCTGGGGGTCCCACTCAGGGCTGAAGGTCTGTAGGGGTTGGCTGTGGGAGCAGTTAGAGAACTGGAACAGGCTGGAGAACGTACGGCGGTTGTCTAAGGTGTCTGGGAAGACTGCGTCCTGGAAGTTGACGCCATGTGGCAGGATGTTGTAGTTCTCATCCATCCTGTAGGAGAAAAACACTGTGAGAAACTCAGAGTGAACACTTCCCATAGAGTAGTGCTGTCAGAAAGGATTGAGTTGGGGTTAAATCATGTGTAAGCCTATATTAGCTGTCAATAGTATGTCATTAATCTTTGCTTTTTTGTGCATGAGTGTGTGTGTGTGTGTGTGTGTGTGTGTGTGTAGACTGCAGATAAACAGTCCAGCTCACTCACCTTAAAAAGAATATATAGGAGTAGTTCTCCATCACGGTGTGAGACTGGCAAGCCAGATACCCGAGCCCGGTCAAGTTGAGACGCGAGCCAGCGGGCACCTCCAACATGCTGCCCCACGCCTGGTCGCATACCAGCTCCACCTCTGCAGAGTACAGCAACCCTTTCTCTGCGCCGTCGTAGCCGTACCCGAAAGGGAACGGCAGGGAGTTGTAGAGGCCCTCTGCCCCGCCGTACTGATCCCGGTGAATGGCCAGCACCTTTGCGTACACAATGATCTCCGCCAGCTCCGCGCGGCAACCCTCGCTCAGTGGACGCCACTCGGTGGGCAGTTGGCATCCCTGCGCCAGGCTCCCCGTGTACGCAAGCGCGATGAGCAACCGCACAAAGAACATTGTGCCCTATTGCCCGAGGATTTTTTTCGTTTATCACTTTGCAAGAAAATCCTGTTATTCGTGACAACACCGGGGCTTTTGATACACTAACGTTTTCTTTAAGTAAATCCAACTTTTTTCAATAAAACATATTTTGCCTTTGCATTAAGTGGCCGTTTAGTGTTATTGAGATAGGACTTACAATCGCACTATATGTTAGTTAAAACTTGACTGGCTCAGGAAAAATATGTGATCTGTTTGGTATAGGTCACGAAGAGAGATAGACACGCTCCCTATTTGCACGCAGGGGTCCCATTGAACATTGTCCGTGAGTACGCTTTTAATTCCGTTAAAGACAGAGAGTTTAAAGTATATCCGCAGACAGATAATCCAATGCAATGTTATGATCCAGTGTTAACGCGCATTATCCGTGCTCCGCGCAAAGCAAATGCGTCTAATTCAAAGACACTTCCTCACGCCCCCTCAAAAGTCTGTTCATCCTCAAAGATCTCACCGACCAATCACACCGTCCCAAAGTTTACACAGCCAATCACTGAACAATAGCTGTAATACTACAAAAACGCTTTAGGATAATTCAATCGATAGATGGAATGCAGGTACGTTTATGTTTCTGTTATATGTATATTTTGTAATATATAAGAAATGTACGTTATATCCATTTACTTGTTACTCATTAATGATCTATATATCGATGTCAAAATTCAATGAATCAGTCAGCTTTCTCAAAGCGTGGCCAGATATTTGTAAGCGTTTATCAGTATGTGTACATACCAATAGCCATTGATATTATGTAAAAATATAAAGAAGTGGCCCTGTAACTGTGTATGTCATTGATATAATGTATAAAACACATATTCCATCATGTGGCTGAGCATCTGCCTACTCTGTTGCACCTTCAGGCACCTCCCAACTACAAGACAATATTGCCATCTAGTGAACATTTGTATGACCTGCAAACTAACCCTGATCCAGGGCCGGATTAAGGCCTGGTGGAATAGGGTCTGGGCTCCATGGCCTCTGACCAGTAACGGGGACATATTTATGTGTATGTAGATTTAGAAATAAATTTCAGTGGAAATATGACACGTTTATTTATATTCAATCGTTAAGTGCACTGCAGAAAACTCAAATACAAGCAACTTCGACAGACAACCATAGTAACCTCATTCCTGTGCCTCAAAAAATAGTGCGTCAATGTCCCATTTCAGGCAGCATTTTAGTTACCCCTAAACATTTGAATGGACTTATATTGACCAATGACACCACCGATATGAAATATTTATCATTCACAAAACTCCCGGAAGTACAGTCAGTGACGTCAGGGTCAGCTGATTGCTCCGTTTTGTCGGCAGTAAGTAGGTGTCACGGTCACCTGCGCAGCATTGTCGTCGACTTGCAAAAGGTAAACTATTGTGTGTACGGTGTCTGAATAACATTGGCTTAACCCTATCCACATGATTTACGTCTTGACAATTGCGGCAGATGGTAGCCCAACCCCTTTTTTCAACGTGACGTCAGGACAAGGAAACGCTGTGAGTCCCAAAATAAGTCGGAAGAAAACAAAATCGAAATAGCAAGCGTTTATCGTCGACAACTCTCTAGTTTAAGTTGACGTCTTCTTTTAAGGGGTACTTAATCACCCGTGTGAGTATTGACATTATTGCGATTAATTACGCTTAGCCCATGTGACGCACAACTAGTTTCGTTTTCACCTTATTTGTACACTTACATGTACGGGCAAAGTTAAAGACTACGTGCTGCACATTGCGTTTTTATTGTACTGTTTTCGTGAAGAACGTGAATAGGTAGATTTCTAACTCTGCTAGACATTAGTTTAGATATCTTTGATATTATAATATGTAACGAAGACCACTGGGGTATATTCAGAGGCATATTACCGACCACGCGACGACACTTAATCAGGCTGATGGCCTGTTGTTGTTGATAAGGCTGTTCAATAGAACAGGGGTTCTTAACCTTTTTGATGTCGGGGCCCAAATTTTACAGTAAAAGGTGGCCCAGGGCCCATTCAAATATTAGCACTGTATTGGTTTATTGATCTCACACTGGGTTTGATTTGTACTCAATAACTAAACGAAATCTACCTGCAGTTTAACAGTTTATTTATGTATGTAAACCTGCACATACAACAATTCATGGAACAACTCAATCTGCAGTAACAAATGTAAAGGCTCAAGTCAGGCATATTAACACAAAAATTAGTTAGATTTGACAAATCGTACTTTAAGTGTGTGTGTGTGTGTGTGTGTGTTAAAATAGTCTGCATCCCATAAGTGAAGATAATGAGGTTTTCTTTACCCTCAAACTAATATATTCCCTATTCTCTGTCCTGTCTCAGCTCTTTTTCTCTTATATATCTCCATCCCTTTCGATCTGTTTTCTGCACGATTCAAGTAAAATCATCTGAACATGTTATGCTCACAGGACCAACAAACACCGTGTTTTGTTTCATAATGTCGTTTGACATTTCCACTCTTCACAACTCCAACTGTCTTGTTAGAAATCAAACAGAATGGCTTCGTGCTGGATTGGGGCAAAATGAACGCATACCTCTCTGTCCAATCATCTTTAAAAACTCTATTTTCTCCATCAACTTTTCTTTTCCTGGACAATGACATCCTCCACACCTATTCAAACGCTTACTGCGGTGAAGTGTCGCGTCGCGCGTCGCGCGGCTCGCGCCCGATTACGTCAAAAGTATACACTTACTGGATGTCATGGCAACTGAATCACGGAGGAAAACTTTAAATATATCGCCTTCGCTTTAATTTCGGACCATCTCCAAAGAGACATAAACACTAGACAAATTATTTTGACAGGTATGCGTTTATCAAAGTAGGAAATCCATACTTTTAATTTCTTACACATAATTACTGCTGCTGCTGTTTCGTATTTCAACAGCAGTAATTATGCTGCTGTTTCGTATTTCAACAGCAGCATAATTACTGCTGTTGAAATACGAAATGGAGGCGGGTCCAGATTGAATTCCCTCCGGGTTACACTTTGAGAAGTGCTGGTGTATTGTAACGTAATTCGCTCTCATGGATAACAGTGGTCATTCTTTTAGAAACGCTGTAATTCCATACTATAATTTTTTTCGGAAACGCTATATCCAAAATCCTTAATTATTTTCCAAAAAATTATGGTTTGTCTAAGCCACACCCTAGAATGTAGATTGACCAATCACAGCACAGCCAAGAATGAGCTCGGGCAGAGGAGTTTTTCACAGCGCTCCATTGACTTTAACATGGGGCGTCTCATATTTCTGTTATACTCGCGTAGTCAGTTTGCTTTGTAATAACGATTATATAAGTGAATAGAGACCTACCCAGCTTTGCATGAACAGTGTTGCTCCTTGATATTGTTAGCCCCAGCCTCCGTCTCGATTAATAGGATATGCGGTGGTTCATTTTTTCACTGTGACCGGTATGCGTTTAACCCCGTTGGATGCCTTGTTTCACCTGTATGTCTTGAATATAGCCTTCAAACGCACATTGCAGCCCCTTTTGCCTACTTCTATCGGACACTTTATTTGCTGCTTTATAAAAGTTTGATACAATTTCAGCAGGAAGAGCTGTCACAGCATAATGTTGATACCAAACCAGAGCCCATATGAAGTTGTCGGACGTAGCAACAGTAAATAAGGGGGGCGGGGCTTAGCCAAAGTGATAACTTGTTTGGTCCCGCGGCCCACAGGTGAAAAACGTAAAGTTTTTTGCGGCCCTCCAGGTGGCGCTCGCGGCCCAAGTGTGGGCCGCGGCCCTATGGTTAAGAATAGGTGCAATAGAAGATGATTCACTGCAGTATGAGTTGGCAGATTGTTTTATTAATGTGGTTGTTGTTGAATACTAAAAACAGCCTGGCGCCGTGGTTTTCTAGGTAAAATACAAGCAGATCTAGAGACGAGCAGACTTGTATGAGCTGATAGAGCTTTGCATATTGTTTATATTCACTGTCAAAACATGTGTTTTTTCAACTTGTGTGACCCTACCCTACTACAGTAGTGATGGCATCCAGCTCCCCCATGGTGAATGGGGACATCTCACGCAGTCCTGGCTCTCAACCCGGCCACACGACAGACACCCAGGAGGAAACACTGCAGCAGATGAACAGCCTTATCCAGGAAAACAGAGATCTGAAGGGTGAGATTTTGAGAGGGAACCAGAATGTGGTGCAGTCACCACGGTTATTTAGAGTCTACATTTCACTATGGGACAGTGAGATTTTATTGCATGAGGTTACGATTGTTTTTCCTTGGCTGACAATTGTTCTGTCAGAGTGTATTTGTGCATGATTGTGTCTGTGCATGTGTGTATTCCAAAAATAGTTTCTGGTCAATCTTTCCCCACAGAGGCTCTGAGGCAGACTAATATAGCTATGAAGGAGCGCTTTGAGGGTCTGTCTGTGTGGAAGGAGAAGCAGAAGGAGGAGAGGGAGTTTCTTGCGGGAAGGTTGGAGGAGGCGCGTGGCCGTATGGAGGCCCTTTCCATACACAACCAGGAGCTCAGCAAGAGGGTGGAGGAACTTCAGGGAGGAGGAGCAGATAGGAAGGGCCAAGTGAGTGAGAGGCCTGGGGATGTCTCTCACATTAAGCTCCATGTTAAGTTAGATGATTGTAAGACAAAGTGTTTACATGTGCCATATGGACTTTGCTTATGTCACATCCAGGCCGAGGGACCCAATCATAATGCAGAACTGAAGGTGCTGCATGCACAGGTGGAACGCCTGCAGGCAGAGAAAAGTGACCTGGTGGCCATGAACTCTGAACTCCAGCTCAAGACAGGTCAGGTGACGGAGGATGACTCATTCATTGAGATCAGGATCGCTGTGAGTAGCTCACTCTCATACAAAACACATATTATATACAGTATCTCACAAAAGTGAGTACACCGCTCACCTTTTTGTAAATATTTGTGGCCACATAAATTATTGACACTAGGTCCATTTTGGACATTTTCACTTAGGGGTGTACACACGTTTGTTGCCAGCGGTTCAGATAATAATGGCTGTGTGTTGAGTTATTTTGAGGACAGCAAATGTACACTTGTATACAAGCTGTACACTCACTACTCTACATTGTAATAAAGTGTAATTTCTTCAGTGTTGTCACATGAAAAGTTACAATCAAATATTTACAAAAATGTGAGGGGTGTACTTACTTTTGTGCGATACTGTCGGTGTGTGTGTGTAGAGAGAGGATACTGGTATAGACCTGCGTCATGATCAGAGGGACCCTAGGTATGACATGACTGCATCGCGACAGGAGTCTGAGGAGCTGACAGTCAGCCAGCTGCTCCAGTCCCTGAGGGAGGAGATTCAGAGGGTGGAGAGACTCCAAATTGAGCTGCAGGCTGCCAGAGCCAGGTAGGCCTCAGTTCTGTCTGGCTGATGTTTGGTGTGTATATAAGTGTGATGCTGTTATGTGTATGACCATGTTTATGTGTCACTCAGAATCACAGAGCTGGAAGAAAAGGAAACCAACTTGGATAACTGGACACAGACATCTCTACCGCCACAGGTTGTGTCCCCAGCACTAGCTACCACATCATGTGGTTCTGAAACAGAACTAGAGGGGAAACAGCAGAACTCTGGAAATGCTGACAGGGTAGATGAACAGACGGGCCAGGTAAGCGCTTGTTCTCTAACTTGTACTAACAGCAAAGTTAATCAGATTTTAATTGCATCTCAATTGGAAATACCAGTTGGTTTAGGGTTGTTTGTTATGTGTCAGGCTGCATCAGAAGTGGAGAATCTCAAGGCTCAGATGATGACATTGTTTAAAGAGCTGCAGCAGGCACAAAGCAAACTAGATGAGGCAGATGGCATGAAGAAGAACCTGCAGGACAGGTAAGAGTGGGGGAGAGGGGAATTCACTGAGATAAAAATGTTTTTGAATTCCAGTTGTCAACTTAACCTCTCTGTGTAGATGCCGGGATGTGGAACAGGAGGTGGGTACTCTACGGGCCCAGCTGGTTGAGAAGCAGGCGGTACAGAGTGAGAACGACAGACTGAAGCTGCAACTGGAGAGCATGCAGGCCCAGAACCTGATGGAGCAGAGGAAGGCTGGAGAGGACAGGTGGGGTGGCACGTGACCTCTCTCTCGCACACACACACACCATGCCACACACACCCTGCTCCCACTCTCGTCCCCTGTTTCTGTTTTTCTCATGTCTATCTTCTTCCTTTAATCAGTGACAGTAGTTTCTATATATAAATCCTTTCTAGACATCATGATTCACAGTTGGCTATCCTCTCTTCAGGACCAACCTCACCCAGCTGAAGGATGCTTACACCAAGCTGTTTGAAGACTACAACATGTTAAAGCAAGAGGGCAAGAAGAGAGAGGTGACCATGTTATTTAGACACTTGGTAGCACACTCTGGGTTTGATACATAAACATTAATTGATTAAACATTTATACTATACAACAAGTATTATGAGTGACACATTATGTCTTTATTTCAAATAATTCTGGGATTATAATATTGAAGTAGAGACTTTCAGATTTAGTTTGAGTAGAAATGGTTATTACCAGATTACAGAATTATCAGTATGGTTTGTACAAAGTCTGCCCATTTTAGGGTACCTGGAGTATATGGACAGATAATTATTAACTATAAAGTACTGAGCTCCACATGTCCTTTCCATGCAATGATTGCCTGTTGAATACTTGAATGTTGTACCTGTCCATATGTACCTCTTTGCTTCCCTCAGGAATTGGCGGTTCTAGATTTTTTTTGTTTTTTACATCGTTAAAATGGTAAAGCATGGTGAATTTGATGACGATAATTGTTTCTATCTGTGTGACCTCCAGCCGCTGGTCACTAAGGAGGAAGTCGGAGACCTGCAGAGCCGACTGGATGCAGCAGAGAAGGCGCTGGCTGCTAAGCAACAGCATATAGATGCCATGAAGCAGGAAATCTACAAGAAGGAGGAAGAGCTAGAGACCATCTCTGTGTTCCAAGCCCAGGTACCTAGTTTTATTGCTCTACCTTCTCTGACAGCGCAGCATTGGAGAGAATATTGAAAATATATCTAGGATCCAGGGAGGAACTGATTTCCAACATGTACAACCCAAATAGCCAAACACAAAATAGCCAATCAGCAACATATGATTCCAAATCCAAAGTCCTGGAATAGAAAGCCTAAATAAACACATTTCAAATACCTTTGGGGTTCACTGTATAAATACTATATAAACAACATTCACTACAGGACATAAACATTACATTAGAACCACAATACAACGATGCCTTTCAAACATTGACTTTTAGAGCAAAGTTTGTCGTTTTTCATGTGTATTTTCTCTGTGTCTGTTTGTTTCTATGTGCAGGCAGAAGTATACTCCTCTGATTTCTACGCTGAGCGAGCAGCTCGGGAGAAGATCCACGAGGAGAAGGAACGTCTGTCTGCTCAGCTGGAGTTTGTCAAGAAGCAGAACACACAGCTACAGGACGAGCTTGAGTCACTTGGCAGGTGGGCATCCCGTGATTACATTTAGTGGCTTTTAAAAATGTTCATCCACTCAGATCTTTCACCATTTTATTGTGATATGAAATTTTAGCAATTTGGCGCTATACAGTTATCTAGGTGCCCTGATTTTATTCTAGATTTTTATGGTGTAAATGCAACAGATATACCACATAACAAACAAGTCAATTCTTCAGTGCAACTACTTCTGCATATGATAACCAATTTTACTTTGTGGTGTACATTCTTAACATTGAAATAGACTACATTTCATGCTAGTACTACCTGGGCAGTCCAATACCCAAGGTGGTCCTAATACAACTGTCAACTAAATGACAGGTGGATCATTGTGATCTGTGTGAGTGAAAAGCGTTGCGGGGGTAGATGACGCAGAGCGTGCAGTATAGTATGGTTTTCTAAAACTGGATCTACTAGCACTGTCCCAGATTCAAGCATGTGGCTGAAGTCATGCAGTGATCGGACAGATCCGGGTCCTTCTGTAGCCCACAGGAGCAGCAGCCCTAGCTATCACACATGTGGTGGTGAAGCTCCACCTGTGACCTGATTTGATGTCTTATTTTGTTTTTTCAGACAGTCTCTGAGTGATATGCAGAGGAGACACTTGCCTCGTGGAGACAATCCACAAGGGAGCGACAGTCATCATAACATGCAGGGGGCCAGAGGTACCTAATGTATTTACAAACGTAATAAATCATTTTTTGTGCTGTATATTAGCATTTAAAGTCACTATATTACTTTGTCTGTGGTAGGTGGCGATGCCAGGGACTGGCAGCAGCAGGGGAATATTCCGGAACATGCCTGCCCCAAGTGTAATGAGATCCTGCCAGATTTGGACAGTCTGCAGATTCATATCATGGACTGTATCATCTAAGCCAATTAAATCATCTATGAAACAAATGCTCTAGTAGCAGACGCACCTTAATCAGAGGCTTCTAGTTCCTCGTCATGACCTGACAGAGTAATATGCTGGTTATTATTTAAATAACAATTTTTTGTAGGTCTGTGTATTATCACTGATGGCTATACAAACATGTATCTTTACATTGTAATAACTACAGACAAATGTTGACCGTGTCTCGTTAGGAGGGGGAAGATGATATCTTGAAATATGTTCTTCATTAAGCTGTTCGGTGATAAATGTATAATACTTTTTGGTAACTTCAGTTTTCCTTATTTTTAATCATCCTCATGCTCTTATGATGGTGTTATTAATATATCCAAAATAACAATTTTTGGGGTGAACTCTTTTAAGATAAATTGCTTTATTGAAAGGAAGAATACCCTAGACACTTTAATGTTGCAGTTATTTATGCATATTGAACAAATTGTATCCATAGACATGGTTTGTGATGTTAGCTTTGAACACATGTTTGAAGAAATGTGTATAATACAGATGTATGACTATGCAAGGGGGTTCTTATTGCATTAGCTAACTACAGAAATGAGTCTCCAGCTACACCTCTTTATGTTTATTATGTAAAGAAATTATGAATAATTGAACCAATGTAATAAATGCTTTTTTCTGAGACAAAGTTGTCATTAAGTGGTCCACGGCGATCTAAAATGTAAAAGTCCAACAACACTTATGTGAAATGCATGAAACATTAGCAGTGAGTACAGAAAATGATTCACAAATCAAATATGTTTACATTTTCAAATAGATAAAAGCCCTAAAATGGCTGGAATACCAGATGGTTCCTGTCAAACCCTCCAATCTCCTTAAGTGCATAAGGCAGTAATTTCCAGTTTTGGTCCCGTGCACATTACAGTGTTAGCCACATTACAGTGTTTGCCCCAGCTATCACACACCTGATACACCTAATTGATTTGAGCATAGGTCGATTTGGTCAATAAGGTACGTGATTCAAAATACATTTGAATCAGTTGTGTAAGTGCTATGGCAAAAACGGGCTTTAAGCTCGAAAATGTGACTGTATTTCAAACTAACACAGATAATGGGACAAATAGAAAAGCCACTAGGCACAGCAGAGCAGGCGTGGATGTATTGAGAGAACAGGGCGTTTGGAAGTACATTCGGCAAGCTGGGTTTTTGTGGCATCTGTGCTGTTGCCAGAAATACTTAAACCGGTATGTGCTTAGTTTTTGAGACACCACAACACAAAATACATTTGTAAATTGTATTTACTCAGTCTTTTTCTGTCAACAAGGAATATCTTTTTTGGGGGGGTGAAATGTGAGTGTCCTTGGCAAGTATTAAAATCAGGCACATTGACAGACACCTCATTCTATTTGACAGGGGTCTTCCGTTTAGCGCCAAATCTCTGACGTTTTGAAGAAAGAAAGACTGGCTTGCTGTAACAAAGGTGGTACGTCTGTTCGTGCATGAAAACCTCTTAACGCATACAAAGTAAAAGTGCAATTTTCTGTCTTTAAGTGTCTATAAGTTACAGTGACGCGGACGGCAGTATCAACTGTTAATCAGAGGTTTGTCAAGGCTCCTTGTAACGCTCACAGGTCATTCACTGTGTTGTACATATTACCTATATTTATGTACCCGTTGTTGTTGTGGAAGGGTATGATAGATACATCGGACTGACAACATGATGTACATAATAATAAGATAGTGCGTGTACACAGTTACCAATCTGTGTTATATTCTTAACATTTCATGACATCGATGGATGAGTATAGAGTATAATAGTCCCGATGTATAGTATAACTATGCCATTTAAAAGAACATATGTGTGTATGTTTCTTTTCTGCTAGATCAACGTTTTAAGTCTTGATCTTCATATTGCAAGATATGGATGGTAAGGAAAACAACTCGTCATTTGTATGGTGGGGATTGTTGTTCAGTACTTGAGTGTTGTTATCCTTTTTGGACAGTTGTTAATACAACTTCTTACTCACCGCTCAACTATTGAAGCAGGTCCATCGCATTTTCAATATATCGTTTCGATCTGACCGACACGACATCTGAACATATCTACTGCTCTGTGTTTGTATCAGGTGACGATGACCTGGACATTCTTACAGCTCTTCTGGCTGAGAATGAGGGTGAACAGGAGCAGCAAGCTAACAGGGAAGTTGAAGACAACTTAGATGACCTTTTTGATAATGATGAAGATGATGAAGAAGAGTACCGGGACGGAGTGGAGCCGAATGAGGATCTGAACAGGGCGAAGGAAGACAGAGCTTTGGCTCTCTTTGGAGATGTGGCCGATATTGAGGCAAAAGATAAAGAAGCTAACACCCAACTGGCTGGAGAGAAAGCTCTCAACAACCTGAATAAATCTCAAGAGGATTTACAAGGTTTGACTACAAGGACAACTTATTGCAATATCAATATAGAATTTTAGTAACTAATAGTATGGATGAAGTACTTTCATAGTTCATTAGCAGCTTCCATTTTCACCCATGTTAGTGTTATCTCTGTTTACAGAGGAGCTCAGGCGTATGCAGGAGCAGATGCAGAGGCTGCAGGATCAACTAGAAGCCTCCCAGAAATCTTCTGCAGCCCGCTTGTCATCAAACACGACCCCAGAAACAAAGACGAGCTCTAAACCAAAACCTCTATCGCGGGCTACAACCACACAGAGATCCTCTAAGCCAGTTCCTCCCACACAGAAGACCAAACCCTCAGCAGGTATTCGTTTGAGCTCTCCTTGTTAACGTTTCTCCACGTTTTTCACTCAGTGTATAACATGATCATCACCAACATCTATTTCTGTAAAAACGCTGAGTATAAAATGACTGTATTTAGTTCAGGTTGTCATGGATATGAGAAGACTGTCAGGTTTAATTAAAATATTGAGAGGGATTCGTACATTTTGGATTGACATTTAGGTTTCGCAGGAACACAAGGTAGTGATCATGTAATTTAGGGCTCATTAAAACAAACATTAAACACCCTACATGTGAATTGTGTAGATCCCCATAGAAAAGACTTAACTCTGCAGACATGTTACAAAATAAACTGATGAGATTAAACATCACAACCACTCACAGGTGAAGCGAAAGATGTTCATTATCTCCTCTATCAAAAGCAAATGTCAATGTTTGGCTAGGTTAGATGGTAAGAGAACATTCACTTATTGTATTCAACAAGTTGGACGCAGGATAAATGTACAGGAGTGAAAACCCGAGCGACTTTGACTATATGTGACTGAATATAAATTGTGGTGCTCTCAGTCAGCAGTGGTGAGTACCTGCCGCCATTGGTCCAAGAAGGGACAGAGCAGCGACAGGGTGTTGGGTGCCTGAGGCTTGTCAATGTGCAAGGTCAACAGAGGCTGTACTATTTGGTCTGAATCGACCGACAGAAAGTCTACTGTTGCACAAAACATTTTTCATGACCGTTACGGTGGCCTAGTGGTTAGGGACTAGGGCGTCGTTCTGTCCTTGAGCAAGACAGTTAACCCTAAAATGCTCCCCGGGCGCCGTGACGTGACGTGGAAGTCAAATCAGGTAACTGCACCTCAGGGTTGGGTAAAATGCACAAAATGTACAACTGGCAATATTGGTCTATTCTATTCTATTTCTGCGTATTGGGCTGTATTGCTACAGATCGGTATAATGTCCATCAACTGGGTCAGTGGGCAACATTTGAATCCGGTGAATAAGTTAACTTGGGTTCTCCAGGACCAGGAAACACTGTGTTTGTGTGTGTGTGGCAGGGTGTACATGTCTTGTTTTCTATATACTTACTTTTGCGAAATGGCAGGATTGTCCTTTTCTGTTATTCAATTTGTCGTTGTTTTGCTCTGAAGCAGGGTTGGATATCACCAAATATAAAGACTCCTCTGCTTACACAATCTTCGACCAAACGATGACCTGTTGACTAACTAGTGTCAATATTAATGCCATGTAGGAAACATCTCTGTTTAGAGGGTGAAAGAGAAGAGTCTTTATTCTGTCTCGTCGACTGTTGTTTATCACAATTGTAGAACCTTCAGCTGTCAAGCTACAGGCATCGTCAGACTTCACCGACCAGCTGAGGACCGGTGATCTCTTCAAACACAAAGGTCAAAGGACGGCCCACCCGGTGAAACCCGGTAACTCAACAGGCGTCCCAGAGAAGAGAGGCCCGCTGGTGGAGATTAGGACCCACAGCTCGTTCCTGCCAGTCACCAGCAGTGGCACGACCAACGGCACGGAACGTTCCTCGCCTCCTTCCCAGAGCAAGGCAGCTGCTGCCCTGGCCGCCGTCCGACAGGTGAACCCCCTTCCATCCCTCCCTAAAGACGTGGCCATTGAGAAGTACTCTGGACTGCGGCTGAGGTCAGAACACGTTCACCTCTTCTCTCTCTCACACACACACACACACACACACACACACGTCCAGGGATGATACACATATAGCCGTCATCCCTGAGACCCAGGTCTAAACTGATGGTCGGTTTTAGGCGGCCACGAGTGTCCTCGACGGAGATGGATCGTAAGATGGCCGACCGCAGGCTGATCCGTCTCTCTCAGTTGCCTGAGCGCCTGGCCAGGGAGAAGCTAGAAGAGTGCGACTGGGTCACCTTCGCCGTGCTGGTCAGCAAGGCCACGCCGCAAAGTAACAGCAGTGTAAGAAACAAAGTCATTATCCTTCAGTCTACTAAATCTTACAACAAACATGGCTATATATATCATTGTTGTCATTGAGTCATTAACCTGAGTGAGCCTACCTTGTGTGTCGATATCAGTAGAAAATCTAGCTTAAGACTGACCCACCCGTCCCCATAGGGCAAGACATTCAGCATCTGGAAACTGTCTGACCTCCGTGACCTGGATGTATACGTATCGCTCTTCCTGTTTGGCGAAGTGCATAAGGAGCACTGGAAGACTGAGCCCGGCACCGTGATGGGAATCCTTAACCCCAGCCACATGAAGCCTAAAGATGGATATGATGGGGTGAGGGGCTGTCTCTGGTCACTTTCACTGATGTGTGTCTGTTTCATTCCCACATCTTACTATCTCTTTCCTTTCTTCCTGTGTCTCTCAGACCTCCTTGTCAGTGGATCACCCGCAGAAAGTGTTGTTGATGGGCGAAGCTCAGGACTTTGGCACATGTAAGGCTGCCAAGAAGAACGGAGATCCCTGCTCTCAGATTGTAAACCTGGTGGGTTTTGGTCAGAACCGTAAACCGACACAAACGTCAGTCATTGACGAATCCACGCGTACCTTCAGAACCAACATAAAGCTGTCATGTTGTCTAATAATAAGCTGTTAGTTAGTGTATCATTGAAACTCTCTCTCTGTCTCTCACCCTCACTTTTTCTTTCTCTCACCCTCACTCTGTCTCTTTCTCACTCCCCCTCTCTGCAGTATGACTGCCAGTACTGTCAGTACCATGTCAAGGCCCAGTATAAGAAGATGAGTTCCCAGCGGAGTGAGCTGCAGTCGTCCTTTTCTGGGAAGGCCACGGGGAAGGTCAAGGGGAAGTCCAACAGCCTAAAGGAACGCTTGTGTCAGACAGGCTTTCACTATGGCGGTGTGTCCTCACCAGCCTGCGCTGCCGCACTGTGAGTGTGTGTGTGTGTGTACATACTATGTGTCGGTTTACAGACGTAAACCTCTGTCTTCCGGAAGAGTTTGTCCACACTTCAGGTGTGTTTGAATTAGACTTGTGTTTGTGTCTGTTTTTTTGTGAACCTACTTACACCTGTAATTTCTAGGTCTTCTGGCCCTAAGAAGCCCACCCAGACCACCCTGGGGAACCTGTTTGTGAAGGGGGCAAACCAGCTGGCCAGCCAGGCCAAGAGACTGGGTATGATGGAGGTGTTGTGGATGTCATGGAGGGGGGTTAATACCACTGCGTTTCCCTTTTTTATGTGTATTTTCATTTCAGCCATGGAGTCAGACGATGTGACTGGCTGCTCAGATGACTTCAAGGACCTGTTGTCTTTGCCGACACCGGGAGCCCTCCAGCTGAAGAAACACCTCACCAAACCCTCAGGTAGCTAGCTAAGAGGCTCACTAACTCCCCCTAGTCTTTACAGAATGACCAAGGAGTTAAACGTGGATTTACAAAGTTAAGTTCATTAACATAACTAATAGCAAAAAGGTTTTTTATTCTTGGACCTCCTGTACCTTTTTCTTTTTTATCATATCTCTTTCCCTCCCTCCATCTTCTAACTTCTCTCCCCTCCCTCACTCCCCCGGGTCCCATAGTCTCAGCCGGTGCAGGGGTCCAGTCGATCTCAGCCTCAGACCTCCTAAAACAACAGAGACTGCAGCAGAAGCAGCTTTTGGAGAACCGTCGGCAGAGAGCAGAGGAGATCCAGCAGAGAGTCCGCCGGAACTCAGCCAGGGCAGGTGTCCTCGGGGCCTCTCCCCCAGCCCGGGGGGCCCTACTGTCCCCGAAAGCAGCTTCAGAGATTCCCAAGACCACCCAGACCCCCGCTTCCCCAAACACCCCCACACTGGGGAGGGGCTTCAACGACGGGGAGGATATCTTGTTTTTTGACGGCACCCCACCCCCAGCAGCACTCAGCCTATCAGCCGCAAAAGTAGGTGGTGGTTAGCCAATCAGATGCTCTCATGCTTAGGCTACATTGTTGCACTTCACACTTCTAGAATGTGATATCGTTAAGAAGCTAAACGTGAAGCCGTCTCTCTCTGTTTAGTTGGCAGCTCTAAAGAAGCTGAGAATGAA
This sequence comes from Dallia pectoralis, assembly GCA_029465975.1. NCBI lineage: Eukaryota > Metazoa > Chordata > Actinopteri > Esociformes > Umbridae > Dallia > Dallia pectoralis. Next base: position 10,274,652 of record CM055736.1, read on the forward strand.
GGGCTCAGGGCTGACTAAGGAAGACCCCAACTCTGTGAAGAGGAAGAGGAGTAACAGTACAGACATCACTGCCAGAGTGCAGAAGAATCTGTCTTCACCCAATGGTACACATACACCCACCCATGTCCCACAACACACACAGAAGCAGCATCCTTACCCCTTTCCTCTGCAGGTGAACAGCCTGGGTCCGAGGAGGAAGAGCCAGCCGAGAAAAAGAGGCGGGAACAATTGAACTACGTCCAATCAGAGGAGTTCCAGAAAATCCTAAACGCAAAGTCCCGTCATGGGGCTGAAGTACAGGCGGTAAGCCAGTTATTAATTTACCACAGCAGACACTGAGATGTCTCATCAAGACCAAACTACTTCTTCTATTACCGCCATCACCACTATTAAAGCCAGTATTACCGCTACTACGCACACCACCATTATAACTGCTGCCGCCACTATTACCGCCGCCACCACTATTACCGCCGCCACCACTATTACCGCCGCCACCACTATTACCGCCGCCACCACTATTACCGCCGCCACCACTATTACCGCCGCCACTATTACCGCCGCCACTATTACCGCCGCCACTATTACCGCCACCACTACTATTACCGCCACCACTATTACCACTGCCACTATTACCACCGCCACTATTACCGCCGCCACCACTATTACCGCCACCACTATTACCGCCGCCACCACTATTACCGCCACCACTATTACCACCACCACTATTACCGCCGCCACCACTATTACCGCCACCACTATTACCGCCGCCACCACTATTACCGCCACCACTATTACCACCACCACTATTACCGCCGCCACCACTATTACCGCCACCACTATTACCGCCGCCACCACTATTACCGCCACCACTATTACCGCTGCCACTATTACCGCTGCCACTATTACCACTGACACTATTACCACCGCCGCCACCACTATTACCGCCGCCACCACTATTACCGCCGCCACCACTATTACCACCGCCACCACTATTACCACCACCACTATTACCACCGCCGCCACCACTATTACCGCCGCCACTATTACCACCGCCGCTACCACTATTACCGCCGCCACCACTATTACCACCACCACTATTACCACCGCCACTATTACCACCGCCACTATTACCACCGCCGCTACCACTATTACCGCCGCCACCACTATTACCACCACCACTATTACCACCACCACTATTACCGCCGCCACCACTATTACCACCACCACTATTACCGCCGCCACCACTATTACCGCCGCCACCACTATTACCGCCGCCACCACTATTACCGCCACCACTATTACCGCCGCCACCACTATTACCGCCGCCACCACTATTACCGCCGCCACCACTATTACCGCCGCCACCACTATTACCGCCGCCACCACTATTACCGCCGCCACCACTATTACCACCACCACTATTACCGCCGCCACCACTATTACCGCCACCACTATTACCACCGCCACTATTACCGCCGCCACCACTATTACCACCACCACTATTACCGCCACCACTATTACCACCGCCACTATTACCACCGCCACCACTATTACCACCACCACTATTACCGCCGCCACCACTATTACCGCCCCCACTATTACCGCCGCCCCCACTATTACCGCCGCCCCCACTATTACCGCCGCCACCACTATTACCGCCGCCACCACTATTACCGCCGCCACCACTATTACCGCCGCCACCACTATTACCGCCGCCACCACTATTACCGCCGCCACCACTATTTCCGCCGCCACCACTATTTCCGCCGCCACCACTATTACCACCGCCACCACTATTACCACCACCACCACTATTACCACCACCACTATTACCACCGCCGCCACCACTATTACCGCCGCCACTATTACCACCGCCACTATTACCACTGCCACTATTACCGCCGCCACCACTATTACCACCACCACTATTACCGCCGCCACCACTATTACCGCCGCCACTATTACCGCCGCCACTATTACCACTGCCACTATTACCACTGCCACTATTACCACTGCCACTATTACCGCCGCCACCACTATTACCGCCGCCACCACTATTACCACTGCCACTATTACCACTGCCACTATTACCGCCGCCACCACTATTACCACCACCACCACTATTACCACCACCACCACTATTACCACCACCACTATTACCACCACCACTATTATTACCGCCGCCACTATTACCACCGCCACTATTACCACCGCCACTATTACCACTGCCACTATTACCACCGCCACCACTATTACCACCACCACCACTATTACCACCACCACTATTACCACCGCCACTATTACCACCGCCACCACTATTACCACCACCACTATTACCGCCGCCACCACTATTACCGCCGCCACCACTATTACCGCCGCCACCACTATTACCACCACCACTATTACCACCGCCGCCACCACTATTACCGCCGCCACTATTACCACCGCCGCTACCACTATTACCGCCGCCACCACTATTACCACCACCACTATTACCACCGCCACTATTACCACCGCCGCTACCACTATTACCGCCGCCACCACTATTACCACCGCCACCACTATTACCGCCGCCACCACTATTACCACCACCACTATTACCACCGCCGCCACCACTATAAGCGCTGCCGCCACCACCACCACCATTATTATTACTACCACACCTGTAAGCACATAACAGCAATGGGAAACTGACAACCTTTTTTTAATTCCAATGTAACGGTGCTGCCCAACTCCCTCTTTAGGCTGAGTACCAGTTGCAGGAGCACTACTTTGACCCCCTGGTGAAGAAGGAGGCGATGGAGGAGAAGATGAGGAACATCCGTGAGCAGAAGTGTCGAGCTGTCAGCTGTAAAAAGGTCTGTCCACCCCTGGTTCTCGAGTTGATCTTATTATTTGATTAAATCGTTGTTTAAAACACATCTGTTCATTACAGAGGAAGGCTTGAGTCCAGAATAAAGGCCATTACACATCAGTGTGAAATATAAGCAAAACAAAAAAAATTTAAATCATTTGAATTCCCTTCTGGTCTATTGTACCTTGTGCATTTTCTTTTGGTGGTTTTGCAGAATTTGTTTTATTGGCTTCATGGTCAATTTCTAGCCGTTTGTCTGAGGCTACTCAGTAGCAAAGGAAAAAGGGCATGTTTAGATTACCTTGATAACCAAATGTGTAAACATGCCCTAGTATGCCTTTTCTTTTGCTATTGAGTAGGCAAATGTATGACTAATATGTTTTACCTCAGACAAACTGCTTGGCGCTGCTCCAGATCAATAGGCTCCCTAAAGCTAGGGGTTCTGTGCCTCCTTAGTTGTGGTGCTAGCATCGCCAGAAGTGCCTCAAACTGTGTCATCGACATCCTGGAATAGGTGCCATGATATTATTTGAGTCCCTGGATCAGATGGTTGAATTCACCATTCAAGCAAAATGACGTCATCTTCACTTGAAGTTGAGAAGCTGAGATTAAATAGAACGCCCATGTTTCTGCTAAACTGTGTCTCCCCGATGTGTGTAGTTTTTGTGCGTAACTTTCGCTCGCAAGTACAGTATATTGCTTTTTTGTGTTTATTCGATTCGCCCCTGATATGGGTGTTAAGCAGAACGGATATGTTGTGTTCCTAATGCGTTCTTGTATTGTTGTTACAGCCTTATTGAAAAATTCTAACACATAATGATAACGTGAACAATGTTTCGGGAAATCTTTTCAAATCTATTAAAAATGAAACAATTTTTTTTTGAATAAGTAACACTCAATACATTTTGGAATACGGCTGTAACATAACAAAATGTAGAAAAGATTAAGCGGTGTGAATAGGATGCACTGCATTTGTCTTAATTAACGGTGTCTGTCCTTTATGACTTTGCTGTAAATTAGCTGGATCAGCATAGCTGCGACTTCCATCTCTGTCTAACCAAACGTGATTACAACTGTCACACCTCCTTAACATCTGAGCTGCAGTAGACAGATGTGACCAGACTGTATGTGACCAGACTGTATGTGACCAGACTGTATGTGACCAGACTGTATGTGACCAGACTGTATGTGTTGGTTGCTGTGACGTGGTTGATATGTTGACCATGTGTACTGTTGTCTCCAGTGTAAATATACCTACTTCAAGCCTGCTGATCGCTGTGTGGAGGAAAAGCACGAGCTGCATTGGCACGATGCCACCAAGCGCTTCTTTAAATGCCCCTGCGGACAGAGAGCCATCGCACTGGATCGCCTGCCGCACAAACACTGCAGGTGAGAGACACTGTACACACACACAGCTGGCCTCAACAACCATGCCAAGTGCCACCCCCCACACACAAAGACTGACCTCCAACTCCCCCAAACTTAATGTGTTTCATTAATGCACTACTCGCGACTACTGACTTGCACATTGCTTCACAGTGTTGTACATTCCTGGCAAGCACTTTAATTCCATATCGCTACTACTTGTATGGTTATTTATGTTTCTGGACTGTTATTCACCAGCATTTCATTGCAAGTTCCTACTTGGCAATAACAGCTTATTCTGATCGTACAGTGTAGACATTCAAACACGCTGTGGGTTGTTTTTTTTGCAGCAACTGTGGCTTGTTCAAATGGGAAAGAGACGGCATGCTGAAGGTAAGCATCGTGTAATTGCATATTCGGATTTCAATTGGACTGTAAACTGTTCTAATGTCCTAATCCGATTGGTCCTTTGGCCCCCTACTTCATGTCACCTTTTTTGTGTCCACAGGAGAAGGCGGGGCCCAAAATAGCAGCAGAGTTGCTGCAGCCTCGTGGGGATGAGCAGCCCAAGTTCCTCAACAGCATGAAGTAGTCTCCACCCCCTGATCGTCATCATAGTCGTAGTCTTTATCCTATGTAGCTGTTTGTTTTTAGGCCGTGCCACCATTTTAAAGTCATTATTAGTGTTATGAATGTGCTTATTAAATCCAGTGATTTACCAGCGATCTTATCTGCCTATTTCATACTTTCCACTCTTCCTTAGGAGTTGTCTCACTGTTTTGCAGTTCCCAAATGTGTTATAAAGCCGCTTGAATTGTTAGTCAGCCTGATGAAATGGTTAATTGTCGGTAGTAGTGATAAAAGCCTGTTTAGACTAAATCTTGGACAGGTAATGGCTGTAGCCTTTGGTACAAACCGCCATTTACACTTTCCCGTCGTGCCGGCCTGTATTTTAGTACCCTGGTACTTATCTCTGAGTCCTGGTTTCTCTTCTCCTTTATCCCCTCTATAGTCTGCCTGTATAGTCCAAAGTTACAGCTGTGGAATGTTGGTAATGTTAAATGCAGATCTTTTCTAATTTGCGAATTGTCTTTTTGTTTTTCTCTCTTCCACCGTCCATCATCTTGTTCTCTCTTCCTTCCACCCTCTACCGTCTATCATCTTCCTTCCACCCTCTACCGTCCATCTTGTTCTCCCACACCTCCACCGTCCATCATCTTGTTATCTTTTCCTTCCACCCTCTATGCTATTCTTCCTTACATATTACCTTTTAATTTTTTGTATTGTTAAGAATATTTCCCAGTGAGAGAGAGAGAGAGAGAGCAAGCTAGGACTTCAGAGAGAACCACACCATGTAAAATACATTGGGCCTGTTTCACAGATCCCACTTAAATTAGTATTTTTGTCTGGGACTAGTCTTAAGGTGTTTTATCAAGCAGCGACTTAACACAGACCTTTCTTTAATAGTTGTAGATCTAGCCTGTTCTGGATTAAACTAAACTAATTGCAAGAGGGAGAATTAAAGCTACTCAATGACTAAATTGATGCCTAAAATAATCCTTCAAAGAGGCAGGGAGCTCTGACAAGTTGTGCAAATAGAGCAATGTCCAGTTATTATTGAGGATGACCACCAATGTCTATCATATCAGAGCTGATAGAGGCCAGGGGAGTTATGGGGGGGGGGGGTTTAAGGACAGACTACCCGGATGGGAGGGGTCTGCCGAAATCTCCGCTGCCTGTCTCAGTGACCTGGCTTAGAACAGGTCCTTAAGAGACGGCAGCTAACATCCTATTATCTGCTCTGATGGTCTTGAAGTGCGACAGCTAAGAGGACTTCATATGCAATACACTTGCTTTCAACCCAGCACATTGCTGCAATGTGATCATTGCTACACCTACCTGAGGCGGCACAGCTACCTGAAGCATTACTGTCCAGATCATCATATGAGAGACCGGGATCAAGCACATGTGCACATGACTGATGCAAGCAATGACCAACAGAGGTTTGCACACAGAGTTACTTTTCATTGGTATTCACAATTGTCTCAATACTGTATCTTTTTTTAATCATAACTGTCCTCCAGCTGCTTAGAATTTTTAAGATTGATACAGACAGCGTCAAACTTAAGAAATGCAGGTTCTGTATTTAAATATGTCTGAGGGGATTAGATCATGTCACAGGTCATTTTAAATGACCAATGAGGCTGTGTTTTAGATTGTGCTACATGCCATATACATTTAATGTGATAATTGACAGTCACAGGTCTTAAGGTTTTCCGTTTCTAACATCCCCTGTAAAGGATCAATGGCTTGTGCAGTAGACTCTGCTGTCCTACATGTTATCCAGTGTTTTTTTTATTACAAAGTCAGTTTGTAGATTAATACTTATGTTAATGTTCTGTTATAATTGGCAACCATTGATGTTGTTTTAGTATAACATCCATCAAAACTGGCAAATATATAATTGTGTCCCAAATGGGATCTACATCAGTACAGGCCATGATCATAAATCCTGTGTTACGTTTGGATAAAGCTTCTATTTAGGACTCTGTGTTTTTATTTAAACATGGAAGGAGACGTATCTCTCCAAAATGATATTTTCTGCATTTTGATAATCACGTTGTGATTTGACATTATACATCAATATTAAATCCCCTTCAACAGTAGAATCTGAACATGGATTATTGCATCATCAGAATGAGCTGGAATCTTAGAATCTTCATGAGAGTATAAAACAGCTGAACCACTGTTCTGTCCATCATTATTACTCAACCGTTCAGCTATTGAAGTTATAGAAAACCTGCTAGATAACAACTTGCTTTTGATAGAGATTATGGAGAAGGAATGTCAACCAGCTCGGCCCAAAACATCAAGGTGCCAGAGGCTGACCATCCAGCTTGTCATTCCATCGGCCTCAGGGGACGCCATAGATGACAGCTTGAGCAGAAAAGGATCCAGCATCTTTTTCCCTGATGACTCCGAGCCTGCCTGCTACGAGAGGGTGTCATCTCTGGAGCTACAGGAGAAGACCGTCCTAGAGAAGACGTCTGTCCAGCAGCTAAATACCACTCTGGCTTTTGATGCCCCCAAGCAGGCACAGGCTTCCCTGTTGAAGAGGCTGAGAAGCCTTTTCATAAAGACCAACAGGGTGGGTGTGGTTCCATTTAAGGAGGACGACATCATTGATCCCACTCCGGACATCATGGATCTCCCATCATATGATGATGATCATGATGAAGATCGGATGGCTTGGGTCACTGTCCGCAGTGGATGAGGACACCTCCGTGTTGTGATGGTGCACCCCAGTCCCAGGGTTGATCCAGAGAACTCACTCTACCCAACATCGCTGGCTGACAACAAGCTTCCCATCATCCTTGAGGAGACACTTGAGGAGATGATGGATGAGCTTGCCAGCGAAGTTGAGATGCCACCCAAAAAGTCCCTTTGGAAGCGGTTGAAGAGCATCTTCAGGTGGAAGAAGAACACCACCCTGAAGGCCGTGAGGGAGGGTGGCTGAGAGGGTGTATGGGGAGGAATAGGAGAGGAGAAGAGAGACTGGGAGGAGGAGAATGGGAGACCAACAACCTGAAGAAATACCTCCCCAAACCCTCAGGTAGCTAATAGGATCACTAACTCACACTGGTCTTCACAGATGTGGGAATGACTGAGTTGTCATGAACCTGTCAAACGCTGAAATCTGGATTACATTTGGATTTAAAACATTTAGTTTATTAACATCTCTAAAAGCAAAGCATGTTTATTCTTGGACCTACTGTACCTTTCTATTTATTCATCATCTCTCTTTGTCTCCCTCCCTCTTCTACCTGTCTTAGCCTCAGACCTACTGAGACAGCAGCAGAAGCAGCTGTTGGAGAACCGTTGGGGGAGAGCAGAACTCAGCCAGGGAGGGGGTTCCCGGGCTCTACCCCCCAGCCTAGGATGCCCTAATGTCCCCGAGAGCAGCTTCTGAGGTTTCCAAGGAAAGCCCTGCTGACCCCAATATCTACACTAGGGTGGGGCTCTAACAAGGGGTAGAATCAGCCGCCAAGGTAGGTGTTGGTTATCATCCAATCAGATGCTCTCATGCTTAGGGTACATCGTTGCACACTTGTAGAATGTGATATCAAGAGGCTAAATGTGAAGGCGTCTCTCCCTGTTTAGTTGGTTACTCTGAAGAAGCTGAGAATGAAACGGTCAGGCCTGACTAACAAAGACCCCAACTCTGTGAAGAGGAACAGAAGCAACGGTACAGACATCACCGCCAGAGTGGAGAAGAATCTCTCCTCACCCAATGGTACATATTGTAAACATACACTCACCAGTCACAACCTGATCTGTCTGACCTGGCTTGCCATTGTCTCCACCCCTTTCCACCAGGTGTTTCCTATGTACTAATTGGTCCCTTTGCTTTATATGTCAGAAAGGCAGAGGAGGAATAGGAGAGGGAAATGAGAGGGAGAAGAGAGTTGAGGAGGAGGAGCAGAGGAGGGAGGAGAGAGTAGTGGAGGAAGGAAATGCAGGAATGAGGAGACTGGGAGGAGGAGAATGGGAGACCAACAGTCTGAAGAAATACCTCACCAAACCCTCAGGTAACTAATAGGCTCACTAACTCACACTGGTCTTTACAGATGTGGGAATGACTGAGTTGTCATGAACCTGTCAAACTCTGAAATCTGGATTAAATTTGGATTGAAAACATTGACTTTATTAAGATCTCTAAAAGCAAAGTTAAACAGTGTAAACAAACACCCACCAGTCACAACCTGATCTGTCGCACCTGGCCTGCCATTGTCTCCTCCCCTTTCCACCAGGTGTTTCCTATGTGCTGATTGGTCTGATTGTACGGTTACCTGTTGCCAGATCGTTTGTCTTTGTTCTCTCGTTGTTCTTAGGATTCTGTTTCCTGACCCCCCTGTAATATCCACCACAAACTGCCTTGACCATTGCCTGCCCATTGACAACGAACCAGCCTACCCCTTTGTACCTCCAGCCATCTGACCACTGTGTACCGAACTCTGCCTGTCCCCGACCACAAGCCAGCCTACTCCTTTGTACCTCCAGCCATCTGACCACCGTGTACCGAACTCTGCCTGTCCCCGACCACAAGCCTGCCTACCCCTTTGTACCTCCAGCCATCTGACCACCGTGTACCGAACTCTGCCTGTCCCAGGCCACGAGCCAGCCTACCCCTTTGTACCTCCAGCCATCTGACCACCGTGTACCGACCTCTGCCTGTCCCCGACCACGAGCCTGCCTACCCCTTTGTACCTCCAGCCATCTGACCACTGTGTACCGAACTCTGCCTGCCCATCACTACGATTCTGGATTACTCTTTAGTAAACATTAATTGTTTCATTACCTGGTCTCCGCCACTGTGTTTGCGCTTGGGTCCATTGTTCTGGTCAAGATACCCACCCATGTCCCACAACATACGAGAGAAATGGAGAAAAGAGGACAGAGGAAAATTGAGGACTAAAGGTGTTTTCACAAAGTCGTAGATGTCTTAAAAAAACTCTCTTCTCAGTGTATTCACCCTACCTTTGAATGATGTGTACAAGATAGTTGTCGATGAAACATCAGCCAGGACTGCCCAACCCTGTTCCTGGAGATCTACTATCCTGTAGGTTCTCTCAACTCATCACTATTTCAGCACACCTGGTTCTAATAATTAGCTAGATAAATGGCTAAATCAGGGGAGTCTCCCATTTGGGTTGAATGCAATTAATTTAGTTTATAACCACATTTTGCCCGTTGGATAATCAACACAACAATTGCATTAACACCTAGGCGTTTCCAAGACTAGGCTTTCGAGGCTCTAGCACAGGGATGTCAAACCGGTTCCACGGGGGGCCTAGTGTATGCAGGTTTTTGGGTTTTCATTTAAATTAGTTCCCAGTTCAGACCTAAACAACCAGTATGGGGTAGAACCTTACCAATTAGTGACCTAATTAATCAATCAAGAACAAGGTGAGAGCAAAGACCTGTAGACACTCGGCCCTCCATGGAACCGGTTTGACACCTGTGCGTCTAGCACCAGAAGTTTTTTTGGGTTCCACCTAATGGTTTCCGGGCAGGATTCACACGTGTTACCAGATAAGTGATTTTTGTTCACTGAGCGCACTTTGTTTTAATTGCATCCGGTTGTCTGACATATCAGCAGAGCTTGTTGGCGTAGGAACATTTTTAGTGTCATGTTCTTCTTGCAGGGATGTCAAACCGGTTCCACGGGGGGCCGAGTGTATGCAGATTTTTGGGTTTTCATTTAAATTAGTTCCCAGTTCAGACCTAAACAACCAGTAGGGGGTAGAACCTTACCAATTAGTGACCTAATTAATCAATCAAGAACAAGGTGAGAGCAAAGACCTGTAGACACCCGGCCCTCCATGGAACCGGTTTGACACCTGTGTTCTATGGTTCCTCGTTGAATTTGACCTCATTCTTCCCGTGTTCTGGGTCAAATGCTCCATTGCAGCTTGCTACAGATTGTGCTTTAACGATGTAAACAGAGTTTACATTTACAATTGGCTTATATATCACAGTCTTTCATCTAAGGTGACTTGTAGTAATCCGTGCTTACATTTGATGTCAAATGTACAATTCTGGTGTTTGCTGGAGCCATGCGCCACCATTAAAGCTATACTTTGTTTCCCTTCTAGATTATAACTGGACAGTTGGTACCTAGCCCTGTAAATATTTTTTTATAGCTTTATTATTGCTGTTTAATGTAAGATGAGGAATGTTACATTCCCGTGTGTGTGTTTCCCTTTAAGGGCATGGATTCACCTTTGATTGGATCTCTAGCTCTTCCCCCTCATCAGTGCCTGCAGCTGGGTTCAAACACCATCTTCCCCTACAAAAGCCAACATCGCTCTCTGGCTCTTTTGTTTTTGGGGATGCTATTTACTATTTGTGTAGATACTTTTTGAGTTAAATACTAGTGTGTTTCGCGCTTTGTTTTCCAAGTTGCTATAGGTAAGAGTTTTGTTGTGGTATTAGAATTAGTGTTGTTGCTTGTTTCCTTATGTGGTTTGTCTGTTTAAAAATCATTAATGTGTACCATTTGTTCCTAGGGGGAAGCGCCTTGGGAGTGTTTAGACAAGAGGCCCGTGGGCATACATTACCTGTAGCTTTACACCTTGTCTATGCACATTAGGTAAGACCTGGACCACCCCCTGTATTTTGGTTAGAGGGCCGATTGGCGCATCAGTTTAGCTTAGTTTTGTGGTAGGCAGATGAGGGTGTAATTTACTTTGGTTCCGTCCAGCCCTCTTTCCCATTGTTACTGTGTTTAGGCCAAATAAATAGCCATTGTTAACGGTACAGCCGCCTCTGTCACCACACCTATGACCCCATACCTTTTTTCTGACTACAGAGTGCTTACTAGTAGCGGGGTGTTGCGTTCCCTCTTTCCAAAAGGAGTGTTCGTAACAAGGATGATATTGACTTGCCCCAGTATTAAAGCCTGCTTGACGAGGGGAGGGTTGACTGGCGAATGCTACACTACATGACAGTGGTGAGTTGTAGTATGTGAAACAGGGTTGATGTCACGCAGAACCATGTCAGAGCAAATTAATAAATTCTCTGGAAATGAAATGCCTGTAATCGTAAGACATATTTTGTGTAGTATTTATTTTCAGTTGAAAGTGAGTTGTCGTTGTCCTGAAAGAGAATTGCTTGACCTCTATTGGATGACCTGCTGTGTGCTTCACCACCACATCATCGATTACGAGCCCAACTGCCTTCGCAGAAGGCCATCTGTCAAGGTACGGCGCTGTCCTGTTGATTAGGAAGAGAGATGAAATGTTAGATGAATTGTTATCCCGATGTTCGACTTTGGCGACGTCATTTATAGAACAGCCTCTAAAAACTGGACGTGACCTACCATAGCGTCATACGTTTTGTTACAAATGCCCCTTACAACACCCACCACTGCAACCTTTATGCATTAGTCGGCTTACCGTCATTAACTACTTGGCGTTTAACTCATTGGTACCAACTTATTTACAAGTCTCTGCTTGGCAAAGTCCAGCTGTACTTAAGTTGTCTGAACACCTGTCCGATCTCTGTACCTGTTAACGGTCTTCAACCTTTTCTAACTATGCCCTATTTGCACCTGTACTGCTGGCATACCTGTGTACACTGTTGAACCACTCTTTTTGCTCCGATAATGCTCAATTGACCTTTCCCATAACCTCATATCTTCCATGCACTCCATCAACCAACCTGCTACAGACACATTATTCTGTCTACCTGCTAGACACACTTTATTCTTTGTACATTCCGTGTTTAGGTACTCATTGTATTCTTATATATATATTTGTTATTACTATATCACTGTATCTATACTGCTCAACTGTTCTTCATATATCTCATCTTGTATAATCTTGAACCTGTATTTCTTACTGTGTCCCATTGCTATTTGTACTTTTGTGTTTTGTGTATTTGTTGAAACTGTATGTTGTCCTGCACATTTTTCACCTCGGCCAGGTCGCTGTTGTAAATGAGAATTTGCCTACCTGGTTAAATAAATTTAAAAAACTTTCACTTCAGCAATTGGTTTGGCGTGTTATTGGTTTGGGGCTATGGCCCTTTATTTTAATAAATTTACTCATGAGAACTTACAGAACACACCAGCAGAGATCTCCCAGTGGACCAATCACAGAGTAATTGAGTGGCTGAGATAAGTGGATTTGGCTGAGTACGCAGTTGTGTTCATGGAGGACTCATGGTCAGTTGTCTTAATTGGCTGGTCTTCCTCTGGTAATTGTGTTTACACGGTCAACCTCACACCTGTCTGTTATGTGGTCACCATCTCAGGTGCTGGAGCCTCACTTCCATGTGGAGACCTCGGCTCTCCTGCTCAACATCCCACCCAATAAGACCCTGCTACGCCGACACCTGGCCACCCACTTCCACCTGCTGGTTGGTTCTGAGGCCCAGCACAGAAAACAGTGGTTTCTCATTTCCAGTGTCATTTGATTGGGCACCTCCACCATGTTCATTATGTTAGAGCCCTCCATTAAATGTATGCTATGAATTGATAATGGAGCATTGGAGCAAACACAATTCCAAGCATCTTTCATCCTACAGAACTTGTCAGGTTTTTGTTGGAATTTCCACAATTTTGTGTATTGGAGTGAACAATTAAAGGGACACTTGCATATTTTGCTACACCATGTGTTGTCTTTGTTTAGTAAAATGTGTCAAGTACGCTTGTTATTCTTGCTGTGTTGCATTTACGATATAGCATAATTTAATGAACATGGAAGACCAACAATAATGTCAAGGTTTTATCAGAACGTAAATTGTGCTTAAAATGTATTTATGCAGGAATAAAGTCTGTCAGCCGATCAGATGTGTCAATACATATTCTCTTAATAAAGACTGATAATGAAGGGCTAGATGTTGATCGCCTTTTTGTGTGATTTTTATTGTTGGGAACATTAATCTACATATCTTAAACAATGAAATTGCAGTCACATTAATATGAGGGAGTCTCATCCCCAGCCCCCTCGTTGGGGAGGGGGGACGGGTGGCCTGCCCGCCCCCAGCACCAACGGGGGGAAGAGGGGGGGGGGCAGGGGATGTGAGTCATCCTCTACCTCCCCCACCCCCCTGGTAGGGATGAGGATGGGAGACCTATCTTCATCCTTAACAGGGGGAGGGGGGGTTGGAGATGGTAGACATCCTCAACCCCCCCTCAGTTGGGGATGGGAGACGAGTAAGCCGTCCCTATCCTCAGCTGGAGGAGGGCGGGGGAGAGGTTGGGGATGATAGACATCCTCAACCCCCCCTCCACCCCCCCTCGTTGGGGATGGGAGACCAAAACAGTTCCCCCATCCTCAACGAGTGGGGGAAAGGGGGGGGTTGGGGATGGGGGCCTAGCTCCTGTCCTCCATCCCCAACGGGAGGGAGGGGTGGGGGGTTGGGGGGAGGGAAGGGCGGGGGGTTGGGGATGGGGTCGGGGCAACGCCCCCAGGCGCCCTGTCCCCATTCCCAACCGGGGGGGGGGGTTGGAGATGGTAGACATCGACCAACCCCCCTTCGCCCCCCCCTATTGGGGATGGGGGACAGTAACCTGTTCCTTATCCTCAATGGGGGAGGCGGGGGAGGGATGGACGAGGGGCGAAATGTCGCCTGTCTCCCATCCCTCCTCCGTCGGGCTGGGGGGGTTGCCTGTCCCATACAGGGGACATGCATTCCCAGCCGGCCCCTCCCCCATCTCCAACTCCCCAATATGGGGGGGTAGGAGATGGGGGCCCTTTACATATCCACAACTCAAACAAACAAAAACAAACAAAACCGACAACTTGATGGATTTTAATTTTATTGGTCGCATACGTTTCTGTAACAAGTGTTGCATAATGACATACAGTAATACTTTATAATTAGATAACGACTTAGTCTGCATAAGGAAAATAAGCAAACACACTTTGTCCAAACATTTGTATATAAAAGCAGCATGACTACAATAACAAACACATATTTTAACTTTATCAAAAGTGAGCCTACGATGAAAAATAAAATCATTAACATTAATAATCAATAGATGCAAGTAATCAGTTTATGTGAACTGTTACCATCTATTCTTTTAACCTCTCTGTAATAAAATTTATTATTTGGGTGAAGCTGATCTAGTAAAGAAAACCAATGTTGAACCCCTCCACCTTTAGAAGGTGAACCTCCGGCTGTTGGAGTGACCTACTTTGTCCAGGTTGGGGTTGCAGGCAAACTGCATCATGGGAGGAGGTCCACACAGGAGGATGAGTGTGTCGTCTCTGGGGGGAGGAAGATGGTTCCTAACCATGTCTTCACTGACTATATTCCCAATCTGGTGACAGAAGACAGGTCAAAGGTTAACATGTATCAACATTTATCAGACAGTCAAACTCTTAACCCTAGCACTGCAAGCACCCTGCGCTGACAACTGGGCAATTTATGTCTTCACTATTATTATACAAAATATATTATTCTTGAAAATAGTAAAAGTATAGAAATGCACTACTCTACGTTGGTGTATCCAAACATTGGACTGGGTATCTCAAGCTCATGTTGAATTAAAAATGATAGAATTTGTGAACATCTCTTACCCTCAGGAGCCCTGTCCAGGGTAAACCACTGCTTGAATCAGTTAGGGTGATTATAAGGTCAGATGACACACAGTCTGGTCCTGGGGATCCTTCATTATAGCTTTGATGATCTGCAGCATAGGAGTGAGACCTGAGAGAACAGGATCCAATAGATCACATGTCTACCAATCACTGACAGACATTCCATTAAAGATAAAGTCACCATAGAAGCTTTGGTCTTACCTGTCCCTCCGGCGATCATGCCCACTTGCTTGGCAGTTTTGATTGTAGGGACATTAAATAAATTGTTCCAATGGTTTTCAGGCAATACTGTAACACCTAAACAACACAGGGTGTGGAGAAAATAATGTTAAAACTTAGATGCAGGGCCACCATTTGCCTCAAGACTTAATATTATTAAAAATCTACCAGTATAAAAAAAGACAGAGCCTAAATAATGTTGAGTCTTAAAGTTCATTAGACATTAGCCAATATCTGGCCACCACTTGCCATTTTATGTTTGAATGTAAACTCCATACCCACTACCAAGATAAGTGCCACAGGCAGAAAAGACCTGGTGAACCAGGGAGGGGCTTGAATCTAAAAAAAAAAAACTATTTAATCTAAATGTAGTAATCTGTGTCACGCTATCATTTACTTTTTTACTGCATACTGATGCATACAGCTGGCAGAATTTGGTGACTATAAAGTGACGCTATAAACAATTATGAACCGGTGGCCAGTAAATGTTAAGTGGTTGTTCTGGGTTCACAAAGTTACATTGAAAATTCCCATTTCAGAAAACAAAACAAATTGATGAGATTTGTACACAAAAAGGTAAACATAGAAAATATCAGTTTGATCGAAAAGGTGAATTACATAGCAAAAATGTAATCATCATTTAGAGGAATATAATATTGACAGGATATGTCTACAGTAGCAATTCAAACGCCTTGAAATAAGTGAATTACAAACCAGTTAAGTCAACATTTGACTAAATAAATATGACTATGAAATATGTTCTGAAATAAAAAAATCTAAATACATGTAAATATAACCAATAAGTCAATATAGAAATAAAAAGTTTTGTGTTTCAACGCAATGGTTTTTAAAAGACTACTTTTATTTATTTCAGGTGACTTATTTCATAATGCCAAATTTGTTTATTTCAAGGGACTTTTATTTCATAAATTCACATTTATTTGTTTTAAGGGTCAGTCTATCGGGGTAACATTTGTTTATCGCTATTAACAAAGTTGTAAAAATCTTTAATAGTCCACTAAATACTGGGTTAATTCAGAAACACGCCCCTACTATAATATCTATGGTAATTACTCGGTTAATTCAGAAACATGCCCCTACTATAATATCTATGGTAAATACTCGGGTAATTCAGAAACACCCCCCTACTATAATATATATGGTAAATACTGGGTTAATTCCTGTTCCATAAGGGCTTCACCAAAACCAGATGTGCTACTGAATATTATTTCCGGGTGGAACTCAGAACTGTATCGAGACGTCATTAACCAGAATCACTTTGGATCCAAATTGTGTCACAGTAGAGGGCGATGTACCAAATGTTAGTCAGTGTTAAATGATGCTTGCCAATGACCCGGATGTGACTAAGTATGAAGTGACCACAAACAGAACATGTCTCGACATTTATTTTACCGAGCTGCTAATATTGTCCAACTCATCAGGTTGACACCCACAGCAACAAGGTCACTTAGCACGCAAACTCCAATAGAGCATCTGACTCTCAGAGAGCAAACCAACGGAATAAGGTAGTTCGCTGTGCAAGTTGTCAGCAAGCTAGCTAGACTATAATGTGGACTGATACAACCGTAAAACGTGTAATTAATTAAACACGTGCATTTGCTAATCGGTCTACTTCATTCTCCTGTTAGACTAGAGTTGTAACGGAGCCAGATAGCCCATAATTACACACCTTAATCTGACGCTTCTGGTCTTTAATCCAGTGTGTCCACAAGGGCTTCTAAGCGAGAGGGAATGTAAAGGGTTGTGGACGAATCACGTGACCACAATACAGTTCAAACGTCTCTCATTGGATGAACCAAATGAAACACGTGAACACAATGCTGTTCAAACGTCTCTCATTGGATGAACCAAATGAAACACGTGAACACAATGCTGTTCAAACGTCTCTCATTGGATGAACCGATCACGTGCAATCAGTCTGGAAGGCAGAACAACCTAGATAACAAATGTAGAAGCTTAGAAAAAGCACCTGAAAGCAGTTCTACTCAATCGAGGCAATTTTGGCTTTTCCAATATTTTGGCTCTACCCCTGTCAATCTAGCACTACATTAAATAAAATAACATATTTAAAACACTTAGATACAGTGCTTTGATCAGTATTGTGTTTCTCCCTCCATTTATGTATTCTTTCTATGGTTTATTTGATGACATTTTAATCTGCAGGAGAATCATCTTGAACAACCCTAAGAAGAGAAATGCCCTGTCTCTGTCCATGATAAACTCCCTGAGAGATGACATCCTGGCTGACATCAATAACAATGACCTTAGGGTCATCATTATATCCGGTAAGCTTTCACAAGAGCACTGACCCACGATCAGATGTGACGCCCACCTTCATTAACACACCTGGTTTGCGTGTGTTCCAGCTAAAGGACCTGTGTTCTCCTCTGGGCATGACCTGAAGGAGCTGACATCAGCACAGGGCAGAGATTACCACACCAAGGTGTTTCAGGCCTGCTCTGAGGTGTGTACCTTACACACGCACGCACACACACACACGCACGCACGCACACGCACGCACACACACACACACACACACACACACACACACACACACACACACACAGTCATGCATAAACACACTTTTGTTTGTTGTTGAAGGTTATGAGCCTGATTCAAGACATTCCCGTGCCAGTGATTGCCATGGTGAATGGGGTTGCCACAGCAGCAGGATGCCAGCTCGTTGCCAGCTGTGATATCGCCGTAGTAACGGAGAAGTCCAGCTTTGCTACGCCAGGGGTCAATGTTGGTCTCTTCTGCTCCACGCCAGCTGTAGCTATTGGAAGAGCTGTCCCCAAGAAGGTACACACACAAGTTTAAAATCTTAACCCTAAAGCATTGCCAATCAAGTCCTTATTTCCTTAATCGCCTCAAAACAAATACTAACCCTACTTCATCCCCTCAATATATATATTTATCCCCAACATATTTTTTTCCTGAGGGAACTGTTGAGATGTCCACACAAGGTCAAATTCTCTGGTTTTACTATCATTGCAGGGGTTTTTGGTCCCAACTAGGTTAGTAAAACGGTCACAGACAGATGTGTTATACTAATACATTCAGACATATTACAGGTAGCCATGGAGATGCTGTTCACAGGAAACCCCATATCAGCCCAGGATGCTTTGCTGCATGGGCTGGTCAGCAAGGTTGTTTCTGAAGAGCGTCTAGAGGACGAGACATTAGCCATCGCACAACGTATCTGTCAGGCCAGCAGGCCAGTTGTAGCCCTTGGCAAGGCTACCTTTCACAGGTGTGGCTCACTTCACATATACTTAACCACAATTGGAACAATCAAGCCTGTCGTGCTTTTATTATTACGACTACACAGATGAGCCAAAACATTATGACCTCCAAAGTCCATAGACCTCAATCCGATTGAGCGTCTCTGGGGATGTTGGACTAAAACTTCCCATCCATGGCGGGTCCACCTCGCAACCTTCAGGTCTTTCATGCCTTGGCGGGTCGGCGCTGTTTTGTTGGACCAACAGTACATTAGGCAGGTGGTCTGGCTCATCAGTGTATATCAGAGTGCAAAAATTAAGTTTGTGTTGAAACACCACTTGGACTTGAACTTCCACTTTCTGAGTACAACTCAAGCCACTTTACAACATTCACCACATTCAGTTAATTGGAATTATTTTATTTATTTGAGTTAGATTTGAATTATTTTGTTCCCATTTAGTTATATACCCACTGATATAACTGAGTTAACAGGATTCTTCTCTTATATAACTTCTACATACATATGATGTGTAGTTTTATATATCATTACATTTCTATCCCAGGCAGATGGCCCAAGGGCGGGACGCAGCCTACGCCACAGCCTCTAGTGTCATGGTGGATAACCTGGCACTCAGAGATGGACAGGAGGGAGTACGGGCCTTCATAGAGAAACGGAAGCCTGTGTGGACAAACAGCGCTGAGAAGGCCCATGAGTGATGTCTGCTAGACTGGCCTACAGTGGCCTGTGAAGAGGTCTGCAGCCACTGGATTGGAGGGGGGAGTCTGTGGATGATGTGGGGTAGTAAACCTGCCCCCCGCCCACCACAAAACACAGCTAATTGTAAATGTGATTATCATATGGGGATGGATACTGTATAGCTGTGGTCTTTAGTGCCCTCAGCAAAGAACTAACTGTAGGTGACAAGGTAGACATACTTTAGCCATATCTAGAATGAATAGGGCACGGCATGTTGAAAAAACAGCTTGGTGTGTGTGAGACAATGTTGAATGTGTATCCAAATAATACATTTAGTTTAGAATTGATTAAACCATTCATCTGCTGATAATTAAATGTAGATTAATCGCAACATAATAGGCCCAAAGACAGATAAGTGGGCAAGGAGAGATTTGATAAAATACCTATTAACTTAATGAGCTGCTACCGGTTAATGAAAAATCTATCTAGTAGAGGGTTGGAGTTATTAGGGACTGAGGCATCAAATAAACGTCATGGGGATGGGCTGTGCTACTGCCCAATAAAGACAATATAATACCACTACATTACCTTGTGCATTAGCAAGTTCTCTCCACACGATGGCACTATTGTACATCTTAAGAAGCCAATGATTCGAGTCTGTAGAGATCAGACGTTTGCTTATCACAATGGCCACATTCCTGGTTTGCCTGACATAACACAATTACAAAGGCAAATAGACACATTTTACTCTCTCTATGAATACACAGTGAAAATGTAATACATTGCTGCGTTTTGTGCAGCCAGACTTGCTGGAAGCTGCATAGGGTAGCAGAGAATGCAATTATATTCTCTCCTTCAGTTAAGAAGGGTTAAGTTTCTTAAAACATGAGCTGACGAATGGTTGGCGGGTTGTTATTGCGGCCTCCAGGGATTCAAGGACACTGTTAAACTCGAGCTTTGTGGATAATTCTGAAGAACATGTATGAAGAGACTTTACTGATATATGAAGGAAATGTCAATAACCATCCTGCTGAAATGTTATTGAATTCATACTCACAAAATTATAATAAACATGATCAGAGGTTTTCACCCAAAGTTGTTTAATTAAAGCAAGGTCTCTGAATAATTATCTGATAAACCATTTAACAATTAGTTATTAAACAAAACAGTATCATTATACTGTTCGAGAATGACAGTGTTGTATCAAACAAGTACATACAGTATTAGAAACCTGCAAAGTAGTAGGTGTTTGAATTAGTATTGACACGTATGAATTCATACTAGAAATAAGTATGTATTCATCAGTTTGTATTGATGTGTGCATGGAATAATTTCATATGATGGTGAAAGTGCTGGCAACTCAATTTGTCTGGCACCAAATATATATATTTATACACTACGTTCAAAGGTTTGGGATCACTCAGATATTTCAGTGTTTTCAATTGAAAAAAATAATAAAAAGAGTTTCAGTAGTAAATAGCAAAATTAGGAAATATAGTTCATTGTATAATTGTTGTATCCTTCAAACTTTGCTTTTGTCCAAAGCTTACAGCTTTGCAGACATTTAAGTTGTTTAGGTGGCGATTTGAGTCCATGCTTCCTGAAGCTCCTCCTACAAGTCAGGTTGGCTTGATGGGCACTTATGTATACGGCCAAGCTCCTCCCACAATAGCTCAATAGGGATCAGGTCTGGTGACTGCTGGTCACTCCATTATAGACAGAATACCAGCTGACTGCTCCTTGCCTAAATAGTTCTGCTTTGAGTTATTGTCCTGTTGTACGAGGACATTGGCTCAAATCAAACACCGTACACAGGGTATGACATGGTGTTGCAAAATAAAGTGATAGCCTTCAATCTGCTAGATCCCTTTACTGAATCTTAACCACGTTTTATACCCCAGACCATCACATTGCCTTAAGCAGTCCTGCAGCATCTTATCATTTGGTCTGCATCTAAAGGATATTCTTTGTAACACTTTTTCCAATTATCCTCTGTCCAGAATCTGTGTTCTTTTGCCCTTTTACAAGTTTCATTTTTATTATCCAGTCTAAAATATATGGCTTGCTGATGCTCTAGATAATCAACTAGTCTAAAGAAGGTGAATTGCATTGCTTCTATATTTAGCATAATCGTTTTCAGCTGTGCTAAATATTGAAAACTGGGTTTCAAATCATCGATTCACCTTGTAAAATAATAAACCTGGATTAGTAAACACAACCAGCCATTAGCTCACAGGAGTGACGGTAGCTAAAAAAAAAGGCCTCTGTACATCTAAGTAGACATTCATATGTCCGCCATTTCCAGCTACAATATTAATTTACTGTTACAACAGTCCTAATGTCTGCACTACATTTCCCATCAATTCAATGTCATTTCAATGGACAAAAAAGGTGTTCCTTTCAAAAACAAGGAATCTCTAAGTAACCGTAAACTTTTGTACTGTAGTGTGTGACCTTTTCATTTGAGCGTACTGCTGTATGTACATTACTTCAACGTTGGGGTACATTCACCTCTACAGAGACTAAGTGACAATCATTTGTCCGTACTGTTTATATATAATTCATATTCAAGTCATTAGGGGGACGTTATTCAGTACTTGAGAGGTGGGAAAATAGGGAGAACAAGATGTAAAGTCTCTGAATGGGGTTTACACAAAGACGCTGGCCTCGATAACCAAACATACACACAGTATTTGCACTGGGATTATTTGAAATTAATCGTTGCAAAAGCGAACAACTTGTGATACAGCGGAGGTGCTTTAAATTGGAGCTGTATTTGACACCGCTCTGTAATTCTATTATTTCATTTAAACTCTGAATAAAAGATATTCACAATCGTAGAGTTAATGGACCACTAAAGTAGATATCCTCGGCTCTATTTAATAAAAAAATAAAGATGGAACAGAAAAGAAATCACTGAGTTTGTCTCGCCAGGAGAAGATTCCCCCATCTTAAATAACTCAGTATGTTACCAAAAACGATTTACTGTACATTTAAGCTCTAACAGAGAGATATACATATTTGTACATAAACACCTGCTGTTAATTAATTAACATCCCAAAAAAATAAAATAACTCTTCATTTGGTTTTTAAGGTGGGTCAGTAAAAAAGTCAGAAGCTGGGGTGTCCTGCAGTGTTCACGAGGCTGTATGACTTTTAAGGTCAGTTTGTTACAGAACAAACACAAATAAAACTAATTAAGAGAATCTCTATCCAACACGCCGACCCAACCACTTTCCTCTGCTGCCAGTGACAGTGACTTCACCTGAAGTGTCTCGGTATCTCTCCTCATCTCCCCTCTCAAAGCAACATAGATTCCTGCATGGCAAAAGCCTCTGGCGCGTGCCTGTAGTGTGGTCCTCCAAACATCGGAGGGAACTGCTGCCTTATGATGGGGTGCTGCCCCTCAAACTGTGTCCTGTAGTGAACCAGGCCGTCAGGGCCGGGTGGGAAGGTGAACTCCTGATGTGGGGACATCTGTGCTCTCTGGAAGCTCGGGGAGCGAGGCAAACCACCAGGGGAACGGGTTGCGTCACCCCCCTCCTGCTTCCCCCACGGCTGCACCTCCGCTGACCCGGCACGACCTGGCACCTCGGGGAAATAGGGCATGGTCTGATCCCCTCTCCTGGACCCCTCGTACCTAGTGTAGTCAGCGGGAGGGTACGAGGAATGGGCGGACACGGGGGAGGTGCGCCGCGTGTGCTGGATCAGGTACGTAGAGGAGTTACCAGCAGGACTGTTCATCTGCTGCATGGCGGGGTGGTCCACAGAGGCTTCGGTGGTCCTGAAAGGCTGCCTGTGGTATGTGGCGTAGTTGTTGTTTATGAGGCCCTTGTCTGGGGACAAACTGGGCCGCTGGGTGGTAGCATACGCCCGCTCCCCATACACCATGGGCGGAGCTCCTCTGGGGGACAAGGGCTCGTGTCTCCGGTCCTCACTGGGTCCCCGCTGTTCCAGGCTCATGTTGTAGGGAGGGTAGTGGAGCGGTACCATAGCGGGCTTGCCGGGGGAGTACTGCTGGGCCGGTGTGTGATACTGGTACTGGCTCTGTGCGTTGGGATGGACGTAGGGTCTACCCGCCGCTACAGGGCTAACGAGGGACCCAGGGGCGGGGTGTTTGGCCTGCCTGGCCGTCGGGGGTACCTCGCCTGGCCTCGGCGATCTCTCCGGCTCCGGGGCCTCCGCCAAGTCCTGCTCCTCGGGCACGTTGTCGTACTGGGAGGCGTTGGAGCCGCGGTTGGACCCCGGGTTGAAGCCCCTGGAGCGTGGCCGGGGGAGGAGCAGCTTGGCGTCGTTGGGGCCGGAGGGGGGTGGGGAGATGCCCGGCTGGACCTCCCTAGCCGCCGCCGCCTTGGCCGCCTCCAGCTTAGTTTCCGACGGCTTGACCCAACGCGGGGCCATGTCTCTACGGGAACTGTTGAGAGCGGCGTTGGCCGCGGCGTGGCCCTGAGGCCTCCCTTTGTCCGCGGCCGTCGCAGGACGGATGAAATGTGGGGAGGGGGTCGGCGCCCGGGACGTTATTGGCGTGGGTGTGGACCCTCTCTCTGGGGTGGCCAGAGTAGGGACCTGGGGCTGTTTGTAGAGGGGACCGTGGGACCCGGGGATCTCTTCAGACCCCCGTAACCTGGCCTCCCTCCTCTCCCTGTTTTTATCCTCCCTTTTCTCCACAAACTTCTCCTGGGAGTCCCTGCGTGCCCGACTAGAGGGCCGGCTGTCCTGAGGGTGCTCGGGGGAGGAGCTGGGCGCCTTAAGGGGCGGGGGGTCGGCCGGCTGGGAGTGGCTCTGCCCATTCGCTACGTGGTTCTGGTGGGCCGCTGCAGCCGCTTCGGGAGGGAGCTGACCAAGAAGGTTCTTGGGGTTCTCATCGTCTTTACCTGCACCAACAGAACAGACAAATAGTCAGGTTAGAGCACCTGGAGGGAGAACACTCACGACACAGCCATGTTAAAACCATGAATATTCAACGAGGGCAATATGGATTCATGCAACATTACTGCAAGGGGTTGAAAGTAAAGAGAGAATTACATTCACCACAGACGAGAACCCAAACAAGGACAATAAAAACAGAACATCTGAAATAAATCTTAGGTTACATCCTCGGAGCGTAAGCCAGAGGCGTCCAATAAGGAACCGCCAATTCAAAGGTTGTGGACTCTGAAATGACGGCTTTCCGCTTGGTTTCATTGAACTGTGCTTAGCTGCAGCAGCCGACTCAGACATCAGAAGGTCAAACGGAAATTGTTCTTGGCTAATAGACCGTCCTTAAAGACTTTATAAACACTTGTTAGAGATAGAAATTAGGGAACGTAAGGTCAAAAATCATTCAGAAATCCACTATGCATTGTTTAAACTCTATAACTCAACTTCTATATAATGATATTAGCATATTTACAGTGTGTCATGAAAATAAAATGTTAAGTACAGGTGACACACGGATACAGAGGAACAAACAGTGAAGGCGTGACGCTGAATGGGTTGGGGTTTGGAAGGAACAGGGTGTCCACAATCACCATAGAAACCAGGAGAGACGAGCTGGAGAAGAGGAAGTGATGTGACTGGACCAGGAAGTGGCATGAGCTTGTCCCAGGATGTGCTGTGACGGACTGACGTTAACTCAACAAACTAAAGTGGCACTCCATTGTGTACGAAAAGTGTTGTTCCAATAATACGTCCTATTTCTCAGTCCATCTGCACAGGTAAAGAAAATCTATGTGGAGACCCTTGGCCTATAAATCACAATATCCACCTCTTGATCAGTTTCCCGTCGCAGCCAAGATCAGTGCCTAATCTTATCGAGGACTCGAAATAGGACAAGGAGAGAGTGTTTGGAGTATTAATGATTTCACCGGGAATAGATGGATTCCTTGACATACGTGCTGTGTTGTCGCAGAGTTACGTTCAGAATGCCCAGCGTCTATCCCTGGATAAAATGTTAACACGGAAATTAACCTATTTGAAACGTTTGTTTAGGCTCAAACTAAAAGCCTCATCCAGCAATTTAACTGTCAAAGTTTGAAGTGTTTTGGCTCCTGAACGCCAATTTCTAAATCACTACATGACACGCGGCTGGTTTACTGGCAGGAGATTGGTTGAAGATGGACGCTCTTTGTACTGCAGTTGAATAAAAGCCTCCAGCGTCGAATGATGCTTATTATCCTGTCACCGGGGGAGAAATAACACTGTCACTATGTCACTCTGTCTCTGTGTACTGCATCAGGGAAACAGGATGCTACGGAACATTCTGTGGTTAAGCCATTATGAAGCCTAGAAATCCTCCTACGCTATGACAAGAGAAGTCAATTGGTGACCAGATATGTTTTTAAGTAAGATGTAAGTACTCTCTTATTAGCTCAAAGTACTGAATCAAAGTATGTCATTCGAGGGAAAATATCAACTGAAAGGAGCATATTAACTGCAAGTTCTGACTCACAGTATTGTGTCCTCTAAACGGAAATCTTATTAAGTAAATGAATGGTGAACCAAAATTAGCAACATGAAACATGTTTGAGCCATAGTATATTTAAGGAAATGTGTCAATTGAAATACATTTATTTGGCCCTAATGTATGAATGTAACAAAGTAACTAAAAGTACTGACTGAAAGTATATCTTATTAATGTTAGATTCTGAGTTAAATGGTCCTTTCTATGTTCTGGTTCTTCTTCTACAGTACTGTAGTTGAGGCACGCTTCGTCATTTGCCCGCAGAAACCAGTAAATAATAAATAATGTCATCCTTGGCTCAGGTAAAGTCAACTTTGTGAGAATGTTTTGTGAGGAACCCCACGGCTGTTGAGACAGACAGGCGACAGACAGGCGGACGGACGTAAAACACGGAAGAGGGACGGACAGATGATGACAGAGGGGAAGACCAGTCAGAGTAGCCCACCGGTTACTGCTGTAGGAGGGGATGTGGGCCTCACTCACACTCACACATTTGTAGGCTGGGCCCAACGATTGGGAGGAGAAGGAAAAAAGGCAGATTAAGCAAGACATAGAAGATTAGACGGACACAGTATATGAATAATTAGTACCAGTACAATTACTACACAGCAGTTGGCAGGAAAGCAGGGCTTCTATAACCTTGTGGTTAGTGTTGAATAAAGTTGTGCTGGGTGATATATATACACCGACGGGCTAAAACATTTTGACCACTGACAGATGAAGCAAACTACTCTGGTGAGTACATGGGAACATTTCAATGTCTGGGTAGATTAGAGGGCAATCAGTTGTCAGAGTGAACGTGTTGGATGCGGGAGAAATGTGCAGGAGCAGAGACCTGAGCGACCAAATTGTTCTGGTCAGACGACTAAGTCAGAGCATCTCTGAAACGGCTTTTAGGGTGCTCACGGTCAGCCGTGGTTCGAGGAGGGACAAAAAACAAACCTTCTGCAACGAGGTGCAGTAACAGCAGAAGGTGTAGTGTGACACAAATCATTGGTATGATGGTTATGGGGCCTGAACATTGTTTCAGACCAGGTACACCTTGATTCAAGGCATTGGTTTTTCCTGCTAGCAGTGGTCTCATCAGGCAGGATAATGTGCACACTGCACACATTGTTTGGGAATGATTCGAGAAACATGGGAAAGAGTTCAAGTTGTTGTCCTGGCCTTCACATTTTCCAGTTCTCAATCCGATTGAGCATCTGTGCGATGTAATGGACCGATAAATTAGATCCACTGCGGCTTCACCTGGCAATTTACAGAACTTGGAGGATCTGCTATTAATGTCTTAGAGTCACAGGACACCTACCGCAGGGCACCTACCGCAGGACACCTACTGCAGAGCACCTACCGCAGGGCACCTACCGCAGGGCACCTACCGCAGGACACCTACCGCAGGACACCTACCGCAGGACACCTACCGCAGGACACCTACCGCAGGGCACCTACCGCAGGGCACCTACAAGGGTCTTACAGAGACCATGTTCCGGCCTTGACTTATAGCACATTAGGGATGGTGGTCATAATGTTTCGTCTCATCAGTGTATTTGTGTGTGTCTTGTGTGTCTGTGTGTATCTTTGAGCTTGCGTGCGGCAGTTGTATGATCAACAATGTGTAAGTGTTTTGTGTGTGTGTGTATTTTACTCTATAGTGTAATGCTGGAGTTTTTAAAGTCAGAGATTTCGGGCATCCCATTAGAGAAGACAAAACCCTCCCCTCACTCAAACATTTACTACGCACAATAATGTAATTAAATGAAACCTAATTAATCATAATTTTAAAATAAAAAAGCAGTTAATCCATTTGTGTAGTAGGCCAGTAAATAGCAGAACATTCAACTGGCTTGTGGAGAAGAAGGTCTAGACACAATTCTCTCCACTAATCCTCACAGGTTTCTTCCAAGTCATTTGCATTTACTGACATTTTCTCAATTTAATTATTAACTTTTGCCTGGTAATAGATTGTTCAAAATCCAAAACCGTATTCTTAATATACAGACAGTAATAGGTTTACATACCTGTGACGTGTAAACAAATAAATCCATAATTTACACCTGCTGACACCTGTTGAGAACCTCGTTCTTACAACTTCTCAAGTCCCTGTTGTATCGCTATATATGATAACATGCTATAGTGAAATTATTTGATCATTCCTGTTATGAAGCAACACACAGCCATTGTTTTCTCGATCTAGCAGTCAACATCTGATAAGAACTGTGATGCCATTTGCATTACAGTTGGACTTGATAAAAACAAGTTTTTTAAAAAATCGATCGCTTTCCAATTTCTTTACGGTTACTGACGGTCTCTGGCGCTCCCCTATTGGGGCCCGCCTCTTATAAAAAAAAAAACCTGGTCTAATGTAATCTGCGTGCGTGTGCACATGTGTGTGTGTGTGTGAGAGATGATGTAGTGGTAGGCTACCTGGTGCAGGTAGCTCCAGTTTGGACCTTCTCAGCTCTACCATGTTGTTCTGAAGGTGCTCAATCACTGCATCGTCCTCAAGGAAGAAGTCCTTGGCCAGAGTCACCTGCAGAAACTCCACAAGGTCCTCCATGGACAACCTGAGCAGCTGCCCTGCAAATACACACACACACATACAGTATTAAAGTGACCGATCAGATATGACAATGCAGATTTCTTAAAAATGTCTACTCCATTTAACCCTTTCATCAAACACCCACCCCCAGGACTCCATCCCATTAATGTATTCAAAAATGTTATTTCACACCCCAGAACTAATACACGTTGAGTTAGACTGAAGAGGACAATGTAGCTGGCTAAAACATCCTGGTGGATCTAAGACAAACAGATGGTCACAATAACAGACTGAATATTGCTCTTACTCTTGTGCAACTTGAGCACGGTGTACGACATAGCGGTCAGTACTCTCTCTCCCTCTAGGATATAGATGTCCCAGATCCTCAGGGTTAGTGTGAATGGAGTCTGAGCGGAGGAGAGATGGAAGTGGAGAGACAGGGAGTTACGGAGGAGTGAGGGAGGGAGAGAGACAGGGAGTTACGGAGGAGTGAGGGAGGTAGAGAGACAGGGAGTTACAGAGGAGAGAGGGAGTTAGAGAGACAGGGAGTCACAGAGGAGAGGGAGGGAGAGAGACAGGGAGTTACAGAGGAGTGAGGGAGTGAGAGAGACAGGGAGTTACAGAGGAGAGGGAGGGAGAGAGACAGGGAGTTACAGAGGAGAGGGAGGGAGACAGGGAGTTACAGAGGAGAGGGAGGGAGAGAGACAGGGAGTCACAGAGGAGAGGGAGGGAGAGAGACAGGGAGTTACGGAGGAGTGAGCGAGGGAGAGAGACAGGGAGTTACGGAGGAGTGAGCGAGGGAGAGAGACAGGGAGTTACACAGATAGATAGAGAGACAGAGGTGGTAGACGAAAGAGGGTAGAGAGAGAGAGTAGAGAAAGAGGATGGATGAGAAACAAATAAAACAGCTTCATTACAGAAGTGACCAGAGCTATTTGACAATTGACTTTCATTAGCCCAACAGCAGAAGAGGGCAAGTTGGGATAATGAGTCCTTATTTAAAGCCAGACTTTAAAAGCTGCCTGAGACACCGAGCTAAGAGGCTGGGATTCAGACACTCACCCTGTCTAAAAAACACTGGAAGAACCACTTCATAGTGTAGAGGCTGCTGAACACCTCCTGTGAGTCCTGAAACATAGGAGATCAACGAGCCATTACTACGGTGTGTAAAGGGCTGTCTGTGTCTAAATGGCTGTGTCTGTGTGTGTCCGTGTGTGTCCGTGTGTGTCTGTGTGAGAGAGAGTTAAACACACAGCAGTGGCCGTGGTTTTACATAAGAGCGATGATTCAGCCACTTTAGCCAAGGCCTCATATTAAAAGCAGAATAATAGATAGTCCTTTGCTTTCTGTGTGTGTGTAGATGTGGATCTCTTTTCTGCCCTGCTGCGGTCTCACTAACCCCGTCCCCTGTGTTCCTACCCCCCAGACAGTGTAACTGTGTTCCCCCCCACTCCCAGGCTGAGTGATTGTAAAAGCACTTTGTGACAACTTTGTTGTAAAAAGGCTGTATAAATACATTTGATTGATTGTGTGTGTTGACCCCCCCCCCTGTGGCTGTGTGAGGGGTATACCACGGGCTCACCAGGTGGGACTTCAGTTTGGGCATCATCTTCTTGAGGATGCGGTCGTGGTGCTCCTGAAAGCGCATCAACTTGGGAAAGCCGGGGATAAAAAAACCTGCAGGAGGGAGAGAAGCGGGGGGTCAATTTAAATCCACGTTGACTGGTGGCAGTCTCTTATCCCGGTTCTTGAGACATGCAGGCCTGAATGGAAGAGACGCCCGATGCAGCAAGCTCTAGATATTTGGTGAGGCAGCGAGCTCTAGATATTTGGTGAGGCAGCGAGCTCTAGATATTTGGTGAGGCAGTGAGCTCTAGATACTTGGTGAGGCAGTGAGCTCTAGATATTTGGTGAGGCAGTGAGCTCTAGATATTTGGTGAGGCAGTGAGCTCTAGATATTTGTTGCCTGGGTGCTCGGCGTGGGTGTGTCCCGGCGTGGGTGTGTCCCGGCGTGGGTGTGTCCCGGCGTGGGTGTGTCCCGGCGTGGGTGTGTTCCAGTGTGGGTGTGTAGCAGTTTTTACCGTGCATGGCGTGTCTCTGTCCTGACAGTAACTTGACCAGGGCCCAGAAAGCGTCTTCTTCATTCATATAGATGAGCAGCAGAGCAGTGATCTGACTCATGCCCTGACAGTACCCGACTTCCTACACACACACACCACACACACCACCACACACACCACACACCACACAAAAACTGACTTACTTAACATTCTTCATTTTGGAAAACAAAAAGATGGTGAATGGAGAGAATGTGGCAAATGAAACAAGTGAGAAAAAGAAGTGGGTGGGAGAAAATCTGAAAAGCAAAAGGGTGTTGAAGAGTAAAAGCAGGAGAGGTAGCTGTGTAAAGAGACGGCCCCGTGACTCACAGTGTTGTATATAGAGTAGGCTGTTAGGACGTGGAATAGAGCCTGCTGCCTGAAAACAACAACAAACTGTCAGGACCTTTAAACGGTTAGACATCCATTGTTAATAACACAGACCACAAACTATTGCACCTCTGGGGTTTCTATGATAGAGTACACAGGTTGTAAAAATCAGATTGTATTTAGGTTTTGTGTGTGAAAAGTTAGGACTTTTACTGCTATTTTAGCATAGGCAGTGAGGCACTGTGTTGTGTTCCTGTGAGGCAGTGTGTTGTGTTCCTGTGAGGCAGTGTGTTGTGTTCCTGTGAGGCAGTGTGTTGTGTTCCTGTGAGACAGTGTGTTGAGTTCCTGTGAGGCAGTGTGTTGACTTCCTGTGAGGCAGTGTGTTGTGTTCCTGTGAGGCAGCGTGTTGTGTTCCTGTGAGGCAGCGTGTTGTGTTCCTGTGAGGCAGCGTGTTGAGTTCCTGTGAGGCAGCGTGTTGAGTTCCTGTGAGGCAGCGTGTTGTGTTCCTGTGAGGCAGCGTGTTGAGTTCCTGTGAGGCAGCGTGTTGAGTTCCTGTGAGGCAGCGTGTTGTGTTCCTGTGAGGCAGTGTGTTGTGTTCCTGTGAGGCAGCGTGTTGTGTTCCTGTGAGGCAGCGTGTTGAGTTCCTATGAGGCAGCGTGTTGTGTTCCTGTGAGGCAGCGTGTTGAGTTCCTGTGAGGCAGCGTGTTGAGTTCCTGTGAGGCAGCGTGTTGAGTTCCTGTGAGGCAGCGTGTTGTGTTCCTGTGAGGCAGCGTGTTGTGTTCCTGTGAGGCAGCGTGTTGTGTTCCTGTGAGGCAGCGTGTTGTGTTCCTGTGAGGCAGCGTGTTGTGTTCCTGTGAGGCAGCGTGTTGAGTTCCTGTGAGGCAGCGTGTTGAGTTCCTGTGAGGCAGCGTGTTGAGTTCCTGTGAGGCAGCGTGTTGTGTTCCTGTGAGGCAGCGTGTTGTGTTCTTGTGAGGCAGCGTGTTGTGTTCCTGTGAGGCAGCGTGTTGTGTTCCTGTGAGGCAGCGTGTTGAGTTCCTGTGAGGCAGTGTGTTGAGTTCCTGTGAGTCAGTGTGTTGTGTTCCTGTGAGGCAGTGTGTTGTGTTCCTGTGTGTGTTGTGTTCCTGTGAGGCAGTGTGTTGTGTTCCTGTGAGGCAGCGTGTTGTGTTCCTGTGAGGCAGCGTGTTGAGTTCCTATGAGGCAGCGTGTTGTGTTCCTGTGAGGCAGCGTGTTGAGTTCCTGTGAGGCAGCGTGTTGAGTTCCTGTGAGGCAGCGTGTTGAGTTCCTGTGAGGCAGCGTGTTGTGTTCCTGTGAGGCAGCGTGTTGTGTTCCTGTGAGGCAGCGTGTTGTGTTCCTGTGAGGCAGCGTGTTGTGTTCCTGTGAGGCAGCGTGTTGTGTTCCTGTGAGGCAGCGTGTTGAGTTCCTGTGAGGCAGCGTGTTGAGTTCCTGTGAGGCAGCGTGTTGAGTTCCTGTGAGGCAGCGTGTTGTGTTCCTGTGAGGCAGCGTGTTGTGTTCTTGTGAGGCAGCGTGTTGTGTTCCTGTGAGGCAGCGTGTTGTGTTCCTGTGAGGCAGCGTGTTGAGTTCCTGTGAGGCAGTGTGTTGAGTTCCTGTGAGTCAGTGTGTTGTGTTCCTGTGAGGCAGTGTGTTGTGTTCCTGTGTGTGTTGTGTTCCTGTGAGTCAGTGTGTTGTGTTCCTGTGAGGCAGTGTGTTGTGTTCCTGTGTGTGTTGTGTTCCTGTGAGTCAGTGTGTTGTGTTCCTGTGAGTCAGTGTGTTGTGTTCCTGTGAGCAGTGTGTTGTGTTCCTGTGAGGCAGTGTGTTGTGTTCCTGTGAGGCAGCGTGTTGTGTTCCTGTGAGGCAGCGTGTTGTGTT
This sequence comes from Dallia pectoralis, assembly GCA_029465975.1. NCBI lineage: Eukaryota > Metazoa > Chordata > Actinopteri > Esociformes > Umbridae > Dallia > Dallia pectoralis. The sequence goes on from CM055736.1 coordinate 10,307,420, forward strand.
CCTGTGAGGCAGTGTGTTGAGTTCCTGTGAGTCAGTGTGTTGTGTTCCTGTGAGGCAGTGTGTTGTGTTCCTGTGAGGCAGTGTGTTGTGTTCCTGTGAGCAGTGTGTTGTGTTCCTGTGAGCAGTGTGTTGTGTTCCTGTGAGGCAGTGTGTTGTGTTCCTGTGAGGCAGTGTGTTGTGTTATATTGAAGCATAGTGTAAACTTCCTTTGGGTCAGTGTGTTGCCTTTTTGTCTGTGAGTATGCACGTGTGTGTGTCATGTCAGTATGTGTGTGTGTGTCTCAGTGCAGATGTTGTGCGTCAGACAGACAGACAGACAGAGAGAAACTGACTTGACATCGTAGCGGTCCATGAACATGATGTGGTCCCGGTATGTACGGTTCACATCCAGGTCAATCTGCCGGATGTCAGGAGACAGACCCCGAGCCCTGAGCTTGAGTGTCTACACACAGGAAACAGAGAGATGCAGTGAGCGAGTGTGTGTGTGTGAGAACGAAAGAGAGAGACAAATACACAAGAATACGTCTACTCATAAATCCTGCAAACGTTTTATTAGGTTTTAATAAAGCGCAGTTGTGCATCTAGACTTACTATTCCACTGATGAGTCACACTGAAGAACGGTCAAGAACATAAGACACGTGCGCACACACACACACACACACACACACACACACACATCTAAGTCTTCCTCTACAATATAGATAAAGCTGTGTGAAATCAAATAAAGTCAGTGCTTGCTGTCTTGGCTATGAATGTTTATGAGCCTGGCTATAAAACATTTGGCTGGGCAGTGTGGAAGGAGATTACAGGATCAATTCAATATGAATAGCTATGTAGTCCTACAATATGTATAGCTATGTAGTCCTACAATATGTATAGCTATGTAGTCCTACAATATGTATAGCTATGTAGTCCTACAATATGTATAGCTATGTAGTCCTACAATATGTATAGCCATGTAGTCCTACAATATGAATAGCTATGTAGTCCTACAATATGTATAGCTATGTAGTCCTACAATATGTATAGCTATGTAGTCCTACAATATGTATAGCTATGTAGTCCTACAATATGAATAGCCATGTAGTCCTACAATATGTATAGCCATGTAGTCCTACAATATGTATAGCCATGTAGTCCTACAATATGTATAGCCATGTAGTCCTACAATATGTATAGCTATGTAGTCCTACAATATGAATAGCCATGTAGTCCTACAATATGTATAGCCATGTAGTCCTACAATATGAATAGCCATGTAGTCCTACAATATGAATAGCCATGTAGTCCTACAATATGTATAGCTATGTAGTCCTACAATATGTATAGCTATGTAGTCCTACAATATGTATAGCTATGTAGTCCTACAATATGTATAGCTATGTAGTCCTACAATATGTATAGCTATGTAGTCCTACAATATGTATAGCTATGTAGTCCTACAATATGTATAGCTATGTAGTCCTACAATATGTATAGCCATGTAGTCCTACAATATGTATAGCTATGTAGTCCTACAATATGTATAGCTATGTAGTCCTACAATATGTATAGCCATGTAGTCCTACAATATGTATAGCCATGTAGTCCTACAATATGTATAGCTATGTAGTCCTACAATATGTATAGCCATGTAGTCCTACAATATGTATAGCTATGTAGTCCTACAATATGTATAGCTATGTAGTCCTACAATATGAATAGCCATGTAGTCCTACAATATGTATAGCTATGTAGTCCTACAATATGTATAGCTATGTAGTCCTACAATATGTATAGCTATGTAGTCCTACAATATGTATAGCTATGTAGTCCTACAGTGTGAAGTAGCTATGTAGTCCTACAATATGTATAGCTATGTAGTCCTACAATATGAATAGCCATGTAGTCCTACAATATGAATAGCTATGTAGTCCTACAATATGTATAGCTATGTAGTCCTACAATATGTATAGCTATGTAGTCCTACAATATGTATAGCTATGTAGTCCTACAATATGTATAGCTATGTAGTCCTACAATATGTATAGCTATGTAGTCCTACAATATGAATAGCCATGTAGTCCTACAATATGAATAGCTATGTAGTCCTACAATATGTATAGCTATGTAGTCCTACAATATGTATAGCTATGTAGTCCTACAATATGTATAGCTATGTAGTCCTACAATATGTATAGCCATGTAGTCCTACAGTGTGAATATCTATATAGTCCCTCTGAATGTGTTCATAAAGAGCAGGAGTATTATTCCAGGTGAACACAACGCTTTCCATCATGCTGTGGGCCACCTCTTCATGTTTTCTCTTAACATACCTCATAGAAGTCTTTCTTCTCCTCTTTTATTTTGGGAATGTCGAGTAGCAGACACCACACCTGTCCTCGGAGCTGTAGGGGAATTCCTTTGTAGATTCGTCTCATCAGCTGAACGGCCCACATGCATACAGGAGGGAGGACATTGTTCAAATGATGCCAAATAGGCCACGCCTCCCCAATTAACCTGCCTCCCTAGACCCTAGTTATTTGGCCTATTGGGCCAATCAAACAGATTTCATAAGGAATAACAGCATGGCCAATCTTATTAATACGTCTTAATAAGAGGACACATTAACAATCAATCACCATGAATCAAAAATGGTATTCAAGTGAAGAGCATTAGACGACGCGCGTGAGCAAAAAAAGAGGAAGAGAGCCGCGAGAGAAGGGGCGAAGTACTTCCATCGGCAGTAAGAGACGAGCAATCTCCAGAGTGGAAACGATTAAGTGTTTAAACCCAAACTGCTGGAACAGCAGAGTTAATCGTTACGATGAATTATCCTGCTACTGCAGCTTTTAAAATCACCATGTGGAGACGGGCCCGGAGCGGAGCGTGACATTCTGAGGAAAGATACAGCATGTGTATGCGTGTGAATGAACAGGTGTGCGTTGTAGTATGCTCATAGGAATATCTAACAAAAAAACATTGAACGGTTTAGGGTAAACATCTTTGGTGTATTCTGTACATATTTTTCGTCTTGGCACTTGCGGCAGCATTACGCCTCAAGTACAACCCTGGGCATGTGTGAATGCTGAAAATAGCTGTGATTGCTAATATGATTTGTGTGGTTTATAACCAACGTTTGCGATTCAGAGTCCTTACAAACACAGAGATCTGCGTCGCTGTCTCCCTTCATGTGTTCATATATTGGCATTACTAAGCAGAAAAAATGCAGAGAGAGTTGAGAGAAGAGGGAAGGAGAGAGAATGAGAGGACCTGAAAAAGAAAAAAAATATAAGAGAGAGGAGAGAAACATTGGTATCGAATGAGATTCAGGGCTAAGGCAACAAATTACTTGTGATGGCTGGACTTTATCAAAATAAATGTTGATTTTATACACACTCTCTGTAGTGTGTGTGTTTGCGTTAGAGACAATTGGACCAGTAATTTAGGCTCTGATTAGGAAATCAATGAGTGTATCTGATTTGCTTAGTATATGTTGACTTTATAGTGTTCTTATTAGTGTTGAGTTTATAGTGTTCTGAATTATAGTGTTGAGGTTATAGTGTTCTGATTATAGTGTTGAGGTTATAGTGTTCTGATTATAGTGTTGAGGTTATAGTGTTCTGATTATAGTGTTCTGATTATAGTGTTGAGTTTCTGATTATAGTGTTGAGTTTATAGTGTTCTTATTAGTGTTGAGTTTGTAGTGTTCTGATTATAGTGTTCTGATTATAGTGTTGAGTTTCTGATTATAGTGTTGAGTTCATAGTTTTCTGATTATAGTGTTGAGTTTATAGTGTTCTTATTAGTGTTGAGTTTGTAGTGTTCTGATTATAGTGTTGAGTTTCTGATTATAGTGTTGAGTTTATAGTTTTGTGATTATATTGTTGAGTTTATAGTGTTCTTATTAGTGTTGAGTTTGTAGTGTTCTGATTTTAGTGTTCTGATTATAGTGTTGAGTTTCTGATTATAGTGTTGAGTTTATAGTTTTCTGATTAGTGTTGAGTTTATAGTGTTCTGATTATAGTGTTCTGATTATAGTGATGAGTTTATAGTGTTCTGATTATATTGTTCTGATTACAGTGGTGAGTTTATAGTGTTCTGATTATAGTGTTGAGTTTCTGATTATAGTGTTGAGTTTATAGTTTTCTGATTAGTGTTGAGTTTATAGTGTTCTGATTATAGTGTTCTGATTATAGTGATGAGTTTATAGTGTTCTGATTATATTGTTCTGATTACAGTGGTGAGTTTATAGTGTTCTGATTATAGTGGTGAGTTTCTGATTATAGTGTTCTGATTATAGTGTTCTGATTATAGTGTTGAGGTTATAGTGTTCTGATTATAGTGTTGAGTTTCTGATTATAGTGTTGAGTTTACAGTGTTCTTATTAGTGTTGAGTTTGTAGTGTTCTGATTATAGTGTTCTGATTATAGTGTTGAGTTTCTGATTATAGTGTTGAGTTCATGGTTTTCTGATTATAGTGTTGAGTTTATAGTGTTCTTATTAGTGTTGAGTTTGTAGTGTTCTGATTTTAGTGTTCTGATTATAGTGTTGAGTTTCTGATTATAGTGTTGAGTTTATAGTTTTCTGATTAGTGTTGAGTTTATAGTGTTCTGATTATAGTGTTCTGATTATAGTGTTCTGATTATAGTGATGAGTTTATAGTGTTCTGATTATAGTGTTCTGATTATAGTGGTGAGTTTCTGATTATAGTGTTCTGATTATATTGTTCTGATTATAGTGTTGAGTTTATATTGTTCTGATTATAGTGTTGAGTTTATAGTGTTCTGATTATAGTGGTGAGTTTATAGTGTTCTGATTATAGTGGTGAGTTTCTGATTATAGTGTTCTGATTATATTGTTCTGATTATAGTGTTGAGTTTATAGTGTTCTGATTAGTGTTGAGTTTATAGTGTTCTGATTATAGTGGTGAGTTTATAGTGTTCTGATTATAGTGGTGAGTTTCTGATTTTAGTGTTCTGATTATAGTGTTCTGATTATAGTGTTGAGTTTATAGTGTTCTGATTAGTGTTGAGTTTATAGTGTTCTGATTATAGTGTTCTGATTATAGTGTTCTGATTATAGTGTTGAGTTTATAGTGTTTTGATTATAGTGTTGACAGATGCCAAAACCTGCTGCAAAATTTGGACATTGCATTTTTTTACATTTCTACTTGCCAAAATTGCTGAAGCCTCCAACTCAAGTTGGATGTGGAAGTTTAGTGAACAGCAATGGTCAACCCTTTCAAATTTTTTTTATATTGGATTCCAGGCTTAGACCGGGCCACTTAGGGACATTCACAGACTTGTTTTCCGAGGCCACTCCAGTGTTATCTTGGTTGTGGTTCTGCTTTTGGTTGTTGTGATGAGGTTCCCCATAGTGGAGATGTGTGAGGCATGATAACCGAAGAATTTGAAATGAGACATCTAATGAAGGAATGTGGGTATGGACATTTTTGAGAGAGAGATAGCCAGAAGAGATAGACAGAAGATAGACAGAAGAGGTAGACAGACATGTGGGGAGAGATTCTACCTTATCACTGTTCTTGTACTTGTCCCAACTGTTCATCATTTTCAGCCATTTTGTGGTCCTTTCAATCTCTATTTGTTTTTGCTGAAGGAACACAGGAAGTGACACGTTAACACTTCCTCATCAGCATTACTTTGGAAGTACTGTCAACATGGATGAATACGCATAGTCATACATTTTGTTTTATGAAATTAATTATGCATTTCATGAGGTATGGATGAGGCCAAAAATAATGTGAGAACATTTATCTAAATTTATCTCTGAACATCATGAGACAAAAACATCAGGCGACAAAAAACCTTGGTTCGAATTTGGAGAGATAATGGGAAGGACAATGCTAATCAACTCAGCTCCCAGTTTAAATAATAGCGTTAGCAGTAATCGCTCTATGTGTGCATGTGATAGCGTTAGCAGTAATCGCTCTATGTGTGCATGTGATAGCGTTAGCATTAATCGCTGTATGTGTGCATGTGATAGCGTTAGCAGTAATCGCTCTATGTGTGCATGTGATAGCGTTAGCATTAATCGCTCTATGTGTGCATGTGATAGCGTTAGCAGTAATCGCTCTATGTGTGCATGTGATAGCGTTAGCAGTAATCGCTCTATGTGTGCATGTGATAGCGTTAGCATTAATCGCTGTATGTGTGCATGTGATAGCGTTAGCAGTAATCGCTCTATGTGTGCATGTGATAGCGTTAGCAGTAATCGCTCTATGTGTGCATGTGATAGCGTTAGCATTAATCGCTGTATGTGTGCATGTGATAGCGTTAGCAGTAATCGCTCTATGTGTGCATGTGATAGCGTTAGCAGTAATCGCTCTATGTGTGCATGTGATAGCGTTAGCATTAATCGCTCTATGTGTGCATGTGATAGCGTTAGCAGTAATCGCTCTATGTGTGCATGTGATAGCGTTAGCATTAATCGCTCTATGTGTGCATGTGATAGCGTTAGCATTAATCGCTCTATGTGTGCATGTGATAGCGTTAGCAGTAATCGCTCTATGTGTGCATGTGATAGCGTTAGCATTAATCGCTCTATGTGTGCATGTGATAGCGTTAGCATTAATCGCTGTATGTGTGCATGTGATAGCGTTAGCAGTAATCGCTCTATGTGTGCATGTGATAGCGTTAGCATTAATCGCTCTATGTGTGCATGTGATAGCGTTAGCAGTAATCGCTCTATGTGTGCATGTGATAGCGTTAGCAGTAATCGCTCTATGTGTGCATGTGATAGCGTTAGCATTAATCGCTGTATGTGTGCATGTGATAGCGTTAGCAGTAATCGCTCTATGTGGGCATGTGATAGCGTTAGCAGTAATCGCTCTATGTGTGCATGTGATAGCGTTAGCATTAATCGCTGTATGTGTGCATGTGATAGCGTTAGCAGTAATCGCTCTATGTGTGCATGTGATAGCGTTAGCAGTAATCGCTCTATGTGTGCATGTGATAGCGTTAGCAGTAATCGCTCTATGTGTGCAAGTGATAGCATTAGCATTAATCGCTGTATGTGTGCATGTGATAGCGTTAGCATTAATCGCTGTATGTGTGCATGTGATAGCGTTAGCAGTAATCGCTCTATGTGTGCATGTGATAGCGTTAGCAGTAATCGCTCTATGTGTGCATGTGATAGCGTTAGCATTAATCGCTGTATGTGTGCATGTGATAGCGTTAGCAGTAATCGCTCTATGTGTGCATGTGATAGCGTTAGCAGTAATCGCTCTATGTGTGCATGTGATAGCGTTAGCATTAATCGCTGTATGTGTGCATGTGTGTGAAGGACACCTTCTCATCAGTAAAGATCATTCCACAGTGGTGTGGTCTGTAACTAATTTCCCTGTGGGTCACTCACCTTCTCTTCCACAGAGTCACAGGACGGAAGCTCTTTCTCACTGGAGAGTAAGACAGCAAACAGGATATAGTATTACACGACTTCACCTCATTCTATGACACTTTTTTGCAGTTATCAACATTGTTTGCTACAAACTTACTAAAGCTTGGATGGTAGGTCGAAAGAATGTCAGCAGAACGTAGGCAGTCTTTCTGTCTAACTCAACTCCCTAATTTATACACAGTAAAGTCGGACGTAATGGACAAGTAAGTCCCAATTTCAGGTACTAAATCTTTTCAGACGAATCCCACGCCTGTAAATTGACATGTCTTCAACAAAAATATTGCCAGTAAAACCTTCCAGAGGAAGTGGAATCATTAAATTAATAGCTGCTGTTGTAGCTACTGCTTGTTTAACCTTCCCTGACACTCATCAGGGGGGGATGGGGTTGGGGGAGACACGACGCATTATCGGGCATACAAACAGGAAATAACACATTAAAACATTCCTCCATTCTGGCTCCTGTCCTGTCCCAGTTTCAAGGCCTCTATATCTAGTAGTCACCCTATAAAACAAACAGTTCATTGGAGCACAGCTAGTATCTCCAGCATTACATCTGTGTCTCCAGCATCACATCTAGTGTCTCCAGCATCACATCTGTGTCTCCAGCATTACATCCAGTGTCTCCAGCATTACATCCAGTGTCTCCAGTATCACATCTAGTGTCTCCAGTATCACATCTGTGTCTCCAGTATCATATCTAGTGTCTCCAGTATCACATCTAGTGTCTCCAGTATCACATCTGTGTCTCCAGTATCACATCTAGTGTCTCCAGTATCACATCTAGTGTCTCCAGTATCACATCTAGTGTCTCCAGTATCACATCTAGTGTCTCCAGTATCACATCTGTGTCTCCAGTATCACATCTGTGTCTCCAGTATCACATCTGTGTCTCCAGTATCACATCTGTGTCTCCAGTATCACATCTGTGTCTCCAGTATCACATCTAGTGTCTCCAGTATCACATCTAGTGTCTCCAGTATCACATCCGTGTCTCCAGTATCACATCCGTGTCTCCAGTATCACATCTAGTGTCTCCAGTATCACATCTGTGTCTCCAGTATCACATCTGTGTCTCCAGTATCACATCTAGTGTCTCCAGTATCACATCTAGTGTCTCCAGTATCACATCTAGTGTCTCCAGTATCACTTCTGTGTCTCCAGTATCACATCTAGTGTCTCCAGTATCACATCTGTGTCTCCAGTATCACATCTAGTGTCTCCAGTATCACATCTAGTGTCTCCAGTATCACATCTGTGGCTCCAGTATCACATCTGTGTCTCCAGTATCACATCTAGTGTCTCCAGTATCACATCTGTGTCTCCAGTATCACATCTGTGTCTCCAGTATCACATCTGTGTCTCCAGTATCACATCTAGTGTCTCCAGTATCACATCTAGTGTCTCCAGTATCACATCTAGTGTCTCCAGTATCACATCTAGTGTCTCCAGTATCACATCTAGTGTCTCCAGTATCACATCTGTGTCTCCAGTATCACATGCAGTGTCTCTCGGCACCCTTATATCATATTCAAGGTTTACTGGGGGACTTGATTTAACTTCAAAATGTATAATTCCTTCCTCCAGTAAGATGAACTGTCTGTACATTTCTGGATAAGAGGACGAGGGACATGTCTCCTCTATTGCTTCTGATTTAATACACCTCAGACCTATGATTACATGAGATATGCGAGTACTCTAGGGAGGAAACGGATCTGGCCTTTATCGCATTCAGGAAGCGCAGAGTTTGCAGTGTGCGTCTGTCTAGATATGGGTCGCTTTACTCCCTGAGTCTCATCAATCATGCATCCTCAATATGACCCGGAAAACCCCCTGCTTTCTGCTAAGGCCATGTAGCCTTAGGCCTGACCTCCATGAGACCCAGCTCGTCTGTGTTCTAACAAGACATGGCGTTAGGCACAATGTCTGCTCTTTTCCCTTCAGACCATAGCCAACGCTGGACCCTTCTCTACGCTAGACACAGTCCCTGGGCCTCCTGTCTCCCGTCCTTATACCCTGTGATTGTGGCTAACACTATAGTGTCCTGCCTACACCAAGCCAATGTTCCCTCATATATATATATGTATGTATATATCTGTATATATCTGTATATATATGTATATATCTGAGTACACTGTATTTCTAGACAATCACATTGAAGGCCCTGACAAAGCCACACAACACACCAGTCTACACAGGCAGTGATTTTTATACCCAGCACTAAGCTTTACATAGAGACATTTTCTCCTTCTTCAAGAAAAATTGTATTGTTAAACTAGTCTAATTTAAAGCTTGCTGAAGTTGAATATTAAAACTGTGTGTGTGTGTGTGTGTGTGTGTGTGTGTGTGTGTGTGTGTGTGTGTGTGCGCGCATGCCCTTACTGCACAAAGCCGAAGCGGTCAATGAATTTGTACAAGTGAAAACCTGCGTTCTCCTCCGAGGGTTCCACAGCGACGCCTTTCTTCCCCTGCAAGCAGAAATGTGAATCCAAATGAGATGAAGAAACACATAAAGCATCAAGGGAAATGCAATGACTGAGAAGTAGTCAGAAATGCACGGGCTTTAAAAAAAAACATCCCTGGGGAATATCTTTCTTTTATTCGAAGACAAACAAGACTGAATGAAAATACGATGCTGTGAATGTTAAGAAGCGATGTGACTCGATGCATGTTGAAAACCTGACGGCTGCATTCTTTGCAAACATCTATGCAACTAAAACTGAGAAACGGAAACGTCAATGTTGTTTTATTCATGCTCTACGGAACATGCCTGATTACCTCTTCACTGACATTCCACTCCCTGTTTGGGGAAAAAGAAATCTGGATCAAAATGATTTAATCCTGATTAGATAACCCCTAACTGCTAGTTTCCGATCACAACAAAATGCTGTATTATATAATATAATTACTATTGAAAACACTCTTTCCTTGTATAGACTACATTGGTTTATGGTGGTTAGCATTAAGAAAAAATAGCAAGTATTGGAATGTTTGAGGGGAGCCTTTGCTATCGCAAGAGTTTCTGTGTGTGTATGTGTGCGTGTGTGAGTGTGTGTGTGTGTGTGTGTGTGTGTGTGTGTGCGTGTGTGTGTGCGCGTAGGTCAGCTAACTGGTGTAAGATAGGAAAGCAGAAGGAGACCAAATGTCAACTAAAAAATTAAAATGGAAAAATGGAAATAGGTACGTTGAGGATGCCCACAACAGAGCAATAAATAGAAAAACATTTATGACAATGACATGGAGAGGAAACACTGAGAGAGGAAGATTCAATAACTTCTATTACAAGTAATAGAAGTTATAGAAAGACAGAACACCCTATCCCCTCTCTCCTCCCAGCTCCCTCTCCCTCTCTCCTCCCTCCCTCTCTCCTCCCTATCCCCTCTCTCCTCCCTGCCCCATCTCTTTCTCCTTGCTGCTTTTTTTTCTTGGTATTCTGTCCAACACCGATCACGCCCATAGATGAAAGAAGGTAAAATAAATATAAATAAATCAAAGACACATCTGGGATTAATAAAGGCCCTGTTCTTATGACCAACCACAACAAGCACACACACATGCACATCCTTGAGGAGATGTCAGTGGAGACACACACTTGCGCATGCACACAGCCAGACAGCCAGGCAGCCAGGCAGCCAGGCAGCCAGGCAGACAGGCAGACAGGCAGCCAGGCAGCCAGGCAGACAGGCAGACAGGCAGACAGGCAGGCAAACACACATCCCAACAGATGCACAAAATCAATGTCACAACAAAGGTGAAGCGAGACACAGTGTTTCAGTTCATCAAGCTGTCTGTATTTACAGGTTACGTCTATTTCTGACCCTGCCACAGTCCCAGAGACTACATGCTTCTCCAATGATCCTAAGCAGAAAAAATCGGACGGTCACTGACACATTCTTGAATAATATCTGCAAGTGCGTATATGGAGACGGGAGTCTTCTCGATCTTCCGAACCCCGATCCCATCATCCCACCCCCTGGCCAAGTCACGGAGACGCCAAATTGGTTTGGATGGGACTCGTTCTGCCTCACTAACCTGAGAAAATGGAGCCCCCTTGTAATCGGGGTAAAACATCATAACATAATTAAACCGTGTCAGAGCGACTGCCTGCTCCCCTCTTCTCTCTCAACTCCCCCTTCATCCCTCTATCACTGCCTCCCTCCCCCTGGAGTAATTAATGCCGCCCGCCAGACTCAATTAAAAACGGCTAATTTAGAAACGGAGCACGACAGCTGGCTAGACTGGTGCCACGGGTCAAACAGAGAGATGCCACAAACAATAGAGTGGTCGTACGCAAACAAACAGGCCTTCATGTCGCCGTCTGTCTGATAAACACATTGTTCTTGTTTGAAGAAAGGAAAGTGTGCACCTGCTGAAACCTCTGTGTCTGTCTGTCAGCCCCACCAGCATGCTTCAGGACACCAGCCGGACAGTGCAGGAGCACCTACCTTGTCATATTTGGAGACGATATCGGCCCTCTCCTGCTCAAGCCTCAGAGCGACGTCCTGATCCGTATCAGACGCTGCGTAGGAAAACAGGAAGCGAGAGACCAGATAGAAATAGAGGAAGGTGGATTGAAGGAAGAAAGCAGAAGGAGGACAAAAGTTAGTCTTTGAATGTCAGCGTGTCCACCTCTGCGATTGGTCGGTGAAGGTCAGGAGGGACTGGTCGTTCGTCATCTATCATCAAACGCCAAGTGCCTGAGTTCACTGGACCGCCGCGGGGAAAGTGTCAAAGGTTAGGGCCAGCCCTACAATAGCACGCACTGGTCGAAGCAGCAAAAGCTGAACAACTGTTTGTCAGAGTTAAGTGGCTCAGCACAGTAGAACAGTGTGGATAAGTGTGTTTGAGTGTCTTGAACAAAGCTACTTTGAACTTAAAACGGAGGACAAAATGTCATAGAAGGACGTCAAGAGAAAGAATCTGTGTTAAAACAGCTTGTCTATGGTGTGTTTCTGTGTGAATGTAAAGTAATGAGGAACTGTCACAAGTGATCAGGTGGTCGAGGTTACAGAAAAAAACCTCCCCCTGAACACACTTCCCTCCTGAACACACTTCTCTCCTCACCTGCAGACCATTCTACTAGATCGCACCAGCGCCATTCCTTTACAATCGGATCCCTTGTCCGATTGAGACTGTACGACAAACATGAACACTCCAAAGACACACACGGCAACTTCCTGATTTCGGGCCAATAGAAAGTTTAAAATACAGGAAACATGCCCATAAATGTGTGTGTGTGTGTATAATCATAAAGGCTCTAAAACATCCATTAGTAAATCATATTTACTGATGTTAAAATATTCACTTTGATCCAATCAGGATTAGATGGAAAATGTGTGTGTGCTGAGATGAAGCATCTTTCTATGCACTGCCCAAACATCTGCATTTCATTCACTTTGAAGTACCGGCACTCAAATGCCAGCCTGCATACTAGACAATCGAGTTCCAGGAGCGTGTGTGTGTGTGTGTGTGTGTGTGTGTGTCGGTGTGTGTTCAAGAGAGAGTGAGTGAGACACACTGGAACCATGCAGAGATTGAGTATCAACCAACCATAATAAACTTGTTTACCATTAACATACTTTTACACGGCATAAATTAAGGCAGCTTACTAGTCAAGTAACCAATACATCACTCTAGAACAAGTCAGCCAACACTGAGCTCTGTGGGAACGAGGCTAATGAAAATAAGCTTTGAGTGCTACTGGGTTTACTGAGCTGCAGTGAGATACCAGAAGCAAATAGCTCCATCCACTTGAATAGCAAAGCAGCAGCCGCCAATTAGAATACAGACTGTTAACGTTCTACACCAATGAGACGCGCTGATCCGCCTTAAATCAGGAAGTACACAGTACCAAAGCTCTTACACATACATCAGTTATTCTTGTATCTTTTTTTCACTATTTCAGTCGGTATTCCATTTCAATTCCTCCCTCCTTCCTTTCTGATCCCCCCCGCACTCCGCGAGGGGGTGGGGGTCCCGGCGCAATCCGGAATTCCAAACTGTTCAGAACAAACGCGTCACTTGTTGAGCGGGGCGGAAGTTTTTATTACAGGGTGGTATGTAACTGTGCTTCACAGTGAAAGGCATGTGGCTCTCAGCTGCCAACCACACACAGTGTTAGAAAGGGTAGAAAAAACCCAACACGGAATTCCACCCAAAAGCCTGCGGTTCCCATGGTGCCGTAAATTGAAATTCTGGGGTAAATGGGATACTTGCCGTGGTCAAGCTGTGTGTCGTGCAGGAACACTTACTGATCCCAAGCTGTGATATTCATATTCTACAAGGGGCAATGGTGACGCTAAATGCTATTAGTATTCTACAAAGGGCAATGGTGACGCTAAACGCTATTCGTATTTTACAAGGGGCAATGGTGACGCTAAACGCTATTAGTATTCTACAAGGGGCAATGGTGACACTAAACGCTATTAGTATACTACAAGGGGCAATGGTGACGCTAAACGCTATTAGTATTCTACAAGGGGCAATGGTGATGCTAAACGCTATTAGTATACTACAAGGGGCAATGGTGACGCTAAACGCTATTAGTATACTACAAGGGGCAATGGTGACGCTAAACGCTATTAGTATTCTACAAGGGGCAATGGTGACGCTAAACGCTATTAGTATTCTACAATGGGCAATGGTGACGCTAAATGCTATTAGTATACTACAAGGGGCAATGGTGACGCTAAACGCTATTAGTATTCTACAACGGGCAATGGTGACGCTAAACGCGATTGGTATTCTACAAGGGGCAATGGTGACGCTAAACGCAATTAGTATACTACAAGGGGCAATGGTGACACTAAATGCTATTAGTATACTACAAGGGGCAATGGTGACACTAAATGCTATTAGTATACTACAAGGGGCAATGGTGAAGCTAAACGCTATTAGTATACTACAAGGGGCAATGGTGACGCTAAACGCTATTCGTATTCTACAAGGGGCCATGGTGACGCTAAACGCTATTAGTATTCTACAAGGGGCAATGGTGACGCTAAATGCTATTCGTATTCTACAAGGGGCAATGGTGACGCTAAATGCTATTCGTATTCTACAAGGGGCAATGGTGACGCTAAATGCTATTCGTATTCTACAAGGGGCAATGGTGACGCTAAACGCTATTCGTATTCTACAAGGGGCAATGGTGACGCTAAACGCTATTCGTATTCTACAAGGGGCAATGGTGACGCTAAACGCTATTAGTATTCTACAAGGGGCAATGGTGACGCTAAACGCTATTAGTATTCTACAAGGGGCAATGGTGACGCTAAACGCTATTAGTATACTACAAGGGGCAATGGTGACGCTAAACGCTATTCGTATTCTACAAGGGGCAATGGTGACGCTAAATGCTATTCGTATTCTACAAGGGGCAATGGTGACGCTAAACGCTATTAGTATTCTACAAGGGGCAATGGTGACGCTAAACGCTATTCGTATTCTACAAGGGGCAATGGTGACGCTAAACGCTATTGGTATTCTACAAGGGGCAATGGTGACGCTAAACGCTATTAGTATTCTACAAGGGGCAATGGTGACGCTAAACGCTATTCGTATTCTACAAGGGGCAATGGTGACGCTAAACGCTATTGGTATTCTACAAGGGGCAATGGTGACGCTAAACGCTATTTGTATTCTACAAGGGGCCATGGTGACGCTAAACGCTATTAGTATTCTACAAGGGGCCATGGTGACGCTAAACGCTATTAGTATTCTACAAGGGGCAATGGTGACGCTAAACGCTATTCGTATTCTACAAGGGGCCATGGTGACGCTAAACGCTATTAGTATTCTACAAGGGGCCATGGTGACGCTAAATGCTATTCGTATTCTACAAGGGGCCATGGTGACGCTAAACGCTATTAGTATTCTACAAGGGGCCATGGTGACGCTAAACGCTATTAGTATTCTACAAGGGGCAATGGTGACGCTAAACGCTATTCGTATTCTACAAGGGGCAATGGTGACGCTAAACGCTATTAGTATTCTACAAGGGGCCATGGTGACGCTAAACGCTATTAGTATTCTACAAGGGGCAATGGTGACGCTAAACGCTATTAGTATTCTACAAGGGGCAATGGTGACGCTAAACGCTATTAGTATACTACAAGGGGCCATGGTGACGCTAAACGCTATTCGTATTCTACAAGGGGCCATGGTGACGCTAAACGCTATTAGTATTCTACAAGGGGCAATGGTGACGCTAAACGCTATTAGTATACTACAAGGGGCAATGGTGACGCTAAACGCTATTGGTATACTACAAGGGGCCATGGTGACGCTAAACGCTATTAGTATTCTACAAGGGGCCATGGTGATGCTAAATGCTATTATACTGTCTGCGCTCTGGTAATGACATGCGTGACTGGGTGTTTGTAAAGATCCCACGGCTCCTTTAGATGTGTTATTGTGTCTCTTGGTCCTAGTGGCGGAATAACAGCACGCAGGAAATAGGACAGTTTTGGTATAACAGGCGCTGTTGAACCTCTGCTCCTCCAGTGACACACCCATCCTAAGCCTGACAGCACCCCCCTAACACCTCCTTCAACCTCCTTCAGGGTTACCTAGCGAGACCCACGCCGTCTGGCCGCCCTTTCACCCCCACCTTGTCATTCTCGGTCTTGACCTCTTCCTCTTCGTGTCAGTGGCCTGTGGTCAGGACCGGGTAGACTGTCAGTAATCATCCTGTCCTGCCGCCATTAAAATGTCTCCACATGTCAGTGAGCCCTTTCTTTTCCCCTCTGAGATGTCCTTCTGCCCACCGAAAGGTAATAACTGAAAAGTCGGCTTATAAGAAATGATGGAAAATGGCCTGGAGAAAACTGAGAACAGGTCTGTCTACCTCAGCGGATGAGGACAACATGTTCTGAAGCATGACGGTAGAGTAAGACTAGACAATCCATGGCTGTCTTCATGTGTTCCCGATCAATCTACCCAACCCGTTCAATAGCCAGTGGATAAAGGCAGACGCCACAAAATGAAAAGACAAAATACACTATTTAGTGAGGCCTGTCTGGTAATACAACATTGATCGATTGTCCAGTGTGTTTTGTTTTAGTCGCACCATTCATTTTTAAAGTACACACACACACACACACACACACACACACACACACACACACACACACACACACACACACACACACACACACACACACACACACACACACACACACACACACACACACACACACACACACACACACACACACACACACACACACACACACACACACACACACACACACACACACACACACACACACACACACGGAACTACTATTGCAACCTGTGTAACAGCAGAAGTGTAACAGCCAAACCGTTCTGTAGGCTGACCAAAAAACACTTGACACGCTGAAAGCATTGTTCCAAAACAAGTTGCCCAAACTAGATGTGTAACACAGACATGCTTCTACATGTTCCTCACCACACAGAATCAACCATCAACACCGATACACACTGCCACTAATTGGTCAGAAGAATTTCCCTGCCTACTACTCTAAAACCGTTTAATGACTATTTTAAGACCTATGAGATCTGCCTAACTGAATCTCAATTGAATACTGTACAAAACCAACAGATCTTTACACTAAAAACTGCCCTACCAAGCTGACAAAAACAAAAGCTGTCCATTTTTCAGTTAACTAGGTGAAATAATGTCTTACCTGTCTTCACGTTCTGTATAGGACCCTCCGGACGAGTTCGGGCTTTAGTCCGCATTAGGGATGCCACCAGCTAGGCAAAGAGCACACTAACAACTCAAACCAACGGCCCACTACATCATTCCACATACCAACGAGAGGAACCAGAGACGGACTGACAGAAAGTGTGGCTAGTGTTACGCACTCGTCTAAAGAGCAGAAGTGAGATCAGAGTGGTGGAGTTAGAGGCCCTCTGTTACAATGCAGTTGTTTGTTTACTTTACACAGTGAGAGAGAGAGAGAGAGATAGAGGGGGAGAGAGAGAGATGGAAGGGGAGAGAGAGGGAGGGGGAGAGAGAGGGGGAGAGAGAGGGGGAGAGAGAGGGGGGAGAGAGAGGGGGAGAGAGAGAGGGGGAGAGAGAGAGGGGGAGAGAGAGGGAGAGAGAGAGAGGGGGAGAGAGAGAGAGGGGGAGAGAGAGAGAGGGGGAGAGAGAGAGAGGGAGAGAGAGAGGAGAGAGAGAGGGAGAGAGAGGGGGAGAGAGAGAGTTAGAGATAGATCTGGAGAGATAGAGAGAAAGTGTGAGAGAGAAAGAGAGAGAGAGAGAGAGAGAGAGAGAGAGAGAGAGGGATGGAGTCACTGCTGTCCCCACTCGCGACATTCCAAAGTCACATAAAAACAAGAGCCACTATTCAATACATCAGACAAGTGAAGGAGGGAGTTGACAAAGAGCGAATCAAAGAGGAGGTAGAAGGAGACGACGACAGTGAGACTCATGGAGAACCAAGAGACAGCGAAAAGAGGTGGCAGGAGTGAGTTTAGACAGCATTTGATAAACAGCTTTCATTAAGAGGCTCCATTAACAAGTGCTGTGCTGGGTGTGTAAAACCCAGAACAGAGCCCAGATGATCTGGAACACGGCAGCAGGGGGTTAGAACCCAGAACAGAGCCCAGATGATCTGGAACACGGCAGCAGGGGGTTAGAACCCAGAACAGAGCCCAGATGTTGAGGAACAGGGCAGCAGGGGGGTAGAACCCAGAACAGAGCCCAGATGATCAGGAACAGGGCAGCAGGGGGGTAGAACCCAGAACAGAACCCAGATGATCAGGAACAGGGCAGCAGGGGGTTAGAACCCAGAACAGAGCCCAGATGATCTGGAACACGGCAGCAGGGGGTTAGAACCCAGAACAGAGCCCAGATGATCTGGAACACGGCAGCAGGGGGTTAGAACCCAGAACAGAGCCCAGATGTTGAGGAACAGGGCAGCAGGGGGGTAGAACCCAGAACAGAGCCCAGATGATCAGGAACACGGCAGCAGGGGGTAGAACCCAGAACAGAGCCCAGATGATCAGGAACACGGCAGCAGGGGGTAGAACCCAGAACAGAGCCCAGATGATGAGGAACAGGGCAGCAGGGGGGTAGAACCCAAAACAGAGCCCAGATGATGAGGAACAGGGCAGCAGGGGGGTAGAACCCAGAACAGAGCCCAGATGATCAGGAACAGGGCAGCAGGTGGGTAGAACCCAGAACAGATGATCAGGAACAGGGCAGCAGGGGGGTAGAACCCAGAACAGAGCCCAGATGATCAGGAACAGGGCAGCAGGGGAGACCAGAGGAAGGGAGGGAGGACGATAACACAACAGGAGATACATAATTGTTCTTGGATCTCTCTGCGTCTCCTCCCTCACATCGCCAAACGGAAATACCTACCACAGATCCCCCACGCAAACACTTGACGTTCTACACAAACGCTTCACATTTATTATTCATCATTTCCCTTCATTTACATTTTCGTCATTTCTTTTTTTGAGTAGTCACGTTGACTGTGAATGCATTGTCACTCACAGCAATGAACTGGCAGCAATTAAAGTTAAGTGCCTTGCCCGGGAAAGAACCATCGCCTCAGGCGTTCGGTACAGCCACCATTTTCTGAAATGTAATAATGTTAATGACTGTCGGCTGTTCCGAAATGGACACGTTTCTGAAATCACACCGTCGGTAGACGTGCGTTATTGTACACAGCTCTGTGATCCCACTGAAAAATGACAGAACACATTTGTTCGAATTGTCTCTCCGTATGTGTACGTCTACAGAGCATTGGGATATCGTAATCGTGACTGAGAAGTTGACCCTTCACCTCTCTTCACTTGTGTTTGGGTCTCCCGTCTTTATAACCGTACGAAACAACGTCACGCAGTGACTGTCAGGACGATTTGTGGCACCACACAGATGAGCGTCAGAAAAACTGTGCCACATTAAACTTTAAATGTCAATAAAAACTACCGGTACATGTTTAAATCTGGTCGGCAGAAGCCGTGTCCAATTCTGACTACTGTTAGGTGTGCGTTTCGTGGTTCTACCCCCCTGCAGTGTCAAATTATGTACTAAGTTTATCAAGCTATTTGACAGCAGTATTTTTAGTAAAATCTGAAACCAAGCAGAGACTACGAGACCCTGCCTTACTTTAGGGATACATTCTCCCAAAGGGATAAATTCTAATAAATTAACATTCCATCAGGAACCGATCAATAGCAGTAATTACAGGGCATAATTACACTGTCAATGTAAAAGCCGTAAATATGACAAACATAGAACTCCTTGACTCCTCCCCTGACCCTAAAATGGTCCTGATTGGTCAGCGGTAGCGGTGAGCGGTTTTTCCTACACAGATTATATGTAGGCCACATCCAACCCTACACCTACAAATGCTGCTGTGACACGGTCCCTTCCAGATGGGCACAACGATTCCCTCCTGACAAGTAAACGATGTGAACAAGCATATTTGTGATTTTATCTTAAACACTTTGCAAACATGTCTGAGATAAATAACAACATCAGACGAGTACTGGCTTAGCTCATGGCTTTTTCCTGCATATAGATCACACATTATGTTTTAGGGCTAGAGGAAGTTAGCTGCGGTGTCCAATACGCGAGTTATATGTAGGGAACCAAGTTTCATCTGTTTGGGGAATTTACAGCGAAGAAAATAGCGTCAAGCCCTTGTTAGATCAAGCACTGCACACTTAGATTACTGCCATTCCTGAGGCTCCCAGTGTGTACAATCAAAGCCCTGCAACCGATTCAGAATGATTTAAAATGCAGAACGATTCAAAACGCAGAACGATTCAAAATGCAGAACGATTCAAAATGCAGAACGATTCAAAATGCAGAACAATATAGAATACAGAACAATATAGAATGCAGAATGATTGAGAATGCAGAACGACTCAGAATGCAGAACGATATAGAATGCAGAACAATATAGAATGCAGAATGATCCAGAATGCAGAATGATTCAGAATGCAGAACGATTCAGAATGCAGAATGATATAGAATGCAGAATGATATAGAATGCAGAATGATATAGAATGCAGAATTATTTCCAACTATATAGAATGCAGAATCATTCAGAATGATACAGACAGCAGAATAATTTAGAATGCTACTGATTTAAGACCAGCGGCCCGTTGGGTCTTCAATCTTCCTAAATTCCCCTATGTCATCCAAGTTCTTTGGACTTTACATTAGCTTCCAGTTCAAGCTCAAATTTGCTTTACGGCTTATGGTTATTGCCAATGGAACGCAAGGAGAGCATCTCTTAATCTTCAATATGTTCAAATCATACAATCTGGGACATCTCAGGGCCATTTACTGATCATCACAGTCAGAACTCTTCTCTGTCCTGGCACCTCAATGGTAAACCAGCCTCCCATTAAAGCTAGCAAAGCAGAGTGCCTGCCTATTTTCAAATCTATTTTCAGAATTCCACATAAACTACTTCCATTGCCACTACCTCTGTTGACTGTTGTCTTGTAAACTTAACTTATTATGTTTAATCAGAACTAATTAATTTACTGTAATCCATGCCTGAGGTATTAGTCATCCTGCATCTCCATTAGACAGAATTGAGAGGCCATTCAATTGGGTTAGGAGCAAGAAAGCAAGGAGGAAGCACATAGAGAGAGACAGCCAGAGAGACAGAGGGGGGAGGACAGAGGGGGAGGACAAAAGAGGAGAAAGCGGGGAAGGACAGAGGGGGAGGACAGAGGGGGAGGACAGAGGGGGAGGACAAAAGAGGAGAAAGAGGGGAAGGACAGAGGGGGAGACATAGGGGGAGACAGGGGGAGGACAGAGGGGGAGGACAAAAGAGGAGAAAGACAGAGGGGGAGGACAGAGGGGGAGGACAGAGGGGGGAGGACAAAAGAGGAGAGGACAGAGGGGGAGGACAGAGGGGGAGGACAGAGGGGGAGGACAAAAGAGGAGAAGGACAGAGGGGGAGACAGGGGGAGACAGAGGGGGAGGACAGAGGGAGAGTGAGCTCATTGTTCCAGTCAGGGTGCAGTCTGACATCATCTTTATCCCTGTCTAGTTCTGTCACACATGCACATTCACACACATACACCACTTTTGTGTCCACAAAGCACTACAGATGATCAATGACATAATCAGCAATGAGTTAAGCCAGTTTGACTGCAGTGTGTGTTTGCGTGTGTGTGTGTAAACAACTATTCAAGGATTGTGCTGCCATTCACAGTTTCAATCTATCACACTTAGAATGCAACAATATTAGTACTTTGTATTTAGCTATTCGATCAGACTCTCTCTTAAGCGTTAGTACAACTCCACTGTTGTGACCATGTGTGGTTTGGGTTCACCAATTTAAGCAACCAGGAAATACAGGTTTCATAATAGTCACAGACCCACAATACAACTAATCCAGTCTAATAACAGGACTCTGAATGGAAAAACAGGATACAAGCCTGTCACAACCAGAGCACGTGGGGGTGTGTGTGTGTGTGTGTGTGTGTGTGTGTGTGTGTAACAGAGAAAGACAAAGATGGTAAGAGAGGCAGAGAGTGAGGGTTAAATGGGGTAGACGGTAAAGACAGACAGAAACTAGAGACAGAGATAAAGATAAGATGGAAGTAATGGTGAAAGCCAATTGATACGTAATCTAATATGACGCTGTCTGCGCCAAAGTTCTGGAAGCTCCTATCAGATTTTTATAAATGTGTCCAAAAATAAAGTTATAAACATAACCCTGTCCACAGACCCAACTGCTGGGCACTGTGGATGCATTGTACTGTGAGACCACAATATGTGTATTTAAAACAAAAAATGTGCCAGCAATTCACTTTTCAAAGATCTAATAATATTTTGGCAAAATAATCTTTCTGAAACTAGGTACATAAATGTTTCAGGAATACTAATCACATCTGAGAATAGGTACATAAATAATGTTTCAGGAATATTAATCACATCTGAGACTAGTTACATAAATAATGTTTCAGGAATACAAATCACATCTGAGACTAGGTACATAAATAATGTTTCAGGAATACAAATCACATCTGAGACTAGGTACATAAATAATGTTTCAGGAATTCTACTCACATCTGAGACTAGGTACATAAATAATGTTTCAGGAATATTAATCACATCTGAGACTAGGTACATAAATAATGTTTCAGGAATATTAATCACATCTGAGACTAGGTACATAAATAATGTTTAAGGAATACTAATCACATCTGAGACTAGGTACATAAATAATGTTTCAGGAATACTAATCACATCTGAGAATAGGTACATAAATGTTTCAGGAATACAAATCAAATCTGAGACTAGGTACATAAATAATGTTTCAGGAATATTAATCACATCTGAGACTAGGTACATAAATAATGTTTCAGAAATACTAATCACATCTGAAACTAGTTGCATAACTGAGTTTCAGCACGCCGTGAGATGGTGGGTGTTTAAATCTGCTTTCCAAGGTAAAATTGGCCTTGAAGTCAGTGGGCAGATGCTAACCGGCTACCTGCTGCCTGCCCAGCGTGGAAGTTCTGCATTCCATCTCTTTCCGTCTGACAAACCAGCGTGGCATTTTTCCTGTTTGAAGCCACGCTAAACACACATTAACACATATCCAAACTCACACAACTTGATGTGTGCTACATTACAGCAAAAAACAAATCTCCCTTTTTAAGCTGCTGGCACTTTGAATAATTGAGGAATCATTTTTTTAAGCAGATAGAAAATATGACTGTTTTAAGATGAGAAGGAGGGAAACTAAGGAGAACAGAGAAATACTTCATGCTTTATTCATTAGTAGAGATAGTGTGTTGCCAGCTAGGGTGACCAGAGAAGAGTGGGTGAGTAGGAAAGAAAGCTGCAGCTAGCCCGGCACTGAAGCAGCTGGCTGTATTGAACTGGTTGTATATCCCTTTCGACCCATCTCCAAAACAGTACAGCAGCTAGGCAGGCAGGCGTTCTGTAGGGAACACTGTAGCAAATGGGTTTGCAACAAAATCTATAAAATATCAGTGTTCGTGCAAGAGCTGTTTAAAGTCCGAATGAACATGCAACCACCAGAATGCCTAGCAACATGGTCGCTACTGACACTGTCTGACGGACAACCCGTTTACCTCAGAGCAACCCACAACAACCACTAAGTTAGTACTGATACTGTTTGACAGACAGCGCCTTTACCTCAGAACACTCCCCAACAACCAATAGCACTGATACTGTCAGACAGAGAACCCCTTTATCTTAAAAGACTGTCCAAAATCTAGCACTACTGTTACTGCCTGAGAGGCAACCAATCGGTCAAGAAAAGGCCATTCCTTAAAACTCAGCAGTCAAACAAAAAGGTGACTCGTGGCTCTGGGTGTGGAGTACCGGTGAACTTGTCAACCATATCAGGAGCTCAGTAGCACACCCGCCTGTATGGGAAGGAGGCAAGAAATATGCTGTTCAAAAACAAATGAATCAAAATGCAACGTGTGGCGTAATAAGCCAAAACAAGCCTCAAGATGATGTGGTAGCGTTATCCTGCGGGGATGCTTCTTGTTCAAAAAATGATGGAGCAAAATAAAGAAAAATACTGCAAGAAAACCTGTTTCAGTTTAAAAAAAAAACATTTCAGAAGCTCCATGTGAACGTTGCTATATCTATCTCATTAAGAATATATAGCACAATTACAAATCCCTGTGTCCAAGCTTTGACTGGTCCGGTTACACACACACACACACAGATATATACATGTTAGTTTGTGCGGCCACTGCTGCTTACGTTGCCCGTTATTGATCGAACTTAAAACAAGCCATGCTCCATATAGAAAACCTCTGTCGGGTCGATGGCCGGAGATTAAAGCGGCAGTAAGATAGGAGGGTCCTGAATGTGTCTTGTAGTGGCCAATCACAGATTGATGGGAGGACAGACTCTCCACACAACGCATGCTCTGTTTCACGCTTCCTGCCGGCTTGAGCTGTGTGAAACACGCATAGAAACGAGGATTCACGACTCATCGTCAACAAGCAGCGATGCGAGAAGTGTTGCAATCTGTTTAATCATCCTTCTGGTACTGCACGTCTCAGACAAACTGGGTTAGGAGAATGGAGGCCTTTGTTACGGAAAGTGTAGGCCCAGATGTCTTCAAATAGGCTGTTTAAAAATACCTCACATCCCACACAATAAAAAGCTGCTAGCCACTAGCATGTACAAATCCATATATCGTATTACAGGCAAATATATATTATAAAAATTGCTTTAATTAATGTAATATTGTTTATCTTTAAATATTCATCAGTTCAACTTGATTCAATTTTATACTTTAATGACAGAGCATCTGGTAAAGCGTCATTTGACACTCCATTTGGTCGCACCTACAGATAAAACAATGCAAAGTCTAAAAATAAATATTTACCCAAGATGTATAGCTTTTGACAAATGCGAAAATGTCAGCAATCACTTTTTAATCATTATAACTTTAGGATACAGTGAGTATATTGAACAATCATATGGATAGCCATTTTACTGTACTTTCATTAATGATATTCTTCTAAATGTAAATCATTTGATTACAGTAAATGTTTAAAAGTTATCCTTTCGGATACAAACAGAATCAACGATATCTCCTTAAAATTACAAGTGTATTGGTGAACATCCAATTGAACCTGGGTTTTGCGAGTATTCCTGAAGACCGCAGCAGAATCACATAAAGTAAAGGCTTAGACACTAGTACTTAGTGTCCACAACACAGACAGCACAGAGGTGGTGTCATCGGCCCAGGACTAGAGGTCAGGGTCACCAGAGCTTCCATAACGGGAGGAACTGCATTTCATTATTCAGCACTCAGTGGAGACCAGCAGTGTAAAACACACAGTCACACGTCCCATAGCAACGGAGGTGTAACAGCGGCAACAGGGAAATCTCTATCACGTTCATATACATGATATGTTCTCACATTTCAATGACATCAATTACCAGACAAATACACATCGAGAAACACAGGAGCGCACGTCCTCTCTCACACACACACACGCACATCAACACACACCTCCGTATCTGGCGGCTGCTCGACGTCGGGATGGAGACACCAGCTCCCTGACCATATGGAGCACCTGCATGGTGATCGGGAGGACTGGCAGACCGACCGGACAGAATTAGGGTAGGTGGCCGGGGGAACCCACCCTCGCCCCTGTTGCTAACCTCATGCCACACTGGGTCCTCCTCCAAAATCATCCCAGTGTCTCACAACTCCAGATGACAAATCCGAGACGTCGGTTTAAGCCAAGAGGTTCAGGGTCTGCAGACCGCCAGCGTTTCCCCGAGTCCGTTTTTAGGGGAGTGACAGCGCCAGCCCCTCCAGGATCCAGGGATGATTCCAGCGTAAGCGTCATCCAGTCATCCCTCTGCCTTCTGCTTGCCTCTCTCTGCCTTCATCCGTCTCTCCTCAGCCTCTGAGCACCAGTTGAAAGCCCTCAACCCTCCCTCTTCCTCTTTCACACACACAGACACACACAAATAACACAGACCCGGCACACACCCTCACAAACACACACACTCTCGCTCTCTCTCGATCTGTTACATGGAATCTGGAAGACCTAGTAAAGCAGTCTGTTCTAAGACACTGAACTTAGAAGCTTCTCTCCTTTCACTTCCTCTCCTCGCTCTCTAGGTGTCAGTGGCTGGATCTTTCCAGTTCTCCTACGCATCACACATGTCCAGCAGGACCAAACCACAGTTCTCACAGGTCCAGCAAACCCACACCACAGTTCTCACAGGTCCAGCAGGACCAAACCACAGTTCTCACAGGTCCAGCAGGACCAAACCACAATTCTCACAGGTCCAGCAAATCCAAACCACAGTTCTCACAGATCCAGCAGGACCAAACCACAGCTCTCACAGATCCAGCAAACCCAAACCACAGTTCTCACAGATCCAGCAAACCCAAACCACAGTTCTCACAGATCCAGCAAACACAAACCACAGTTCTCACAGATCCAGCAGGACCAAACCACAGTTCTCACAGATCCAGCAAACCCAAACCACAGTTCTCACAGATCCAGCAAACACAAACCACAGTTCTCACAGATCCAGCAGGACCAAACCACAGTTCTCACAGATCCAGCAGGACCAAACCACAGTTCTCGCAGATCCAGCAAACCCAAACCACAGTTCTCACAGGTCCAGCAGGACCAAACCACAGTTCTCACAGATCCAGCTGTATTAAAGCACAGCTCTCACATTTCCAACAGTCCAAATCTACAGCTCTCACAGGTCTATCAGCACCATAACAAAGCTCTGAAACATCAATGAGGAACTGATGAAACCACCGGTCACTGCTCAATCCTCTCCAACATGTATCACAGTGTCCCACGGTGTAGTAGTGAAGCAAGGTAAGTGGAGGCTAGTTAGTTAGCCGCAGTTAGCTACTATCCAGAGGCTCTTCAGATCAGGAACAGAGTGCGGTGGCGTTTCTCTGAAAGTCTGTGTTCTCCCGCTTCCTCACGCGCACACTGCTGTTGTTCGGCAGAGGAAGCGGCTCTGATGCACACAGGGAGGAGGCTGGCAGATCTCCCTGGTAGCAGTAACATGTAGTAGCAGACAGTGGCAGCAGGACACCTGGCTGGCAGAAACACATGCATGTGGTCTGGATCAATAGGAGCAGTAGCCCGGCTCCAAAGATATAATTCTGTCAGCACACATCCACAGCAAGAACTCGGAGAGTCAAGTCGGTGCACTTAGCTCCGTCCCTCTCATCTCTCTCTCTCTCTCTTCTCTCATCTCTCTCCTCCCCATCTCAGTCATCCCTCTCTCTCTCCTCCTCATCACTCTCACCACTCTTTCTCCTTCCACCCACCCCCACCCCCATCTCGATCACTAACTCGCTGTAACATCCTCTCCCTCCGTCTGTCTGTCTCTCCTGCCATCGTCCTCCAAATTCGAATAAATGAACACGTCACAGTTCACATACAGCCTCCCCACGCCTCTTTCTCTGTAACCCACTCACCCTGTGCCCCCCCCCCCCCCCACCTCCCACCTCCCAGGAACATACAGTCCAGGGCCAGTATAACAGTGTGATTGTGTGTGGGGAAGCCAGTGTGTGTCTGCTAGCGGAGGCTGATTTGTGCCGACTACCATCAATACCAGTCAGACGTTATCCTCTTCCCCAATCTCCTTCTCCCATATTACCTCTGATCTTTCCACTGTCCATCTTCCTCCACCACTCATCGTTCCCTCATCGCTCGATCATCTCCTTCCCCCTCCACCGGGTCATTTTTCTCCTTAAGTGAATTTGTCCGATATGAATTATTTTCACCGTTCGCGTGAGAATATTAGGTCATGCTTTTCAGACGCAGACACAAATCCACCTGCCTGAGATCAGTGACCTTGCTAAAAGATGACACACACACACACACACACACACGCACCTGTACAGCCCGACAATTGTAACACACTAACACACGACCACACACACGACAACATCGGCAATAATGAGTGTGTTCTTGTGCCGTTGCCGTTGCTATGCTCTCAGGGTGGTTACCCCGTCGTCGACGGCGGGGATCACAACCACCGGGTTTCGATCCCGGACGGGAAAACTGTTGCCATGCCTACAAGATTGTTACCTCGTCTCATACTGCCCGGATCCCAATCACCAAGCCACAGCTACAATTATGTGTATTCTCACTAGCCACACACATGGGTTAGGAATAAACTCAGTGTAGCCCAGTCTGAGCCAGCAACACGTATGTCCCTGGCATTTCTTTGTGAAGTAATTCACAGAACTATATAGATAAAAGCAGTCACCTCTATGACATTCCAACCACCCCCACACCCTGGCCATTGCAGGGGAGTAACCCTAACACAAAGTGTATGGGGAACAATAAATCTGCCAAGACTTTAAGGACAGAACAGTGCGACCAGAGCATTCAACTAGAAAGCTTACATGGCCATGATTGGCATGTTAATAATGTCTTTAGCACATTTTTTTTAGCCAACTATCAGAAATAGCTCCCAGGGATCCAAGAATGCTAGGTTGGAATGGATTAATTATTCTTCCGAGTAAACTTCGCTAGCTTAGAGAAAGGAATTAAATTGGCAGGGCAGTTGAAAACACGTGACACTGTAACGTCGCTCCTGGGCTCCAAAAATCTGAAGAAATGCCGGTCGATGTGCCAGTTAGTACTGGTTTGTGCGCACACGTGCTAAGTGCTATAACAAGCCAAAATGACATTCCTGCATGCTCTCCAGTCTGCGGTGGAATACAGGTTCATACGGCAGTCTGTCCACGGCAGTCTGTCCACGGCAGTCTGTCCACGGCAGTCTGTCCACGGCAGTCTGTACACACCCATTGTACTTTTGCACATAATTCCTCCTAAGCTCAGAGAACATCACCTCTTCAATCTAGAAAGGAGATAAGAGCTCCGTCCATTGACAGTTCTCGATCGGTGAATTGCGAAAAGACTAGAAGGAATAGTCGGTGCAGCGTTTATGGGAACACTTCCGAGGGAACACGGTCCACAAGTTAAAATACCACAAAGGAGAGTGTGGAGACGAGGGCGTTATCAAAGGGTAACCATGGCACACGGAGAGCTACTAATTAATAGAGCGCTAGAGGTTTGCTTATCCTAGTTTTAAGCGAAACCTGAGATTGGTCTCTAATTTCAACAGTCCCGTCCGTGAATAGACCTAATTAAGTGCTGTCTGTATGCTTCTAGTCCCTTTTCTTTTTACCCTTCCTCTCCGGTATCTCACCACACCCACGCCAATGTGTAACACAGGGACTAATAAAGGAAGTACACAAACAAATCACAGTGACGAACAACAGTCGAAACAGCCACGCATTGTCTGGTATGATGACTGTGTTGTATTGCGGGCAGCGTGATTAAATTAGACCGGTCGCTGATTGCTCTCTGCATTGATTAATACCGTGTGCCCGGTGGGTTTTTATGTCGTTCGAGCTGGAGCGCGCTGTTAAACGCCAAGGAGAGTTATAGGAACTTCCGATGGGTTTCGTCTGAACAAGATGCATTTACTAATCTCCTCAGTACACTAATCTGAGAGGTTATGACAGGTCAAGGCAACACAATAAATCCTGGTTTATGGAGCCTGTTCACATGTCTGTGGGCATGACAGAAGGCCCACGTGCTGTATGAGAGATGGAGCTGTGAGTGTTGGTCTGTTCAGCAAGAAAAAAAACATCTAACACATAAGCACTAACATCTAACAGCTACAGTTTTTTTCAGCGTGATTAAGTCAGCATAATAAGAGTTCAAATATTGTTCGATATTTC
The DNA here is from genome assembly GCA_029465975.1 of Dallia pectoralis. NCBI lineage: Eukaryota > Metazoa > Chordata > Actinopteri > Esociformes > Umbridae > Dallia > Dallia pectoralis. The sequence continues at coordinate 10,337,042 of CM055736.1, forward strand.
TTTCACATTTTCCAACTCAACTCCACAAGCCATCTTGGCAACCCTGTTGCCTTGTGTCTCTGGGAACCTCCCTCCTCTGTATTTACCCCTCCTCATCCTCACCCTGCATGTTAATTCCTGGTCCTCATCCTCATCCTGCATGTTAATTCCTGGTCCTCATCCTGGCTGTTAATTCCTGGTCCTCATCCTCGTCCTGCTTGTTAATTCCTGGTCCTCATCCTGGCTGTTAATTCCTGGTCCTCATCCTACATGTTAATTCCTGGTCCTCATCCTGGCTGTTAATTCCTGGTCCTCATCCTACATGTTAATTCCTGGTCCACATCCTGGCTGTTAATTCCTGGTCCTCATCCTCGTCCTGCATGTTAATTCCTGGTCCTCATCCTCATCCTACATGTTAACACCTGGTCCTCATCCTCATCCTGCATGTTAATTCCTGGTCCTCATCCTGCATGTTAATACCTGGTCCTCATCCTACATGTTAATTCCTGGTCCTCATCCTACATGTTAATTCCTGGTCCTCATCCTACATGTTAATTCCTGGTCCTCATCCTCATCCTACATGTTAATTCCTGGTCCTCATCCTACATGTTAATTCCTGGTCATCATCCTCATCCTACATGTTAATTCCTGGTCCTCATCCTACATGTTAATTTCTGGTCCTCATCCTCATCCTACATGTTAATTCCTGGTCCTCATCCTGCATGTTAATTCCTGGTCCTCATCCTACATGTTAACACCTGGTCCTCATCCTCATCCTGCATGTTAATTCCTGGTCCTCATCCTGCATGTTAATACCTGGTCCTCATCCTACATGTTAATTCCTGGTCCTCATCCTACATGTTAATTCCTGGTCCTCATCCTACATGTTAATTCCTGGTCCTCATCCTGCATGTTAATTCCTGGTCCTCATCCTACATGTTAATTCCTGGTCCTCATCCTACATGTTAATTCCTGGTCCTCATCCTACATGTTAATACCTGGTCCTCATCCTACATGTTAATTCCTGGTCCTCATCCTACATGTTAATACCTGGTCCTCATCCTACATGTTAATACCTGGTCCTCATCCTCATCCTACATGTTAATTCCTGGTCCTCATCCTACATGTTAATTCCTGGTCCTCATCCTACATGTTAATACCTGGTCCTCATCCTACATGTTAATTCCTGGTCCTCATCCTACATGTTAATACCTGGTCCTCATCCTCATCCTACATGTTAATTCCTGGTCCTCATCCTACATGTTAATTCCTGGTCCTCATCCTCATCCTACATGTTAATTCCTGGTCCTCATCCTACATGTTAACACCTGGTCCTCATCCTCATCCTGCATGTTAATTCCTGGTCCTCATCCTGCATGTTAATTCCTGGTCCTCATCCTACATGTTAATTCCTGGTCCTCATCCTGCATGTTAATTCCTGGTCCTCATCCTACATGTTAATTCCTGGTCATCATCCTCATCCTACATGTTAATTCCTGGTCCTCATCCTACATGTTAATACCCGGTCCTCATCCTCATCCTGCATGTTAATATCGGCATTTAACCTGACCCCATACAAACCTGTCCCTCACCCTATTTCCTGTCCCCAGACTGTCCCATATGTTATGCCTGCTCTAGACTCTCACAGGATACTGGGAGATTTAGCAAACCATTATTATAAGCTTTTATATTGGGGGACAGGGGACGGGGGCAAACAGTGGGTGAGGGTGTGTGTAGTCTGTGAGATATTTTGGTGTGTTCTGGGAGGGGCATGGAGTTGTTTACAAGTCAACCATAAAACCATCAGCTGGTAAAATAGCTCAGCCTAGAGGTGGAAAGAGGCAATACCCATGATGTGTGTGTGTGTGCTGTGGGGGCGACACACACACACAAACTGCGGCAAGAAGCAGGTCTGAAACAATACCCATAATGCCTGGCTCTGACACAATCGTGCTCATTGAGTCATTGGTCAACACTACGGGTACACCAACACTGTTCACACCCGCTACGTATCAGCGCCACAATGAAGATCGATACACCTTTAAACAGCCATGCTGATCACACAAGGCTTGCAAAGCAAACACAAAGAAAAACAGTGCAGTCTGACCTATGACCTCTCACATTATGATTAACGTTAACAGTAGAGAATACTGACGCCCACAACAGCCCCCTATATTAGGGCTGTTCAATTAATCGAAATTTCAATTCGATTTCGCATCCTAACGATTATGCAAACAGTATAATCGAGAAATATCGATTATTTTCCACATTACGTTTTGCAAGTAAACTGTTATTTTGTCCCGTGGTCAAATGACGCGAACGCGCACTTTCGCTAGTTCCAGAAGGCTAAACTCACTCAGACAGGTGGTGTCATTAAAAAAAATCAACACGAGTGAAGATGGCAGAGGGAGAAAAGCATAATTTGGTGAACGCCGAGTAAATTCCGTTGTATGGCAAATGTTCGGATTGGAGCAATCCGACGTGGAGCAGAAACAAGTGATATGCAAGATTTGCTTCACGGTGGTGTCTGCACTAGTAGGTAATACCACAAATCTTTTCAACCACCTAGAAATTAACCACAAAGTCACCTATGAAAATGCAAAACAGTCATCAATAAAAGACGTATTTAATAGCGCAATTTTATCAGTCTACCTCGGAGAGGCATAACACATTAACAGACGCGGTGGCATACTTTCTGGCCAAAGACATGTGCCCCGATACCGAACCATTTTTATTTTATCATGACTGACTGGAATTTGTTAAATTTTGTTTGACAAAATGTTCAATACATGTTTAAGACCTGTCAGTATATTAGAAATATATACAAATATATTTTGATCTAATTTATATATGTTTTCATTTTTGATTTGTATTATATTTATTAGAACTTTATAAAAGATTGTGAAAAAGCACTGCAACATTATTATTTAATACCCTTTGAAAGTTTTTTTTTGTATTTTTTATACTTAGGGGAATCTAAAAAGTGTTTTTCAGTTCAAGGAGTTTGCACTGTTGTTTTTAATTTAATAAATGCAACATTGTTCCAAAATCAATGAGTAATCGTTTTAAATAATCATGATTTCAATATTGACTACAATAATCGTGATTATGATTTTTTCCATAATCGAGCAGCCCTACCCTATATATCACATTCCTTCACACCAGAACCACAACAGCCCCCTACATATCACAATCCATTTGACCAGAACCACAACAGCCCCCTACATATCACAATCCATTTGACCAGAACCACAACAGCCCCCTACATATCACAATCCATTTGACCAGAACCACAACAGCCCCCTACATATCACATTCCATCTGACCAGAACCACAACAGCCCCCTACATATCACATTCCATTTGAACAGAACCACAACAGCCCCCTACATATCACATTCCATTTGACCAGAACCACAACAGCCCCCTACATATCACATTCCTTCTCACCAGAACCACAACAGCCCCCTACATATCACACTCCTTCTGACCAGTGCCACAACATAGAACGCGGAGAGGCGGATGAACAAAGGAGACATGATGTTTGAAAAAAGACTGTCACTTCCCAAAACTGACTGGAAGACCTCAACCCCAAAACCCTGCATGGATACGCAGTGCAGCAGGGTCTCATCCATCTAAAGTCAACTACGGGTGTTAACTATTGATGAGTTCAACTTTGTTAGGAGCAGTGGGGGGCGCAGAGCTGTGAGCTCACCATGGCAACTAAATACAGACAAGAAAAGCCGCAATGGGCTAACATGGGAGTTGGTGAACAGGCCAAGAACTAAGTGTGAGAAGAAATAGCACCACAATGACCAAGTGTGTGTGTTTGTACAGTGTGTGTGTGTGTGTGTGCCAATTATAAGACAAATGGCAGTAAAAGAATCAAAAGAATGTATGTGCAAAAGCATGTGCATGCGTTGGTGTGACAGAGTATGAGTATGCCTTTGTGTGACGCACGCACGCGCACGCACGCACGAGCACGCACGCGCGCACACGCACGCACACGCACACACACACACACAGACACACAGACACACAGACACACAGACACACAGACACACAGACACACAGACACACAGACACACAGACACACAGACACACAGACACACACACAGAGACAGAGACAGAGAGAGAGAGAGCAAAAAGTCCCTAATGTTCTGGTTTCCCTGGCTGAGCTGGTGAGACGCCCTGAGGACATCTCATTGGATCAATTTCCTTCTACTGCTGTGTTTGCTGGCAGATGTAATTCAATTCCTGTAAGGCTTCCTTCCTGTGCCTCCGACTGAAACACGCACACGCAAACGCATGGTAAGAGCCTTGGGACAACCAGCATCCTGCTACATCATTAGCTACGTGCTATTAGCCCACAAAGAGGGGCATCGTGTCGTAGCCACACAGCTCAACAAGCACTTATGAAACAGAAACCTGGCAACAAACCAAGACCCGTCCCAACCTCCAAAAAGATATATCGGCAGGTATGTGGACACATAGCGTAGGTAGAAGAGGTAGAGACTGAGGGTGAGGGAGAAACATTAAGAGAGACAGAAAGACAGAGAGAGAGGAACAGAGAAAGAGAGAACTGAGGCTAAGGCTCCATGGGTGAGAAAGTGAGTTCAGAGGATAAGAAAGGGCATGATCACTACTGTATTAAAAACCAAAACATGCCCATAACTAACTGATTACTGTATTAAAGACCAAAACATGCACAAACACTAACTTACTATTGTATTAAAGAACAAAACATGCACAACCACTAACTTACTATTGTATTAAAGAACAAAACATGCACATACACTAACTGACAACTATATTACAGAACAAAACATTCCCATAAACTAATTGACTACTGTATTAAATACCAAAACATGCACATACTCCAACAGAGCTTGAGAGCTTAGACTGCACAGATAAAATATATGTTTTTTTTAATAGAGAAATCTCTATTGGCACATGACAATCTCAACGTTTGCATACCATTCATTGATAAGGATAACATTATGCATTGGATAGTTGGCAAGCATCCTAGAAATTATGCTAGTCAACATTGCCAAAAGAATATGCCTGGAAGTGCCTGGAAGCGTGCTAAATTGACACAGTAGCTGTATCAGCCTGTGCATGGGGTTTATCAAGTCAGAGATTTAAACAACAGAAATGGGGCATAACCCTACAGAACTTCAAAACATTTACCACAAAAAACAGAAAAACAATTCAACCTGCCCAACATATTTCACCTGAGTGTGCATTTTTGAATAGAGGCTGCATGAACTCTGGCTGTATTGGGTAGGAAGTTATATGGAATAGAAAATAATAAGACAATATATATGTAATTACAAAACTACCATCGATGACAATGGCAGAATGACCGGACACAAATGAACCAATGAGCACACTCCACAGGTGACAACTGACCACAACTCTTTATTGTCATCACTGAGTCAGCCGTTGCCCTGCCTGTAAACAGAGCCAAGTTTGGGCACTTCTGGAGATAGACTGTCACAGAAAGAAACAGAAACAGGAAGTGGAAGCGACCAGGGCGAGAATGGCGAATAAGGGCAAGGATAGAGACAGGTGAGAGAAAGGCATCAGCTCTCACACACGCACACACACACACACACACACACACACACACACACACACACACACACACACACACACACACACACACACACACACACACACACACACACACACACACACACACACACAGACACAGACACAGACACAGACACAGACACAGACACAGACCACACCCTCCTTCAAAAGTTTCACGCCTATGTTAAGTGATAAATAAGATCTGTGAAATAATTTCAAGATCTTCGAAGGTGTTTATCAAAACCTGCATTCATTTTAATATAAAGGCTTGTTGTCAGTTTAAAAAAAAAATGTGTTTAACATTTTTATTAAAATACTTGTGATTGATATGCACTGATACGGCACTAACAACTGTGTGGTCAATCACAGTTTGAGTGTGCTTCACATTAACCAGGGAGCATGCCTTCTCTCAGAGCGATGACACACAAGCAGAGGCAATGCTGATGTGCTGTGGTCACAAATCAGATAACAAATGTAATAAACGCAATAGATTACCGTAGTGCTTAAGGCTTTAGCCGAGCCAACCCATCCTGTGTCTGACTAACAAACTCCCTCCTCTTTACCAGAAGTTACAGAAATCACTCCATCCGGAATATTCCGTCGCTCATCACTCATTAGGCGATTTGTTGTGAAACCAACCCCCTCTCTCCCTTCTCCCTCCCCTCTAATTAAAGTCATGAGCCGGGGACATCAACAACAAGACCAGGCCACAAGAACCAAGTGATATTTCCAGGGGGACAGATATATAAGTAATACAACAAAGGAATTTTATAACCAAGAACCTTGGGGTCAGAGTGTACAGTATGTGATCAGCTCCTCCCATGGGCTTCCGACGGGGTGTTATTTCAGTGCTTCGGGTTGTTAGTAGTTCAGCTTGTTTCTCCTGTGTGCCGTCGCTATTTGTGTTCTGATTGAAGTTATGGATCAAAGCTGGGACGGCCTTTTGTTGCTGCAGTTATCAGAGCAGGAAAAGCAGAGTGGTGATAGGCAGAACAGGGCACACACGCACACACACGCACACACACGAGCACACACGCACGCGCACACGCACACGCGCGCACACACACACACACACACCAACAAGTGTACATTTTAAGAATTTTAAGAATTGTTTAAATAGGCGGTTAGGAGTCCAGGCAACAGGCCCACCAGAAAGCCCGGACGCCCACGACAGCTGAAACAATATTTACTGGACCGTTTCCTTGCCCAAGTCTCTGCCCGAAAGCCTGCATACGTGGCCAAGCCTCTAAAATAAGTACCTGTCAGCTTGCACCAATGGTAGAACAGATGTTACACGATCTTGCCATAATACATATATTTAAGAGGCTAGTCACCAAAAGGCACACGCGAGCTATCACGTTCGCACAGGGAAAGGCAGTAATCGGGTTAAATCTCTCAGCACTGCCCTCCGCAGCATCTGGCTAATCCAATCACTTTACAGTAAACACCTCACATGCACAAGGTTGCCGCGGTAACCTACTCCCAGCCCTCCAGCACCAGTACAGATCTCCTCAGAACACTGCAGCTAGAGGAGACAGCGGGGTGGAAGATCACGTGGACACGGGACAATTCAGTCAGCTCGATGCAATACACCTCTATCAGCTCCTGATGTTTGTTGCTTTATTGACATGGAATTAGGAACTCAATGACAGGCCACGAGACACGTGCGTATTCAGATAACCGTTCTGATATCTTTAAGCAAACCAAAAAGCTTTGCCTAATTGAACACCTTAAAAATCCCTCCAGATTTATTCACACTGAGCGAAGCACATGAATAGCACTTAATTATCACCAATGCACGGTGAACTGACACACATCAAGTGATAGATGTTAACACAGGAGCGCATCCTAACTGAGATAAGCAGTGTAATTCACAGTTCCCTTATAGAATGCCTTATATTGGACTCAACCACAATCGGATTCAACACCATCGACTAACACAGCTGGAGCCCAGCTGCTCACACACAGCTGCTCACACGACCACACATTTGATTTGAGTGTGCAGCCCGCTACATCCCGGGCCACCCGCCCTTCCCATCATGCTTTGCGAGGCTGATTGATGGGTGAATGCCGTGGCGAGGGTGCTGCATTCTCTCCTCTCTGCCATATGGTCCTGCCACGGAGAGAGCGGGGAGAGGGAACGGGGATGATGTGCGGACAGACTGAGCGCGCTCTGTTTACACCTCTCCACAGGAAGTGTTGATGGACCACATGTACCGTAGCAGTCATTGCAGCTACGTGCATAGCTCTATGTGCCTTGTCCCACTTCTGTCTAAAGGTGCATAAAACGGCTAACACCAATCACAAGTCTGAAAAGCCTGCTGAATGAACCCGACAAACGCTAGTTAGTTCAGGTGGGGATAACAAGGGAGATGCTCAAAAAAATGGTGTTTGTATTATAATAGCCCTGGTAGTGTTATTGGGTGGTGTCTGTCTTATAATAGCCCTGGTAGTGTTATTGGGTGGTGTCTGTCTTATAATAGCCCTGGTAGTGTTAGTCTTATAATAGCCCTGGTAGTGTTATTGGGTGGTGTCTGTCTTATAATAGCCCTGGTAGTGTTATTGGGTGGTATCTGTCTTATAATAGCCCTGGTAGTGTTATTGGGTGGTGTTAGTCTTATAATAGCCCTGGTAGTATTATTGGGTGGGTCTGTCTTATAATAGCCCTGGTAGTATTATTGGGTGGTGTTAGTCTTATTACAGCCCTGGTAGTATTATTGGGTGGTGTTAGTCTTATAATAGCCCTGGTAGTATTATTGGGTGGTGTTAGTCTTATAATAGCCCTGGTAGTGTTATTGGGTGGTGTTAGTCTTATTATAGCCCTGGTAGTGTTATTGGGTGGTGTTAGTCTTATAATAGCCCTGGTAGTATTATTGGGTGGTGTTAGTCTTATTATAGCCCTGGTAGTGTTATTGGGTGGTGTCTGTCTTATAATAGCCCTGGTAGTGTTATTGGGTGGTGTTAGTCTTATAATAGCCCTGGTAGTGTTATTGGGTGGTGTTAGTCTTATAATAGCCCTGGTAGTGTTATTGGGTGGTGTTAGTCTTATAATAGCCCTGGTAGTGTTATTGGGTGGTGTTAGTCTTATTATAGCCCTGGTAGTGTTATTGGGTGGTGTTAGTCTTATAATAGTCCTGGTAGTGTTATTGGGTGGTGTTAGTCTTATTATAGCCCTGGTAGTGTTATTGGGTGGTGTCTGTCTTATAATAGCCCTGGTAGTGTTATTGGGTGGTGTCTGTCTTATAATAGCCCTGGTAGTGTTATTGGGTGGTGTCTGTCTTATAATAGCCCTGGTAGTATTATTGGGTGGTGTTAGTCTTATTATAGCCCTGGTAGTGTTATTGGGTGGTGTCTGTCTTATAATAGCCCTGGTAGTATTATTGGGTGGTGTTAGTCTTATTATAGCCCTGGTAGTGTTATTGGGTGGTGTTAGTCTTATAATAGCCCTGGTAGTATTATTGGGTGGTGTTAGTCTTATTATAGCCCTGGTAGTGTTATTGGGTGGTGTCTGTCTTATAATAGCCCTGGTAGTGTTATTGGGTGGTGTTAGTCTTATTATAGCCCTGGTAGTGTTATTGGGTGGTGTTAGTCTTATTATAGCCCTGGTAGTATTATTGGGTGGTGTTAGTCTTATAATAGCCCTGGTAGTGTTATTGGGTGGTGTCTGTCTTATAATAGCCCTGGTAGTATTATTGGGTGGTGTTAGTCTTATAATAGCCCTGGTAGTGTTATTGGGTGGTGTTAGTCTTATTATAGCCCTGGTAGTGTTATTGGGTGGTGTTAGTCTTATAATAGCCCTGGTAGTGTTATTGGGTGGTGTTAGTCTTATAATAGCCCTGGTAGTGTTATTGGGTGGTGTTAGTCTTATAATAGCCCTGGTAGTATTATTGGGTGGTGTTAGTCTTATAATAGTCCTGGTAGTGTTATTGGGTGGTGTTAGTCTTATTATAGCCCTGGTAGTGTTATTGGGTGGTGTTAGTCTTATAATAGCCCTGGTAGTGTTATTGGGTGGTGTTAGTCTTATAATAGCCCTGGTAGTGTTATTGGGTGGTGTTAGTCTTATAATAGCCCTGGTAGTGTTATTGGGTGGTGTTAGTCTTATAATAGCCCTGGTAGTATTATTGGGTGGTGTTAGTCTTATAATAGCCCTGGTAGTGTTATTGGGTGGTGTTAGTCTTATAATAGTCCTGGTAGTGTTATTGGGTGGTGTTAGTCTTATTATAGCCCTGGTAGTGTAATAGGCTGGTGTTAGTGAAAAAACAGGTACTTACTCATGGTGGGGGGCCCTAGGAGGCAGACAGGGCGGGGCCCGGGGCTTCAGACAGGTGCGGTCGTTCTCCACAGATGCGTTCTTAGAGGCAGTCATGACCTGCCGAATAGAAGTAAAGCTGTGTGCTGAAACTACAAGAAAACGGCAGGGTGCTAAAGCACATTCTGTATTTTAGAGAGAAATGAATCAGGGTTATACAGTGGGTATTAAAAGTATACACACCCCTAACCTATAGGTTTTTGTGATTTAAAAAAATGACAGATGTCAGACCTTTTTCCACCTGTGACCTATAACGTGAACAATTCAATTGGTTAACAAACTGAAATCGTTGAGGTGGAAAAATAAAAACCTTACAATGACCCTGTTGCATAAGTGTGCACACCCTTAAACTAATACTGGCACACTGTCAAACTGACATCATTATAACATTGGTATAAGAAATCACATTAATTAGGGGCGCATCGTTAAGTTCCTGATGGGTACAATCTATCCTTCAATGTGTCCGCCTCTTCTCCATACACCACCGAAGTGACGTCGTCCATGACACAGACGGGCACACACACACACACACACACACGCACACACACACACACACACACACACACACTGAGGGTGACGAGACTAATGTTGGCATGGTCATTAGTGTCATCATTGAGTTAACAATAGCAAGGTGCAATGTGAATGCCCCGGCCCAGTGTGTGTGTGTGTGTGTGTGTGTGTGTGTGTCAGCTACTGGCTCACCACACTAAATAACCATAATCTGATGATGTTGCCGGGGCCTTGGTCCTCAGTGGTGGGGTAATAACAGGTAATTGGATAGCTCAGATGAATGCCGTGCGGAGGAGGGGGGGGGGAAATGATGTGGGTGATGCACAAATTAACTGGTTCATGTTGCCATGATACAACAGAGACCACCCCATTCTGCCCCTAGAGACCTCTGCCATATTGGTCCAAAAACCATCACTTTCCCTCACTGTCGGCTTCGTTTAAAGCCAAAACTGCTTTAATTGACACTGGAAGGGGGGACGAAATAAGAGAAAGACAGATGTGCAAGCTGGATTCCATTCCCAAATCTGTGCATTTATTTCCTTCTTCTAGCCTGGAGAAGTCAGTTTTACACAGGCCTAATAGCTCCAAGAAAGGTAACCAGGGATGACCCGTTCACCAGCCAGCCAGTCAGTCAGCACAGACAGAGAAAGGAATGAGGTACTATAGGTCTGAGTGTGGATCTGGTAGATTTAAGGCCATGACTTGGGATTAGGATTCCAGAACAGTTCAAAACTACCTTAAGCGAGGTCAAGAGCCAATCAACAGCGGGCTTACTAAGGAGCCAGAGTCGAGGAAGCCAATCGACTGTGATGTCACAGGAAGACAGAGGTAACAGAACTCAAACACATATTCCCAGGCTCTCCGCTAAGGGTCAAGAGTATCTCTCTTTAACAATGCCAAGGTGAGGGATGATCATGTGAGGAGATGGGACATGTAGAGGCTGATTGGTAGATGACCGCCTCTCTGACTCTGACTGAGAGGTGACGAACGGCAATAAGAGCATCACACACTGCCAAAGCTGTATCCACACACACGCACACACACACACTCACACTCACACACAGGCTTAGGCTGTGCCAACATCTGGTGTGCTGTGTGTGGGCCGGCTACTCCAAGGCTGGGCAAAAAGAACGGTCCTCTGTGCCAGCGGGCATAATCTCTCACCAGAGACTGGCACCTGGAATTCTGCCAGGGCGTGAACAGGAGAATGCAATAACATCATACCCTCTACAACCTAATGAGCGTGTGTGTGTGTGTGTGTGTGTGTGTGTGTGTGTGTGTGTTGTTGTGTAAAACCTATTGTGTGGCTCTATATGTAACCATTAGGATTGTTGTCAAACCTGTAGGAGCTCACTCAACCACTCACATAGTTCAGGTCACATTATGAAAGGGTGAAACAAGGTCTTTTGTCTAGGGGCTATATACATGTGTTCCTCTCTCTGTCTCTCTCTCTATACACATCAAATGTGTGTGTGTGTGTGTGTGTACAGAATATGTACATGAGGAGGGTGGGTCAACTGAATACACCCACTCAGGATGTGTCCACAGAACCATATGGAAATCAGCGCATGTGCCTTATTGATATTTTACCGCCCGGTTGCGTTAGTCCAACCGGGCCCAGCTTTTGAGAAGTGACAGGAAACGCAACAAACTCCCAAAACACGCTTTTGCTATCAACACACATCTACTTCAGCCTTCACCCTAGAGCCGCGGTGAAAGTGTGCGTGTGTGTGTGTGTGTGCATGGGTGAGAGCCAGATGGGAGAAACAGATAAGAGGGGAGGAGACGATTTGTCTGATGACTACTGTAGACTGATTACTGTCAGGACGCCTGAGTAGACACCCATAGCATTGTGACAGACCCGGGGGAAGATGGACAGACCCGGGGGCAGATGGACAGACCCGGGGGCAGATGGACAGACCCGGGGGCAGATGGACAGACCCGGGGGCAGATGGACAGACCCGGGGGCAGATGGACAGACCCACGTACGCAGGACGTTCTGGGTTGCAAGTCTTCAAGCAGTACAAGAACCCAGAATTAAATCACTGTTTGACGTCTTATTCCATCTTGCTTCAGATGCAGACCTACTGACCTAAGATAACTAGGTAAATAGCTACAGCTGTTTGCTTCGGAATACAGTTAGACTTGAGCACTGAGCTGTAACAACAATGAACAACTCAACATTAACCATTAACATACAACACCTACAATTGCTTCAACTCGAACTTAGTGCCCACCAGATGCATGCCTATCGACAAACACGTTTGGAGGCTGGGGTCTCAAATGTGTGAATCCTCACTTGCAGATGAGGTGGGCTAAGGCTATTTATTGAACGCATGCATCTGCAACAATATCCACCGTGTTACTAACTGAACATCTTTAACAGGCTTTAAGCGATGAAGCTGTCAGCAAATGGCGTTGTATTCTTTGATGCAGCAGACTGTGACAGATAAACAAATCTATTCCGCATCGTGCACGCCACTCCGCCGGTGATGATGAGGAGGGCTTATGAGCGGTGGAGTGAGAAGGGGAGGGCTTATGGGCGGCGGAGTGAGAAAGGGAGGGCTTATGAGCGGCGGAGTGAGAAGGGGAGGGCTTATAAGCGGCGGAGTGAGAAGGGGAGTGCTTATGAGCCGCGGAGTGAGAAGGGGAGGGCTTATTTAAGCGGCGGAGTGAAAAGGGGAGGGCTTATGAGCGGCGGAGTGAGAAGGGGAGGGCTTATGAACCACTCGGCCACAAAGCTGTCAGCACAGTAGCGATACAATGGATCACAATAAAAAGCAGATCATGCCAATATCTGCTATTGTTACTATAATAACACCCATAAGTCTGTACTGATTGGCTTGCAGTGTGCTATGCTAGCGGATGATCTAGTAGGACATGTTCTCGTGCTGGGTAGCCCTGGCACTGGCAGTGGGCAAGAAACTGTCATTTATGGGTGGCATTTGAGATCTAAATACACAGTGTATCCTTTCTCGAGTCAGTACATTGTCGATAACTCGTATTTTCGCTCATTATAGCGCTGGAACAAACCTAGTGTAAAGCCACGAATGTTAAGCCGCATGATCCCGAAACGGGATAGGAATGAGGCACTGCTACAAAGGTAACTCTACACCCGCTACTCTCCTACAGTACCCCGGTCCCACTCGCACTAGAGAAACACAGTGACCCTCCTATGAATTAAATAGTGAATTCAACAGACGCGCGCCTATTACCGGGTTGTTAGACTACTTTCTACCGTTCAAACGCACTCATTCAAATAATTTCATTCCGCAATGAATCCCCTTTAAATCAATCGCACGCGTAAAAAGCCGCAACGGCGACAAATGAGTGACAGGGACGCTAAGCCAATCAGATCGGTGGAACGCGGGTCCTGGTCCAATGGGATTGCCTGATTATAGTTCCTGCAGTCTGTCAACATCGACTGTGCTGCGGGAGGCCGTCCGGCCGGGGGTTTGCCTGGTAATAGGTAAAGGCCTCAATGAGTCGAAATACGAATAAAGTTCCGTACTATTAAACTATACCGGGAGTGGTAACAAATCCCCGGGACAATAAGTCGTTCACTGTGCACACCGTAACACAAAAGCACTCCTCCGGTTCCACCGCATATGCCACTTTCAAACCCGCAGTACCTGCTAGCTTGTAGCAACGGATTCATCCATATCGGGGAAGTTGACAAGTTCTACCTGCCGGAAACATCTGATAACAACGGAAAGGACATATTTACCTTTGTCTAACTCGACGTGTCCGTCTTCATCACATTGCTGCAAGTGTTTCCCTGACAAAACGACAGTGTAATATGTCCATCGCCCCGTACCAGGAAGTGTGCGCCGTTCCTACAGCACGGAATAGTTCTCCAACTCCCTGTGGAACCCCTGCAGGGCGCTGTGCCACCGGTCCTACCCCAGGTACCTATACGCGCCGCCCGGTGGGCTTATCACACCCGCCATGTTGGATCCGAAACGAGGTTGCGCCACTCAGTTTCTTACAGGCGGTGGATTGAACATGCCCTCTAGTTGTGTTTTGGACATTTCTATTTGTTAGAATATAACTTAACAGAGGAAAAGTAGTGTCAGACTTCATAATCATAAACTAGACAACCCCTCACATTAGCCTGGTTTAAATAGAATAATTTAAAGCAAGAACTTTCTCATATTTATACTTCAACATATCAGATTTACCTAAAATATATTTTGTTATTTAGAATAGACTACTTGTATTTTTGATTTTCATAATATTTGTCTAATAATAATTTGTCTAACTAATATTTGTAGTATTTAGCCATTTCGCCCAGACCTTGGATCTGTTATTAACAGGTAAGTAACCCAGTTAAATGTTAATAGGCCATTCTGAAACATGATACTGCTTTTATCTCTTCAAGGCAAGCCATCATGAAAACCAAACAAATCTCTATTTCTCCTTGTTTGGCACATCCACAGTGCTATGCTTGGCTGGTTTTTCAACATAGCGGTTGGGATACAGATTTCACTTGGTGTGGTTTTCCACTGCAGGTTGATCTGAATATTCTTAATCGATTCGCAAAGTGCTTATAAAGGTCCTTTTTAATAATTTAATGCAAATTAAAATATGAATTAGCCACACCCCCAATAAGCAAAACATGCAACATTGCAATATATGAATATATTATAACTGAAGGCAATTTGGATTGTGTGCAGATGTTTTTGGAAAATATTGTGGCGGATCTTTGATGCAGCTTTTACAATTCCACTGATCCTGGGCCCTTGTTAAGGGCAACCACAGTGTGACCTTTACCAAATACCTGTATATGTTGGCCAAATACCGTACCATTACTTATATTGTTGGAGCAACCAAAAATCTATAACAATAGAAAAGCTTTTCTGTAGCACATCTTTTTTTAATACATCCACCACTTTGAGTAGATGGCACAGTGGACTGTGTCATTACCTGGCCGTGAACATCTGTTATCGCCGCCAGGAGTTTGAATCTAGATCGCAACCAAATTGGCTCAGTGCCGCTCGGGTACGATAACAAACAGATCGGCGGGGCGAGATGGGCATAGGAAGACAACTTCATCTTCAGTCATCTCAGACCTGCTGTGAAGTTGTTGCGATGAGGCAAGGCCGTGGTCATGAATTGGACATCACAACATTCGGGAGAAAAAAGGGTATAAAAGAATGGCTTTGGATTTCTCCGAGAGTTGTTACTGGTTAGTCGGTGCTAGTAGTAAAATGTTTGTTTGTACTTTACTAGATGAAGGTCAGACCTGGTATAGTGACAGTATATGCTGTAATTTAGTACACTAATGCTTTCTAAACATCTTAATTTCATTCAGAAAGATGTTTCTAGTGTCGTCAAAGGAACGGATCGTGTCCTCCATGTGTTTGTAGATTGTGGTTGTTTCCTCAGTATGTTGTTAGTCATGAGTGAACTGCTGCTCCATAAATAACTACCGCTGTAAAGAACAAACGGGAAACAACACTTTTCCTTTACAATTTCACCAAAGCCAGAGTCAGAAATCAATAGCACTTTGCAGAACCAATGGAGAACACCGTGTTCTTAATGGGACAAGTCAGTCTAGGTGTCTGAGTCACAGTAATCAACTGGCAGCAGAACAATCTGTTATTTATCGGTCCCAGTTAGCGATCCTGTGTCGCATACCTTGTTAGTGTCACACTTTATGTCCCATCAGTTCTATTAATGTTGCACCTGGCTGGATGTTACAGCAGCAGGGAGACTGACACAGTTCTATAGTTTCCCTGCTGTGTGTGTGTGTGTGTGTGTGTGTGTGTGTGCCGATTTCATGGCTTATTAAGCCCGTGGCTGTGGCAGCGGCAAACCAATTCTGCCCCAACAAGAATAACGAGTCAAATAAACAGCACAGCATGCAACACATTTTTGTAATACATTTTTTTGTTTTTAGAAATGGGGTAGATCTTTAATTGTTTTTATTACAGTCCTGGAGGACATTTCAATACAGAGTCATCGGTCTGTCCCAGCATGGGAGAAGTTGAGGCAGGTGTCTATCCTAATGATACTCTATTCTTGTAGATTCACAGGTTTACAGAGGCACTCTGGGATATCACACACACATGCAGGGATCCCAGAGTGGTGTGCAGCAAACCAAGATGAATGATGTCATATATCTACACATGCTCTTGGTTTCTTCATGAACCTGCAGCAAATGTAATTTAAAATCTCTTATTTTTTAAACAAAACATTTGTGGCTTTCTCAATGAACTTAGAAAATATACATTTCATTTTTTCTTTGAAGTAAATACTGTCTTTAAAATAAATACTTTACTAGTGGGATTGATGGGATCACTATAATTTATTTTGTATTTTGAACATTTGATTGATGGCATTTACTTGAGAGGCCTGGCATGGTCTTCTACCTTTTCAAATTCGCATTTTAATGATTCTTTAGTTAACAGTGTCGGCTTTTAACTCCTTAATGGGACCATATTTAATATTTTCATTGCACTACTCACATAAATACAAGCATACACGACCAGAAGACATATATAGTATTTTAAGTTAATGTTTTAAATATTGTTTTCTAAAAAACTGTCTGTTTATCATTTTTGCATTGACTTATAGTCTCCTCACAATTGTTTTAGACTTTTGGAGAACTGTCCTTCCCTGAGTTAAGCAACCTAAATTCGCTAATACAAGTCGTGCAATTGTTTAAATTCTGTCTTGTAATCGTTAGAGAACTACACGGTGCCCAAGAAAAATGTAATTTACTAGTAAAATTACAAGCTGCATTTTCTTTTGTAGTCAAAAGATGGCAGCAGAGGACTGTCTCAGATGTTATGTACCCATTTCTAAATGTGCAGTTCTGAATCACCCGTGATCGAGTTGAGCTGGTTCTGGATTACATTAAAATGATCAAATATCTGTGGGTCATAGAGCACAAGTTCTCAGAACCAATATACACCCTTAAAAGTACAATCATTATGATGAATAAGAGGTCCCGAAGCTTGCCCTTTTGCAGTAGAACATAAACCAACCATCCCATGGTTATTTGAAGCTCTGGCACCACAGATTTTCCTTCTAGGATTCCTTTATCTTAATAATTAAATTGTCCCCGATCCTAAACCCTGCTTCTGGTCATGGGTTACGTTGATGCTGGGCCTGTTACAGCTGAGAACATGTTGTTCAGATATTTGGGGGTTGATGTTTTTGCATATACGAGCATAACAACGTTCAAAGCCATTCACCTTGGGCCAACAGGGAAGCTGGGTTCAAAAATACAATCATATGCGATTTTAAGATAACAGAATTGCCACATCATTAACTGAGGCTAACCTATGAACAGGTGGCAGGACTAATTAATACATTTATTTGAATTTGCTGGGTAAAAACGGTGACACAAACTCTTTCGCCCCGAGGTTATCAACCGCAGTCTCTGTGAATCTTTCAAACTTCTCATAATTGACATTGTGTTGCAGCGACTGACTGTGGAGGCCGTTAGACCACCATGTTTATACACCGGTTTCTGACGCAGGACCCATAGAGGAAAGTGTCAATCATTTCGGTACTGATTATAAGCGAACCATTTCGGTCACTATGAAGGCGTCCCCATTCTTACTCAGTTGGACTAGGATGTTTCCACCTGTAACACTCCTTCCACCTCTGTTATTCGAGCCCGGTATACCTTTCGCGTGTGTATCTCTGCTACATAGGTGGGGGGGACAACAGCTGTCTCACCGGATGAACAATCTTAATTGCGCTCGTCAGAGCATTCGCTTCCCCTCTCGCCGTGTTTTTCTCTCAGTCTTTCCGATCTCCCACCCATGCTCTCCCTCTGTATAAGTGTCTCAACGTCTGCTTCCGTGTTGCAGCAGGATGTGTGTGTGTCTCCTGTCACCGTACGCAGTCTACCAGGGGAAGTGCGGTGTCGTGGCGTTTGAATGCTCACGCTGTGCCGGTCTCCCTCTGGGCTGTCTGAACATCGCGAATAATGGCGCAGGTCTGTGTCACGTTGTTGTAAACACTGCTGTGTCTGATTGTGCCCTCTCTCTCTCTCTCTGACGTTTCGATGGTATAAAAATAGTGCAGTCTATTACACAGTGTCTTTGTCAGTGGCCGAACATTTCCCTCATATTGCTCCGGCTTGAATGCACACTAACGGTGTAGCTATAGTGCTAGTAATGCATCTTTGCATCCTTGTTCCTTACCTCAATAATTTAAACGTAAAAGTGACAGCGCTTAATGAAGAACTAGCCGTATACCAACGCCCAATCAGAATCAGTTTTAGTGATGTGACGTAGTTTTATGTTACGTATATGTTACATGTCGTCGCGTGGTCTTACCTGACATGTGGCCGTTGTCTCCGGGTCACGTGAGGTCATGGTCAGGTTGCACTTACCTGATTGGTTCTTTCTGACTGTGTGACCTTTGACACAGTTGAGACAGTAGAGTTGATTTCTCCGTTCCGGTGAACCAAACTCGAATCCACTTTAAAAATGGCAGTGTACATACGTTTGTGTATTGTTTACACAGTTTAATAGCGAGATTCATTCAACGCCCACACACACTGCTGTGTAAATTCATTCTGCGACACAGGCATGATTTAATTTAGCCCTAAATGTTGCATAAACCACCCCACAATTATGTCCTTTTAGAACTGCATGATGACGGTTCTGCAACTGTAGAATTATAGAATGTGTTACAAAAACGTCAGACAGGTAAACCAATAAATGTGCTTTAAAAAAAAATCTCACACCTTTGGCTTTGGATCATCTCAAGGAAAAATAATAACCACGGGAGATAGAAAAACAGAAAACCGTGCTCCCCTATTAGAAACTGCACAAAATGTTGATAATAATAGTAACCTATCTACTGTTAGGGTTCACAGGCTACACTGTATGCATTTTATTGTATGTCCCGGCTGAAACTCACAATCAATATTTAATAATGGGCTTGGCTGTGTGTTGCACTAGTGAAAAAAAATTTCCTTAACGCTAGAGTGAAAACAGTAGAGGAATTATCTCAGATGTTAGGCCACAGCACTCGTCACATCTAACATAATAGAACACAACTGATGCTACGGTTAAGAAAGGCTCCTATAAGTTAAGCATCCATACTCGATCTTTAAAAGTAGCCTACCCACTCATCAAGGTGAGTCTATGTTTAAAGGCTAATCCTTTGACTCTCTTCTATTAGGTTATGTATTGGATGCAGTAGTGACACTGACACAGTACAGAAGTGGAGTTGCACACAGACATACAGTAGTAGACAGAGCATGCCCAGAACAGTGTACAGCACAAGCCAATCCCTGATGAGGGAGCATTCACATCGGCCAATTGCAAACCGTTTCAAGGACAGTTGAAACACCCACCCTTCTATTTTAAACATTTAGCTAATTAGGTGGCCAGGCAGAGCCATATTGGACAATAACAGGCTGGTTGTCACCAAGTTCAATTTCTGACAATTCAGTTATTGCGAGAGTGAATGTGGAAGATAACCGCTGGTTCTTACAACTGAAAATCCTGTCAGGCTATTTCAGATTTTAAGACTTAGTCGTGCCCCCATTCCCTTAAAGGTTATACATGGACTGTCACAGCAAAGTTGGGCTCCACAGTAATATACATACACACCCTGATGTATATTACCATGTTTAGTGAGGACATCATAGTGAGTTGTCACTAGGGATGAAATCAACTGTACTACTGTATGTGTAAAACAAAACACAGACACTAGAGAGAGAGAGAGTGAGAGTGCAAGAAGGAGAGATAGACGTGAAACGCTGGGGTTGTGTGAAACGTTACGACATCAGACAGCCACTGGAACACAACAACACACACAGAGAGAGAGACGAGTATTAGGAAAAATGGTTTAATATCGGAGACAGAAGCAAAAAACAGCATCACACAAGAACATACGTTTACAAAAATAATTCTGACTGCTTCAGCTACACAGTTAGTTCACAGAGGACAGAAGAACCAGAGAAATCTAAACAGCTAAAAGCAAAAACCTCTAATTTGTTTATTTATTTGTTAAACTAATACATTAATCCACCGAAGGTGACTAGATATTTATATTCCTAATTGTCTTATCATGTAGACGTCACAATACATAAGTTAAATGAAACTTACCGTTTTTTGTATAGGCAAACTTCTATAGCTATTTTAAAGCAACAAAAAAGCGACAAACACTCGCCTAACTCGCTCCTTTCAAAAAAGATAGAACCACACTCAAGTGAAGAAAAGGGTGTTAATTAATTAAAGAAACCAAGCCAAAGTTCTTCTAGAAAATCTTATATTAAACCCAACTTTCTTGATACCAGCTAGAAATCATACTCGGGAACAAGTCAAAGGTCAGGCCACATCACGAGGCCAGACAGGGTTGTTTTTCTAATTGTTTCTTTTTTCCTTTAATCTCCAGTATAAAAAGTTCCACTGGTACAAAATGCATAAGTACAATCAGTTGTAGAAATAGGAAAGCCTGTATTTTTTGTACCATCCAATGACAGATTTCGAAGTGTTGTCAAACAAACATACAACACGCTTACAGAATCCACTGAAATGCATTAACTTTGGCTTCTTTCAAGACAATACTAAAACTATTGAAATCCTTTAGAATCAAACCAAATGATATTAGTCTACGGACAACAAGCTCTTTACGGCACAGAAAGAGAAAACACACAAACTTCTCCTCCTTTAACTTGACATAATACGCCAAAAAGAAACCACACGTTGTTGTTTTTTTTCCTTTACAATTTCATTGTTTGATAAATAGCACTTAAGACAACTAAGAAAGAAAGAGAACAGAAAACGGTGATGAGATAGAAAGATCACAACAAGCATCGGTGATGACAGCCCCTGAGGTAAGGCACTCAACAGACACTCCTGTCTAACTATCAGTCTGTGGAGGACCCGCTTGTGCTTTTTCAGAAACATCGAACAGACGGCAACTTAAATCAGACTTCACTGTGCCAACCCGCTGTGTGTGTGTGTGTGTGTGTGTGTGCACGCGCGTCTGTGGTGTGAAAGATTTGGAAATCCCAGGATACTTAATTAAAACACACAAATGTCCCAACAGTAGCACACCCAAAAGCATAAATAGTTGGGATGTCAGATGTTGTGCTCTACCGTGGGTTGACGTACTGGTAGCTAAAGAAACCGTGTTTCCGACATGTATTTAGAGTGCAAACATGGTCCTCACAATGAGGATACCTGAAGGGCTTTAGCGAGGACTAATACTGAACTAATACTAAACTTGGATAAGTACACGTTAACAACAATATAGGACATTATCTACTGCCACTGCTGTCTATTGTAGGACATGACAGCAATAGAGGTGAGTAGTCTGCAGGTTGTTGGCTAGCTATTTGTAAGGAAACATCTGTGCGCACTGCATTGTAAACGTCTTCAATTACTTTGTAGGCAATTTAGGTTTCACACTGACTTGGTAACTCGACAGGAACACAGGCTCTGCCTCTTGGCGGAGAAATGTTTTTACTGTCAAGTGAACTAAAGAACTGAAGAAGACGGTTACCCTTTCGTCACACTTATTTCCCATCGCGTGTAGCTCACTAACATGCCTCAATTTGGTTCCTCCTTGTTAATCTAGAAAAGGATGACGTAACCGATTACAATAACGCATTTGCTTTCCAGCCTCGCTTTTCAGTTTGAAATGCCACTCTAGAGGTGGCAATGTTGCTTCTCTAAATGGTGACGCGCTCACCCGTAGTGGGTCAGCCTGAGGGACAGGACAGTGAACCTGGACTTGAACCTGGACTTGGCACACACCACCGATCACACATATGAACTGCATATCCTATTAGACGAGTCCTTCTATATAGATACAACACTCCCTGTTTAAGGCGACTGGTGAATTTCTGTATAAAATAGTGCTGCGTATCGCAGACCGTAAACTTGGTTTCCAGGGAAGGGTGTCGGCCCAGTTTTACAGAACACTGAGACTGACGAACAGACGGCAATCGTGTCAGGTAAACGGAATGACTGTGAGAATGTTGACATAATACTTTGGCATCTCAAAGGTTTTTTGGCCGACGGAACCACGTTACATAAGGTTTACATTTGAGTCGAGGCTCTTATCCAGAGTGACTTACAGGAGCAAGTATGGTTAAATGCCTTGCTCAAGGGCACATCTACACATTTTTCATTTGTCGGCTCGGGTAATCAAACCGGCAACCGTTCTGTTACTAATCGAACGCTCTAACCACATCTACCGGCCTATTATGGCAAACTTATTTTTGTAATAATGGTATCGTCATACTTATGATGTTCAACTGAGAAAAACAACATAACCACAACAGCTGGAAATCATTCTGTACTGTCATCCTGGATTTAAGAGGGTCTGTGCGCGGTTTGAGGCTTTGGTTGGAATGTGTAAGTCTTGCCCTACGCTTACATCATGAACGCAATGCATTCCTGTTGTTTGTGGTGACACAAACATGACCGAAAAATGAAATAACGATGCCCTTTTCCCATTCTCTAGCAACTTCAACTAAAAACCTCTCCTTGATAAAGGTTATAATGAGACAGAACTTCAAATAAGGCTTTACATTTGGCTCTCAGCTGAATACCAAAGTCCTATGGTGTGAGGGTACACATCTATGAGAAAACAAAGAGCAAGGCTGATGGTTGGTGGGCGTGTGTGACTGTTTTGATGTGCCTGTGTTTGTAAAGGCTTGTGGTAAGGCTTTGAAGAATGTTCTGGGTAATGGCTCATGTTGAGTGTGTGTGTGTGTGGACAGTAATGTAAATACTGGTAGATGAAATCTGTCCTGTAGAGTCTCTCACACTCAGGGGCTCTCATACACAACAACAAAGTAAAGTCAACTGTGTGGTCTTCACAAGTGTGTGTGTGTGAGTGTGCTTGTGTGTGTGAATGTGCGTGTGTGTATATATATATGACACATGGGCACTTTTTACATCTTTAAAAAAAAAAAGCAAAACATGAACAGTTTCAGGCAACAAGACCACAGAATAGCAAGTTAACAAACTTGTAAAATCTATATTTTTAAATATGTGGGATTCATACAAAACACTTCATAAAATACCCATGTTATCAAATAATTTCACAAGAAATACACTGACGCGCTATAGGCAAGATGTACCTTCAGAATTTGGCACAAAACTCCACTGATCTTGTCTTTTTTTCTTTTTAAGAAAAGAAAATCACATTTTGCCGAACAACAAAACATCGAAATATTGTTTCCCACGATAGAAATAAAAGAACAATGACATTGATGCTTCACAAGCCGACATGGTATATATATATTTATATATTTATATATATATATATTTTAGGAATTTAATATTACCCAACAGTACATTTTGCAAATAGGGACTCCTTAAAAAAAAGAACATTTATAGTAATCATAGCAATAACAAAAGGCTTTGTCTATTTTTCAAGTAAACCGATTTTTTTTTAGTCTTCTCTTTAAAAACATGAGACACTTAAGACTGTCAGACTTGTAATGAAACCACAACTAAACTCACAAGAAGCACCAACGTTAACGCGGGTTACAGATATTTTTATATTTTTTCCTCTATACATTTAAACAGTAGAAAATATAGGTCATTTCATCATCATCGTCATCATCATCATGTGCATTTAAACCACGGATTGTCTATCTGTTAGTCAGTTCAGCAAAAGGTAACACCAGTAGGTAGCATTTCTTCCCCAAAACAGGGCAAGCCTTTTTTTGTTGACATTTTTTGAATACCTTAAACTACTCTACAAAAAAGTGGTTCTATATATAGACTTTAATGAGAAACAGAGCCACTTAAAATGGCCTTATCAAAAAACTTTACACTGCCTGAAAAATGTATAAACCATTATAGAGCTCTGAGAGAGTCTAATATTGATCAGACAGTTTTTATTCAAAACTGTTTGGAAGTAGTCTATTTGTCATAGAAACCGACTGGGTCTGCTCCTGGCCTCATATTGCTAGTGGTGCCAGAAACAAGACAGCATGTCAATCCCTGTACTGAATTTTCAAGTTTACCTTAAATGAAAGAAGGAACCAAAAGAAAACCCAACGTAAAAGAACGAAACCTAAACGAAACCAAATAAATCGAATGGAAATTATTTTGCCACAGGTTGTTGTTGTTTTTTTTAACAGAAAAGGTTTGTTTTTGTCTGTCAGAGTTCTCAGTCTTTTTGTATGTATGCAGCTATACTTTTTCACATTAATTTGTCCCCCCCTCCCATTTTCCCATTTCCCCTCCCGCCTTCCTCCCTACCCACACCGACCTCATCTCCCCTCAAAAGAAACAACAAAATGAGGTCACATGCAACAAAGAAAAAAACTCCAAAAAAGGTCAAGCTAGTTTTAAAGTTCAAAAGGTCAGTAGGCGGGAACCAGGTTATGATCAGGTGAGCCCAGAAAAGACATCAGAAAACAATGACGGGACGATGAGACTTTTTTGTGTTTTTTTGTGTTTTTTTTGGACGCCACGGAGACATGCTAGGCAAACGATGAGCTAACAGGCATGGAGATGGTTCTATAGGGGAAGAAAACAGGGGAGAGGAGAGTGTTACACACATAACAGAGCGCCAGGGTAACACACCACTACAGCATTAAAATCAGAACAACAAACAACAACAAAACAACAATGCAAACCACTAGGTCATAACAGCAACGCCACTTACTACACAATTTGTTTTTTATCTTTCATGATTTTACTATTTTTTTAAATTACATACATTTTGAATTAATACTAACACACACAAACACACATTCATAGTACACACACACACGCACACCCACACACCCTTTCAATAATACATAAAGACGCACATATACAGAACACCCAAAGCTATATCCATCAAGAGGCCCGGGAGAGGTTCACAGATGGATTATCATTTGGGGAAACTGTCCAAAGATCTTTGTACGGTACAAACGAACAAAACGGAACAAAACACACGAACGAAAAACTAAACGCAAGGAAAGGTTGAATTTTGACAGGTCAAGTACGGCTACTGATGGAGAGAGAGAGAGTTGAGAGGAGCGTGAGTCTGTGAAAGTGAAAGAAGCTGAGGAGGAGAAAGGTGGAAATGTGCTTCTGTGTTCTAGTGAATACTACAGTAGTTCTGAAATCCGAAAGACTACTCGACAAGATTCTATTCTAACAGATTCTATTCTTAAGGAGTCCATTAACTTGACAATAGGCAATAAATAAAATCCTTTTTTTTGAGGCAGTAAAAATTGTGTATAAAAATATAACTGCTTTTTTACAAATAAAATGTACAAGCCTGTGGCTTTCTGTACTTTGACATTTTTTTTATCTCTCAAGAAACATCAAGTATTTTCAGTTTACCCCGTCCCCATAAACATGTTTTTCATATAGCCTTCATCAGATTGTGGATGTTCGGAAAATGCTCTACACAATATCCCTTTCAACAAAGACCAATGTGATCTGACCCAGAAAAGTATAGCAATTTAACGTATAATTGTTTTAGCGCGAAAAAAGAAAGAAAGAAAAAAGACTCTCCACATAAACGATATATACGAATGGAGTCATAAGAATAAAATAGCTGGAGCGTTTTGTTGGGAGTGTATATGATGCTGTCCTTGACTGCCAAACAGCCACTGGGTTTTGTTTTAACCCTTTAATCCGTGGCGTTTGTCAGCAGGCATAGGAAGGGGTCAGAGAAGCAGCGACGGTTGGCTTGGAAACCAACGCCAGGAGGTTAATTGTCATGTGCATATGGGTACGTAGTGAAAAATGAACCCCTGTATCTGCATCTTTCACCAGTCCTCAGGTTCACAAGCAGAGCAAAAAAATATCATATAGCTTCTGTTTGCTTTTCTGTGTTTTTTTTGTTTGTTTGAAGCAAATCTTCTCATAACAGGATATAAATATTCACAAATAATTTTAAATACACATTTTTAAAACAACCTCGGAAAAGCTACCCATGATAGCTGCTTCCTTTTTAAGCGGTAAAAAAGAAGGGCTGTAATTAAAGTTTGTGTGAAAAAAAATCACAATAATAATAAATAATAGGGTTGAACGGAAGAAGCTACAAAAAAAAAAACAAGGAGATAGTAGTGTCTCCCTTTGGTGGTCAAATTTAGTTTCCCGTGATGACCCCGCCCTCCCTTCCTCCCACCCTCCCCCAGTCCCAGTGTAGAGGTCGTGGCTCGTATTGGGACTTACCCTAGCAGTGCTAACATGGGAGCAGATAGGCCCTAGTGCTAAGATCAGTATGGTTTGCTGTCGTTCTTGGAGCGCTTGAGCTGCACCTTCAGCCTCTTCATGCCGATCTGGAATCCATTCATGGCCTGGATGGCTGCCTGCGCCGAGACTGGATTGTCATAACTGACGAAGCCTGGAAGGGAGATGGAGAGGGAGGACAATACTTTCAAACAATCAAATATTCTAACAATAAAAAAGCATGTAGACTGATCAATATCTGCTTGTCCCTTAGGGTCTTTATTTAAAGGCATGTAAAGGTCTGTACCCCCTGTTTCTTGGTGTTTTGTTCTTTATTTGTACATTTATTTTCCTTTATCTGTGTTGAATTGCTCTTGTTGTCATACATTGTATATGTGGTATTGGTATTTTGTATTATAATATGTATTGCATTGTATTGACATATTGTTTTGTTCTGTTTGAAATAATTAATATGTCTAATAAAAAAATGAAAAAAAATTAAAAAAGAGGGAGGGAGGGAGAGAGGGAGGAAGGGAGATAAATATGAGAGAGCAGGTGAAAAATTAAGAAAGTGGTTTGTGTTCTCGGCGTCGGCTCTCGTACCGAAGCACTTGCTCAGGTTTGTCTGTTTGTCGATGAAGACTTTGGCAGAGACCACGTTTCCAAAAGGCATGAACATTTGCAGGATGTCCTGATCGCCAAACTCCTGGGGCAGGTGGTAGATGAACAGGTTGGCTCCCTCAGGCCCTAACAGGCGAGAATGAAGGTCAAAGGTTAGAGTCAAACACTCCCGAGACATTGTGGACATGTGCACTGTCATTAACACAGTGATTATTCCTTATGTATTCAGTATTATTGTTTCTGATGCATACAGAAATCATATCCAGGTTACATAAGGAACGTTTGCATCCCGGATTTGGGAAAACATGGTCGTGTTTCTGGGATATCTAAGACAGGCACTGAGGCATGACAACAGCTTATCCTGTTTCCTGTTGTTTGTCACAGAGTGAGCAGGCTCCATTTAGTACCAGGGGTGTGTGAGATTTGATCAGATGAACACATTAGTTATTACAAATGAAGCTAATCGTGATCATTTGTTACACTGGTTCCTTACTTTCACTCATGTGTTTATTAATTAAATAACATGTGGTAGGTTATTTTTTCTGTCAACATGCCTGGAGTTCTAAACACTCAGCTTCTTTTCTGTCACTACGTGTTGCCCCAGAAGACAAAATATGGCACTAAGCTCGTATATTTAGAAAACTAATTACAGCAACACCAAATCAATGGAGTCAAAATTACATTTGTGCAAAATGGCCAAATTGTACGAAAATTAAGTCTAGAAAACTGTCAAAGTAAGACCTC
Organism: Dallia pectoralis; assembly: GCA_029465975.1. Lineage (NCBI taxonomy): Eukaryota > Metazoa > Chordata > Actinopteri > Esociformes > Umbridae > Dallia > Dallia pectoralis. The sequence continues at coordinate 10,364,917 of CM055736.1, forward strand.
AGTCCATCTTGAATGCACATGTTATCTTATTGGAATCCTGAGTGCATGTTACAGTGCCAGAGGTCAGTATCAAAGGCCAAATCTCAGAAGACATGTGAGGTAATACTCAAATATAATGGCACATAGCCAGTGTGATTACAAAGGTGCATGTAAAAAGCCTTTCACAAATAAGGCTTGCGTCAAGATATCACTTATGAGGGGAGAGAGAGTTAGTTGGCACACATAAATCCCAGCATGCACTTCCTCAGGCTACCTACCTGGCTGGTACAACAGTTACAAAAAAGTCTACTCTAAACATCCTGTCGTCCGCGTTAGACACCTGGGAGTACCTCTCTCCCAGATCTAAATCCCTCGGCTACCTCACTTTCCCTTCGGTGCTCCAGGCCACGCCCCCCCGGACCCCGCCCACCCGGCTCCGCCTCCTGCCCACTGGCTCCACCCCACGCCCACTGACCCTCTTTCTGGCTGCCGGCGGCACCTTGCTGCTGCAGCAGGGACTGGCTGTAGAGGGTGGGCAGGGCTGCGGCTGCGTACTGCTGGATCCCTGAGTAGGCCTGCGTGAGCGCGTCCATTGTGCCCGTCGTACCGTTCGTCAGACCCCCGGCGCCCAGGCCTCCGTTCAGGGCCGCCATACCTGAGAGCATTTGAGCAACTTTACATAAAACCCAACAATAAAAAAAAGAAGAGTGCACTTACTCATTAGCGCTCCACTGCAGGTTGTGTTTCAGCACACACACGCACACACATGCGCACTCACACTCTCAGTCAGTGTACTTGTTATGTTATATCAGCGTTCATACACAGAGGACATTAATACACAGACATATCACAATGCGACAGAACAAAAGATAACTCACTTTTTTCTCTCACTCACACACCCACCCACGCACATAATACACACACACAATACACACATTATACACACATTATACACACGTCATACACAGAAGACATTAAATAGACAATAGGAAACAAAGATGAATGGAGAGCCCGGCCTGACCCTTGCAAACTGGACGACCACGCTGAAAATGAGCAGCCATTCGCTGAAATATTACCATGACAACATCCCTCCTCCCAGCACGACACACGAACAAGCACAAACACACACACACACACACAGACACACTGCCCGACAAGACAGACAAAAACAATACGCTCAAGGCCTAATATATTACCATCTGCACCTGCCACTGCATTTAACAATCCGCCGACTTTGCCGTTTTTTATCAGTTCAACGCTGACCAATCATTAGCTACGTCTCTGTCATACGGGCGTCTGTATTTATCAATCGACGGGGCTACGATCAGAGGCTGGCTAGAAAGTGACAGATACACTTGTTAGAGCGGCTCGACCGCCTAGCAGAGTGATTGTCAGACGGTGCCCGTGCACGCCCAGATGTCCTGCCACCACCGCCGCCATTAGACAGAGATATAAATGATGACCGGGGTCAGAGAAATTATAGGTCAGTAATTTATTCTGAAATAATTGCACCACTGACCTTTACAATTCAATTTAAGCCTAAGATGTGCTTAAATTAAAGGAGGCGGAGGTGGGCGGGGGTTGGGTGTGGAGGGGGACGAGATTAAATGTGAAACTGACATTCCCGTGGTGTTCGAGCCCGCGGGTGATTTATAAAGCGGATGTGGCGACTGTAGGAGACGAGGAAAAGGTCAGGGGAGACCGGCGTGGAGGACGGAATGTTTCTACAGGATCTACACACCGTCAGAACAACACTGATTAAGACTCACAGACGGACACGCCCCTCAACTGGTGAGACCTCGCTAGTCACCCGTGTAGATCAGTAGCGTTACTGACACCTCGTCTTCCTCTTCTCACCCTCACTACACAGGGATCTACCAAAACGTGGGACACGAATACGGAACTACACAGAAACGGGAAGTGACATCATCACAGGGGCATGTACACTTGGACCGGTGGCGGTCCAAAAACACAGGCTGCGTCTTCTTGTGCGAGCCAGGCAGGAAGCGGACGGACCAATGGACAGGCGTACGGATGGTGTTTGGTGCCTGTGTGAGGATGAGGTGGACGGGAGCAGAGCAAACTGGAACCGGACACAGGAGACATGAAGCTGGGCCAGGGGAACTAGAAGCATGACTTTGATAGAGGGTTTGAAACACTATTTCTATCAGGGCTGATCAATCCCAACACCAGTTCTGTGCTGAGACACTCCTAAGCTTTCACCCTGTGTAACTAGAGAGGGAACAATTTAGACCTGGAACACCAGGTGAGTGCATTTGACTAGCAGGTTTAAAGAACAAATTATATTTTGAGTCCTTCCTGGACTGGGATTGATCTGGTCTATGTCATTACACTGCATTTTTTATTTTAAACTGGGGTGGCTGCAGCTCTGAATGCTGATTGGCTGGAAGCTGTGGCACATCTGACCGTCGTGTTAGTTCCTGTGTGAGAGCGGCATATCCCTGTGAATGGGTGATGATGGATGTGTCAAGGGTAGGAAGGGGGTGGGATGGAGGTGGAGGTGGGATGGAGGTGTTATGGGGTGGAGGTGGGATGGAGGTGTTATGGGGTGGAGGTGCGAACGGGTCGAGGTGGGATGGAGGTGTGATGGGGTGGAGGTGCGAACGGGTGGAGGTAGGATGGAGGTGCGAACGGGTGGAGGTATGATGGAGGTGTGACAGGGTGGAGTTATGATGTAGGTGTGATGGGGTGGAGGTGTGATGGAGGTGTGATCAGGTGGAGGATGGGGATGGTGGCCGATGGGAAATACTCACTGTTGACACTACCTGCTAGTGCATTAATGTTGTTCAGTCCCATGGTGGCACCAGCAAGGCCCTGCAGGGTGCCTAGAGTGGTCAGAGAGTTCATGCCCGAGGAGTTGGCTGTGGTGCCCGCTGTCGGGAAGAGAGGATACCAGGGGAGGAAGAGGAGAGAAAGGGAGGAACAAAACAACAAGCACATCTGTTAGAGGAGCGGACACCTCCGTGTGGACGTTGCAGTGATCTAAGCATCAACAGCAGCACTGCTCAGACACACTGGAGCTAAATGCCAGACGGGGATTTAAAAACACCGTCACCGGTAATAAAAAAAGCTGGTCGTAGAACTGAGTGTTTCTGCCAGGTGGGCTAAATATGCCCGACACAGAAATAAATGCAGAGCAAGATGGACACAGTCACTGTGGATGTGTGTGCAGTTGGCGACAGCTATGAAAACGTGAAGGACTTTTCTTTTCTTGAAGTGTTCACATAATAACCAAATCCGAAGCAGACAGACAGGCAAGCAACAGCGCAAGCAAGAGTGCCAGACAACCAGCTACACCAGACCGGGTTTTCAGAAGCCAAGGGTTTGACTGAGGCATCTCCCAGCATCTACTGAGGTTTGCGAAGAGGGGATACCGTATAAGGTTAACTCAGAGAACGTAGACACAGACACACTTCTGACGCGCACAAAGACTGATGACACAAACAACAGTCCACAAGAACAGACCCACGACAGACGACAACATGCCAGACTGCGGTGAAGTACAATGTGGGTGGATACGATTGGTTCCTTGCAGACAGCCGTTTAGTGTCCAGAGATGGTTCACTATCACCCCTTATCCCCCCCCTTCCAAACATTAGTAAAACACTATCAGAAAGAGGCGCCGTCTTCAAATGTGACACTACTCAGTGCAAATAATGAGCAGCGGCCTTCTCTCCATGGTCAAATTAATATCTTCATCAAATTCAAACTAACCTTCGGTCATCATTTAATTAACAGAGAGCGCTTTTCACCTTTCATTGGCACCGAACACAGCCTGAGCATGCACTATTAATTCAAGGTAGCTCTGACATTCACAAAACAAGACAGACCGACAGACAGTGACGGGAGACAGAGAGGGAAGAATATGCGTTCGAACTAATACAAATCAGTTAGGTGAAAGCAGAGACGGGGATGACAAAACACATGTAGGAGCACAGCTACAAAGACAAGACGGAGAGACAAGATGAGAAAGCAGCAGCGAGCAGGAGTCACACTGTAAACGGCAGCAGGTGGAGAGAGCAGTTGATCTGGACCACGTCTCTCTCTCTCTAGTCTCCGTAGACATCTGCTGTCTGTGTCTCTCTAGTCTCCATAGACACCTGCTGTCTGTCTCTCTAGTCTCCATAGACACCTGCTGTCTGTCTCTCTAGTCTCCATAGACACCTGCTGTCTGTCTCTCTAGTCTCCATAGACACCTGCTGTCTGTCTCTCTAGTCTCCATAGACATCTGCTGTATGTCTCTCTATTCTCCATAGACATCTGCTGTATGTCTCTCTAGTCTCCATAGACATCTGCTGTCTGTGTCTCTAGTCTCCATAGACATCTGCTGTCTGTCTCTCTAGTCTCCATAGACATCTGCTGTCTGTCTCTAGTCTCCATAGACACCTGCTGTCTGTCTCTCTAGTCTCCATAGACATCTGCTGTCTGTGTCTCTCTAGTCTCCATAGACATCTGCTGTCTGTGTCTCTCTAGTCTCCATAGACATCTGCTGTCTGTGTCTCTCTAGTCTCCATAGACATCTGCTGTCTGTGTCTCTCTAGTCTCCATAGACATCTGCTGTCTGTCTCTCTAGTCTCCATAGACACCTGCTGTCTGTCTCTCTAGTCTCCATAGACACCTGCTGTATGTCTCTCTAGTCTCCATAGACATCTGCTGTATGTCTCTCTAGTCTCCATAGACATCTGCTGTCTGTGTCTCTAGTCTCCATAGACATCTGCTGTCTGTCTCTCTAGTCTCCATAGACATCTGCTGTCTGTGTCTCTCTAGTCTCCATAGACATCTGCTGTCTGTGTCTCTAGTCTCCATAGACATCTGCTGTCTGTCTCTCTAGTCTCCATAGACATCTGCTGTCTGTCTCTCTAGTCTCCATAGACATCTGCTGTATGTCTCTCTAGTCTCCATAGACATCTGCTGTCTGTCACTCTAGTATTCAGAGACCCATCTGTCTGTCTCTCTAGTCCCTATAGACCCATCTGTCTGTCTCTCTAGTCCCTATAGACCCATCTGTCTGTCTCTCTAGTCCCTATAGACCCATCTGTCTGTCTCTCTAGTCCCTATAGACCCATCTGTCTGTCTCTCTAGTCCCTATAGACCCATCTGTCTGTCTCTCTAGTCCCTATAGACCCATCTGTCTGTCTCTCTAGTCCCTATAGACCCATCTGTCTGTCTCTCTAGTCCCTATAGACCCATCTGTCTGTCTCTCTAGTCCCTATAGACCCATCTGTCTGTCTCTCTAGTCCCTATAGACCCATCTGTCTGTCTCTCTAGTCCCTATAGACCCATCTGTCTGTCTCTCTAGTCCCTATAGACCTGTCTGTCTTTCTCTCTGGTCTACGACACACAAAACCCACAATGATGCTAACAAACGTCCCCTCACTTCTGGTACCAGTGTTTTAGATGGCTTGTAAAGTCAGGTGAACAGACAAGTGTGGGATCCCACAGAAACCTTAACATACACAACCAGCACCACAACAATAACCACACACACCCAACCCACACGGGACACAGGACGACACATCCACCGGGTGCACACGTCACGGTGTCGTGGGACACACACACACAGGCAGGGGGCGGGACCAACACAGCATGGCCTCTATGGCAACAACAACACAACGCAGGGACAACCGGATACGGTGGACACACACCATGGAGTCATAACCTGTGGCTGTCGACGGCTACGACTAAGACGAAGATAATGATGAGGATGGTTTTGATCGTCAGCAATGGCGGTGACGATGGTATTGCTGACGACGGTGAAGGTGAGGGCGGTAGCGGACAGGAGGCAGGCGTCCCCGCGTTTGACCCCCCTCTGAAGCAGCTTTACCTGGGCTGGCCAGCGCTCCGAGGGAGGCTGCGCTGGAGGACAGGGGGTTTGCGTTGGAGGAGCTGGATGAGTTTTGGGCCACTGCTGCCGCCGCTGCTAAAGTGGCCAGGTTCTGCAACTGCAGAGCACTCATACCTGGAGGAGAGGAGCCAGAGAGGGTGTGTCAAACCTGGGGACCCGGAGCTTTAGCCCTCCTGGACCGCCCCATGTGCTAGCTCTGATCATATGCTAACCCGGATCATTTGCTAGCCCGGACCATATGCTAGCGTTGGAGGCTTCTACTCCAATCAACAAGCTGGCTGCTACTTATCGATGTGTAAAATAAAATCATTCGATGGTTGTTTAAGTCCACTGGTTAGGGCGGGTGTGAGCCTGTCACGATATTTCCAATCCAACACGTAAGCGATCCAGACAGCAGTTCCCTAAAGACCTGTAGAACATTTCTAAGCCCGATCTTCGAGATTCAGTCAATCTTCGTCACGGATTCCTTGTTTTCTGTAAGCGGTAACAACGTAAAGGATGACGCTGAAGTTTACATTACCACAGAGAGCACCTTGTTCTCAGCGCCGCAAGGTTTCTCTAGGCAGTAATTAACCAGCGTGTACATTATGCAACTCTTCGCCGGTATGTAAGCTAACTGTAGCCCGGATGACTAATTAGCTACGTAGCATTAGCATACAGGCTGCAACTTAAGCACAAATTAACGAGGCCACGCCAGCTCCTCACTGGTGTTTAAGCAAAGGCCACTCAACACCTCCAGGGGTAGTCACCCTTCACTGTGGTTCGGGAAAGCAGCAGCATGTGTGCAAACGTGTGGGTTAAAGAGAGGGAGAGCGTAACGTGTGTGTGTGTGTGTGTGTGAGCAGTGGGTGCGCGAATAAAAAAACACGGCACAGTAGATCAGACGCATGCTGAAGTGCTGTTGGGAGAATTAAAAGGCTGCAGAACAAGGCTTCATAAAGCACACTGAATACGTCCGTTTAACAGAGCAGAGGAGCCCCGGCCACCGAATCAAAGAGACAAGTGGACGCCTGTGTAGGACGCTCCTGTGGATCCAGAAAAGAGGGGTGGAAACCCTGTCAAATATGAGGTATGTGCCGTATATACAGTCTGAATGTATATACAGTATCATGAATATACACACACACACACACACACAAAGAAACATACAAACACAATGTCACGTGAACAAGACATCACAACAAATCTGAGCACTGATCAAGCTTGCTTGGCACCTAAAAGCTTTTATTTGTATATTTTTTTGGGGGGGGGGGTTAAAGCTTTCAGTCGGCACGTATCATAACACCAGAAGACAATACACAGCAGAACCAATGAGAAGAATACGCTGCGGTACGACTGGCGAATAAGGCGCCTATGTCCCGGCGGTCCGTCTGACGTTGAAATCTTCAGCCTTCTCTTCTCCTGGATGACCCTGATTGCAATGTTCCATTTCTGACTTCCTGTTTCTGACTTCCAAGGTTGCCGTGACGACACGCGTGGACCTTGCAAGACCCAGATACAGTGCAGAACAAAACAGTCCATGCAGAACTATACTGTGGTGAACAACCAGTACGCGACTTCCGTCAGTGTTCTGTCGTTGCCATTTCATAGAGGTGTGTTCAACGGAATGAAGTCAGCATGCTGAGACAGAACTACACAGGAAATGCAGTCTGTTCTTCACTTCACACCCTTGAGATTATAAATACGTTTACCATGTACCGTTGTGGTGGAGAAAAAATAATATATATATTCTAACCTGTCAACCGGCTGAACATCAAGAAATGTACAATTTATATATATAGTTAAATATTGAACTGCATGTACTCAGGATTTATTTGGCATCGAGAACTTGGTAAGGAGAAAGAAACTTTGAAAGGAAACTGGCCCTAGAGGAACAGATCACCCTGTCTGGCCACCAAACCATCAATCAAACACACTGCAGGAGAGTAGCAGTATAGATGCCATAAGGATTCCCGATGGTATTGTATAAGCCGCTGTGTTTTTCCACTGCGTGGCTGGAGGGAAGGGCTGTTGACTGGCTGTTGTCAATGTGTGGGTTTAGAGTGGTGCACATGACTCAATCAAGCTGGACTGAGTGAAGAGACACTGGTCTGGCCATGCTCTCTACACACTCAGTCACGCACACGCGCACACACGCACGCGGGTCCTAATGCCACTCAGTTCTGTACACTGTTCCCCAGAGGATGACCGAAACTAGGAAACAGCTACGGCTGCTGAAGAAAAGAACAGAAAACATCAACTATCAAAGCTACAGTTAATATGGGCAGAATGGCTGTTCTCTGAGGCTATGTGTAATATTAATTCTCTCCAGAGCACCCATCACAACGAGGATCTAAGATAACTATTCACTTACAATAGCTATACCTCAGCCAGAATGTCAAAAGGCAGAGATACTCGGTCCTAAAACGACAATATTCATCAGGAACTTGAGAGAAATGACCCTTGTGCACCAAGTATGACCGTTGGGTCCAAACAGAGGGTTGTCTGCAATGTGCTTTGTGGCTGTAGCTCTACAGTCAGCGCTAGGTAGCTGGCTTTAACTAAATAGTAAACGGTCAGCTGGCTCTAACTAAATAGTCAACCGTCAGCTGGGTCTAACTAAATAGTCAACTGTCAGCACTAGGTAGCTGGAACTAACTTAATAGTCAACCGTCAGCGCTAGGTAGCAGGGACTAGCTAAATGACCTACCGTCAAACTAGCTAGTTGGGTGTAGCTAAATGACCTACCGTCAGAATAGCTAGGTGGGTGTAGCTAAATGACCTACCGTCAAACTAGCTAGGTGGGTGTAGCTAAATTACCTACCGTCAGACTAGCTAGTCGGGTGTAGCTAAATGACCTACCGTCAGAATAGCTAGGTGGGTGTAGCTAAATGACCTACCGTCAGACTAGCTAGTCGGGTGTAGCTAAATGACCTTCCGTCAGACTAGCTAGTTGGGTGTAGCTAAATGACCTACCGTCAAACTAGCTAGGTGGGTGTAGCTAAATTACCTACCGTCAGACTAGCTAGTCGGGTGTAGCTAAATGACCTACCGTCAGAATAGCTAGGTGGGTGTAGCTAAATGACCTACCGTCAGACTAGCTAGTCGGGTGTAGCTAAATGACCTTCCGTCAGACTAGCTAGTCGGGTGTAGCTAAATGATCTACCGTCAGACTAGCTAGTCGGGTGTAGCTAAATGATCTACCGTCAGACTAGCTAGTCGGGTGTAGCTAAATGACCTACGTTAAACTAGCTAGGTGGGTGTAGCTAAATTACCTACCGTCAGACTAGCTAGTCGGGTGTAGCTAAATGACCTTCCGTCAGACTAGCTAGTTGGGTGTAGCTAAATGACCTACCGTCAAACTAGCTAGGTGGGTGTAGCTAAATTACCTACCGTCAGACTAGCTAGTCGGGTGTAGCTAAATGACCTACCGTCAGAATAGCTAGGTGGGTGTAGCTAAATGACCTACCGTCAGACTAGCTAGTCGGGTGTAGCTAAATGACCTTCCGTCAGACTAGCTAGTCGGGTGTAGCTAAATGATCTACCGTCAGACTAGCTAGTCGGGTGTAGCTAAATGACCTTCCGTCAGACTAGCTAGTTGGGTGTAGCTAAATGACCTACGTCAAACTAGCTAGGTGGGTGTAGCTAAATGATCTACCGTCAGACTAGCTAGTCGGGTGTAGCTAAATGATCTACCGTCAGACTAGCTAGTCGGGTGTAGCTAAATGACCTACCGTCAGACTAGCTAGATAGCTGGCTCTAACTGAATGTTAATTTGGGTAATTGAGCTTCTCACAGCTCGCTTACTCCTCATGTTGAAGACTGGAACCAGATGTCACTAAGCTGTCTCACATCGCCTGCCAATCGCGTATGGTCGCCCAGCGACAGATGGACAGCCAAAAAGGATTCCGGAATGCAGCCGTGATTCAGCTCCCAGTTCCAAGTCCCTGAGCGTTTCTGGAGCCGTGTGTGTGTTAGTGTGTGTGTGTGTGTGAGTTCTAAGAGGTAAAAGATCCTCAGGGCCCGTCCTCACTCAACTACACCACATCAACCGGCATTACTGTCTCTTATAAATGTGCCCACAGTACCAGGAAAGCTCAACTCATCTACTTTGGAAAAAAAAACCGAGCCGAGGAGATTACTACTTTAGAAAAACATTATTTCTCCCGTGCAACAACCAGTACCTCAAATCCGTTGAGTTTGGCACTACTTATTATTATAATGTATTTTTTTTCTGCAACAACACTGGCAATTAAAGTACTCCTGTGCTGCTTGCTGCTAAAAATATTCCCCTCTGCTTCTCTCTGTCAGCCAGCTAAACAGCCTACAATTAGGAGCTGACAGCTTACTGAGCACCCACAGAGAGAGAAAAGGGAGGGAGAGATTGTTGCAGAAAGGGGGGAGAGTTAGCCGGCAAGGGGAGAGAATGGACGGATGTAGGAGGAGGCGAGAAGGAGTCAGGGTAGGCGGGACGAGATTGCAAGGGATTCAGAGATAGCTGATAAAGGGATAAAGGATGGAGCAAGCCAGCTGGTGCGTGGGCTGGAGAACACATGGAGAAATACCAAGGCGAGCCAGCAGGGGGAGCCAGAGTACATTAGAGTTCCAGTCTCCCTCCTAATCTATTATGCCACCTTGAAAACCCTCCTTTGAGGACTAGCACTCACCGCTGTCCTGCTTGAACCAGCTCACGTACAACTGGAGCCACATCCTAGAAACCACTGCATGGTTTTAGTCAAGGGAGAGCTGTGTTTACGTCAGTGAGGGTGCAATAGGTTCTGTTAGGGGCAGCCGCTCTCAATGGTTAGTGTGTGTGTGTGTTCGTAAACTGGACTCACCAGCCATCTGTTGGATCCCACTGAACGCTCCCAAGTTACTGGAAGATGTGGCCTGCTGAAGCAACTGCGGGAGAAGAAAGAGACACACAGACAAACAGGAACAGAACAAAGGAGAGAGACAAAGTTAGTAGGTTGGAGTGAATGACAAACGGTTCTCAGTTTCGCCAGTATCATCACTTTGGTGATAACAAGGGCTGAATGTGACTAAATAATACAATGTCCACCGTCGCCAAGATATTAACTGTGTCCAAACATCTACATTCTGAATAGAAAGCATTTAAGTATGCAAAAATAGCACCTGTCATCTGATGTACTTCCAAACTTCCAAAAAATGTGTATCCTCTAAATGCCAGGAAGTTATACAGCTTTTGTTTCAGTGGAACCTGCAGCCTACACCTCTTTCTAAACTCAATGTGTGTTTGACAAGAGCTGATAACCAGATGGGGGACATGTACTTCCACAAACTATTAGCAGCAATCAACTCATTGGAGTATTAGATCATTTGATATGCCTGCTCTTTTTTTACTTAACAGTATGTTCTATACGAAGGTTATCACATATCGTGTCATTCTAAAAGGTAGTGCCGAAAGGAAAAGGGACTTGGAAAAGGTTGTGGGGTTGTTTTTCTTATAACGCTATAAAGTACTAAAGAAGGGAAGGGGAATGAGGTATCTGAACACCATTTGTCAATCTGTCAACCAATCACCGGTTCAACTCAATAGGACGACAAACATCAGACACGGTGGTCTCTGATTGGATTACGCCCACAATTAGTTCTGCCCGTTAAACCCCGTGGTTCAAAGACCTCATTTCCCTGTCAGGCTACGCCCCCGAGGGAAGGAGAGAGTGGAGAAGTATGAACAGACTCTAATCAAGGGGGGTAGACAGTGTAAGGGTCTGGCTTTCGGTGCGTGGGGACAGACGAGGTTTGAGTGGTTTGCGACCGGGGGGTAGCAAGGTGTGGGGGGGGGGGTTGGTAGCGGGGCGGGGGCACTGACTGCGGCGGCGATGGATGCGTTGGCCGCGGGGCTGCAGTAAGGGGTGGGCGACGCGGCGTGTCCTCTTACAGCCAGATACTGCGGGGTCAGGCCCCCCAGACCCGTCAGGCTTCCCCAGGTGGTGGCGCTGTTGAGCTGCTGCATCTGCTGAGCCAGCTGCTGCTGCAGGCGCCGCTGCTCTTTGTCCTTCTGCGTGTCAGCGAACTTGACCACGATGGGAGACGAGCAGCCCTGGGAGGAAGAGGCAGGGTCACTACTGGGAGGAAGAGGCTGGGTCGGTACCGGACCAGATCACAGAACACGCGGACATGTCGACTGGACACACGGGGAATCGGTTACACACTAAACCAACACACGACGGCCACACAACAAGCATTAACGACCACAGAAAACGGTGGAGGGGTAGAAACTAGCCTCCCATAGGAGCTCGGCTATCTGACAGTCCAGAATGGGCTGTATTTATGCAGAGAGCGATTTCCCGAGTTCTAAAAGGATTTCATCATCTTATGGAGGAGCGAGAGAGAAAGAAGAGAGATGGTCAGAGGTACGGGCGAGAGAGGGAGAGAGAGAGAGAGAACAGAGGGGTGACAAAAAGATTTAGGAAGCTTACAGAAACAAAGACAATCAGATCCACATCTCCGTACCATTAAATGTGTTTTTCTGTGTGTGTGTTCGCCTGTGCGTTGTTCTATGTTTGTGTGAATGAGTGTGTGTGTGTTGTTCTATGTTTGTGTGTGTGTTCGTCTGTGTGTTGTTCTATGCTTGTGTGAATGAGTGTGTGTGTGTGTGTGTGTGTGTGTGCTCCGCTGCAATATGCTGACAGCAGTGCTGATCATTTGGATTTTTTATCCCCCAATTCCTTGACATCCCATTCTGCCGACAACCCTATCTCTCATCCACAGCAACCGCTCCACCGAGACTCTCTCCCTCTCAGACATCCCGCCAAGCGGCTCTTCTTCTGTCCACGCTACAAGTGCAACCAGGAAGTTATTTAAGATCGGTGGGCGCAAGGTCACGTTTTTAAAGGAACATGGCAGTTTCACTCCTTTGTACCTTTTGTTATTACTGAGAAGATGAAACAGTGTTGGATAAAGGGAATGTAGAGTAAGTAGGCTCAAATGTCAGTAGGCTGATCATGAACCCATACAGACCCATGTAAGGACCAGCTTGCTTAGACCACTACAAGTCTAAATATAGAATTAATTTATATTTCCCCTTAGAACATGATTTTTTTATAACAAAGCAAGCATGCACACACACACACACACATACACACACAACGAGTCGTAACATAAGACAAAGCAGCGCTGATTAAACTACAGAGGACAGTAAAACACAGACAGTATAATCTATCATATCACACCATAACATTACTTGCGCTGCAATCAAAGCCTAACTGGGGGCAGAACCGGCTCAAACGCAGACAATCTGCCACGGGAGAATAGAACGCTTTTGATTGAAACATTTCGTTAGAGGCGAGTTTCTCGCACGGCAGTTGGGGAGTCTGACAGTCTCTGGCTCGTGCGGAGGTCCAAACCAGACTCTGCATACAGCACCGCGCCGGCCAATAGACAGTGCCGGGCTCGACAGACCTTTGGGTGCTCGCTTGTATGCGTCTCATGGTGTGTGTTAATCTCTGAGGGTTTGACTATATCTATCAGCAGATGAACATGTCTTCTTAGCTGAAGGCAGCTCAGGCCTGTTTACTCCATCTCTCTGGTACTCATTCTGACGAGCCAGAAGAGAGAGATAAAGAAGGGAGAGAATTGCATTTCGGAGGAGAGTGTCAGTCTAGGCCTCATGTGCTGGAGCACATTCCCCCTGGAGATGAGGCTCTCCCTCTCTCTGCTAAATATCTCATTACTCCGGCTGACAACCAGTAGGTCGTAGAAACACGGGCCCAGAATGAGAGGCCCGTCCTGGGAGGGGGTGGAGGGCAGGGGCCGTGGAGCTCCAGAGACTGAGACCAAAGTTATTCCGGCTAAAACACGTCTGGGCAACTCTCCGAGGGAGAGAGTGGGAGACGGAGATTACACTGCATTAAACTCCCTGTGGCAGCCTGGAAGTAGGGAAAATTCCACAAAACACGGATAAAACACTGAGCTAGAGGACATGTGAGAAACAACCACGGAGAGGGAACATAAAACATTAAAACCTCTCTTTAATCTAACAGCATTGTGGGGGTGCTGAATACATAGAGGCACTGACCGCCAAAACGGTTCTGAGCACAACCAGATGATAAACCTAAACCAGACACTTAACACGACCAGACACTGAACACAGCATCTGACCAATGGGATATCGGACCGTATCGACTAAACCAAATCTTCCCATCTGGAAAATGAGACTACCAGGGCGTACGGGTTACATATCGTCCATGTTCATCAAACCATCACCATGGCCATTTGTGCCTTGTGGATGAGGGCATTATCATCCAATTGGGCCATAGCCCAAATATTGCACAACCGTGCCTTTGGCGTATTCGTGCTACCCTACGCTTGATGGGACGTTAATTGCCTCATTAACTCTGGAAGAACATCTGTCCGGGAGCACCTGTCTGTTGTCTCTGTGTAAACGTAACCAGAAGCAGAGACGAGTCCTGATATTAGCCAGACCAGAGTGGCCAGCCCACGAGTCACTCAAATCAGCCTTTGTCGGCACAATGAATATCAGAGGCGCGGTCGCCTATCAACAAATACAAACCTCTTTCTCCACAGAGAACACGCCTAACCCACTGTGTGTGTGTGTGTGTGTGTGTGAGAGAGAAAGTAATTTCCAGTGAATGACCTGTCCTGGTCATATCCACTTTCATAATACCCTGACATTTATAAAGTGTCTGTGTGTGTCCTGCGTGGTTGTGCTAAATGAGAATGGATAGGTCATTGGCGAGCAAGGCTGAAGCAAGCACCGGCTGGGAACACGACTCTGTTCAGCTTTTGTTTGGTTCTGTTTGACAAGTACAATTCATTTGGCAACTAAAAGTCCCTTAAGCGACTGCCTGTAAAATAGAAACTACATTCAAATAGTCACAGTGTGATTCCTCTATTTTCGTGTACTAGACAACTAGTGATCGTAGTTAAACGATGTCTCGGAATAACGGGGGCATTTACGAAAATGACCAACGCAGGACAATGATGATTGGGATTATATTCACAAACCAAACAACTAGATGAAAAGGGAAAATAAACGGTATATTTCCAGTGAGCGTTCTTCATCGTGAGATGCTGCTGGATTACAGAAACATCGTGAATATTGCGAGAATTAATCCTGAACCAATGATTCCCCCTGACAGTCAGGCATGTCTGATATTTCTTCCGTCCCTCCTCAGCTACATACAGTGCTCAAATCAGCAGGGGGTGCGTTTCATTCTATAGTTTAAGTTTATATATATATTTTATTTTTTTGAGGACAATTTCTCATTTGCAACGGCGACCTAAGGAGCAGCTGGGATTTGAACCCAGGACTAGCTACCAACTGCTCCAAATATATATATAAAGGGCCACATATTGGCATGTATCATTTCAAAGACGAGAACAGTTCATATTTGACATTAAATTGAGGTCCCGTCAAAATCTCTCTCTCCCATTGATTTGTTTCTGTCCATCATTATACAATGATAACCATGCAGTGACAAAATTAAATAAAAACCAATGTCTTACTGCCCCCTGCAGTGGCATTTATCTGAACTATATTCTGGACATTGTACACACGTTGGCGACCGTTGTTACAGTGACAAGCCATACACAGACAGAATCTCCAGAGCGAGACATGAAGCCAATACAATAACCAACCTCTATTTACCAAACTCATTCGGACCCAAAGTAATTACTTTGAAATTGCAAATTGGGAGACATTACAAAACAGATGCAGCAATTTGACTCCTGTCCAGAGCTAGTCAGCAGCATGTTTTTCACATGGAAATTAAGAATTTTCCCCATTGTCATCGTCCGACGGCAATAGCTCTGCCTCCCGGTGAGGCCTTTACGCGAGGGATAAAAGCAGAGGACATTGGGAAAGTTAACCAGGGCCATTGTGCAGAGTCTGCTTAGAGGGCCGATAACAGGATAAATAAGGACCGCTGATTGCCTGCACTTTGGGGAGGGCAAGGACATGTTGTATTACTGACGGTTAACAGTGTCACACTGCAAAACACACACAGACACGCACTGGTACACGACGTGCAGAGCCTCAGCACGTCAATGGGAGGGATGTTCATCGTCCTCATCCGTAATTAAATGGCTGCTGAGGTCGGACGGATGTTTATCGTCCTCATCCATAATGAAAGGACTGGAAAATTGGGATGAATGTTTGTCGTCCTCATCCATAATGAAAGGACTGGAAAATTGGGATGAATGTTTGTCATCCTCATCCATAATGAAAGGACTGGAAAATTGGGATGAATGTTTGTCATCCTCATCCATAATGAAAGGACTGGAAAATTGGGATGAATGTTTGTCATCCTCATCCATAATGAAAGGGCTAGAAAGGTGGGATTAATGTTTATCGTCCTCATCCATAAGGGCTAAGGACTGCTGCGGTGGGATGATCATAACCGTCATCCATAATGAAAGCGCCATTAATAAGAGAGGGATGACTATAAACCTCATCTATAATAAAAGGGTCACTAAGATGACTGTCAATGGTCATCCATCTTCAATAGTATGCCATTTTCTTATCACACACACACACACACACACACACACACACCTCTGTCTGGCCAAAGCCCTGTCATTTCCCCGCAATCACAACCCTGTCATCTCCGCCTGTCAAAATCCCCACAAAGGGACAAGGACATCACATCCCACTGAGGCACCCTCCCATTTGCCCCGGTTGACGGGGGGGTCAAGCAGTCACTGATGGGGGTCCGGTCTAAATTTGGGTGCCTATAATCCAGCCATTCTCATGTATATCTCTCTGAAGAGTCTGTCCTTAATAGAACCATTGACAATGTGAACTGGGGCCCTCCTCAATTACTGGGGCCCTCCTCTGTAATGTTACCGTGGCAGCCGGGGGTGGTCGTGTTTCTGCCTGCTAAGGCATCATGGGTAATGGACCAAGCAGGACTAAACGTTGTGTTTGAGTACAGTTGCAATACCGAATGCAGCCTGGAGTTTAAGTTAAATACACCCCCCCACACACACACACAAGAACAGTGACAGCTGAGATGGTGACAGTTTAAAAGTGACTTTAGTTCTCTGTTCCTTTTGACATCAAAGAGAGCGAGGAAGAGGCAGAGAGAGAAAGACAAGTACAGAAATAGGGAGAGATGGAGAGAGAGAAAGACGAGTAGAGGGAAGGAAAAGGATAGAGAAATAGAGAGATGAAAAGGGCAAGAGAAAGACAGGTAGAGAAATAGAGAGATGGAAAGGGCAAGAGAGAAAGACAGGTAGAGAATTAGAGAGATGGAAAGGGCAAGAGAGAAAGACAGGTAGAGAATTAGAGAGATGGAAAGGGCAAGAGAGAAAGACAGGTAGAGAATTAGAGAGATGGAAAGGGCAAGAGAAAGACAGGTAGAGAAATAGAGAGATGGAAAGGGCAAGAGAAAGACAGGTAGAGAAATAGAGAGATGGAAAGGGCAAGAGAAAGACAGGTAGAGAAATAGAGAGATGGAAAGGGCAAGAGAGAAAGACAGGTAGAGAAATCGAAATGAGGGGGGGGTGAAGAGTACAGGCAAGGGTACAGTACCTCCATAGTCTGAGACTGGTGCATGGCTTTGATTGCATTCTGTGCCATAGCCCTGGTAGAAAACGTGACAAACGCACACCCTGTAGGGAGGGAGGGGAGGGATGGAGGGATGGTGGAAGGGAGGGGTGAGGGAAGGGACAACGGGGGAGAGGAGAAGGAACGGGAGGAAGAGGAGACAAGAAAAAACAAAACAAGACAAAAGGGTTGGACATGTCGTTGTTATAAACCCAAAACAGATTGTACAGAGAACAGCTAAACAGGCAGACAAGTGTTCATCCCATCGCTAAGGAACAACAGCCAACGAGCACAGCTGGCGCCAACATGGCCCCGCCCGACCTCATGCACAATAGTGACCCGCTCCAATGAGAACCAATCCGTCGGTTCTCTGTTTATTTGTCGGGCTGCTGTGGGCCAATGAGGGTGGCTGTTGATGACTTGAGCATTGAGATAAGGTGAGGTGGTTGAAGCTCTCTCCCTCTTTCTCTCACTTCCTCTATCACAGGTTCTCTCTCTATCTCTCTTTCTCTGCCCATTCTTCTACACAAAAAATAAGAAGTGGTTGAAGTAGCAACCGCCCCCATCTGGAGAATGGAATTCTGTCTAATTTGCATTTAAGCCATTTGAATTAATATAGGCCCGTATTGTGTGTCTGATTGGATGCCCTGCTTCTCTATTCTTATCCTATTCTGGGAAATCATATTGGGGTGCAGGAGGGGGGAGGGGCTGTGACAAACATTCTCAAGGGTTCTATGACGAATGGGTTCTGGAAAGACATCACATAAAAAATAAAATCACACAAATTTAACAAAACTATGAGAAGGGAGAGAGTGTGTATGTGTTTGTGCATGTGTGTGCATGTGGGCGTGTGTGTGTGGGTGTGTGTGTGTGGGTGTGTGTGTGTGGGTGTGTTGGGTATTCTATGAGAATCTTTAATCATTTGGCGGTTTGGGGTTTGATTGGTGGACCTGTAATAGTTGGGTAATATAGTCTAGTATTAAATTAAATGGTATTACCCTTAACGTTGGCTTCCCTCTGGTTGAGGCCTGTTGGTGGGGGAGTGATGAGAGAGAGGCAGGGTCAATATACTGGAGGAGAGCTTCCACTCACCCCCACCCCCAGGCTAACAAGCTAACACAAACACAAAGCACTGCTAGCATTAGCACCTCCACCCCCAATCTAACAAGCTAACACACACACATACACACTGAGTCCTGCTAGCAGTAGCACCTCCATCCCCAAGCTAACACGCTAACACACACTAAGCCATGCTAGCAGTAGCACCTCCACCCCCAAGACCCACTGCACACATTCTGTACCACTGCTGCAGCTAGCAGTGTGTGATACAGATAGCTAGCTAGCCGACTGGTCATTTAGTTTGGAACTGTCTGCATGGGGTTGAGGGTGGATGAAAGAGGGGAGGAAAGGATGGAGGGAAAGACACGAGAGTCAAAAGGGAAAGCAGGAGAAATAAATGGGAAAATAATAGATGTTCATTAGCGGTCCTCTAACTTTGTCACTGGGTTGCCCTCTGTGGGAACTGGGTTGTGAGAAAGAGCAACATACCGTTGTCTAGACAACTCATTATGGGCCTGCCTAGCATCTCAAATATAAACGAACTTTGTCTTAGCAGGCAGGCCAGTGGCAAAGGACATCGCCTCGGAATGCCTCTCAGTTTCAGATTGGCCAAGGGCGGGCAACTTTGAGCTAGCGTCAGCAAATCATACGGGCTAACTAGAAGGTGCAAAAACCCATTTAAAAAAACACCGAACAAAGTTACAGTGCATGACCTAGATAAGATGCTCTGACTTCTACACAGAGAATTATCCAGCTGCCAGCGTTATTCTGCCTCTCAGTACCACCGAGATCAGTGGTTTCTCCGCTGACACGCACGCTGGCGGTGACGCCGCAGAACGGCCGAGTCATCGTTTTCAGACAGGTGTCCTTATCTATTTCCGCCACCGACGACACGCTTGTGTTTCCCAGCCCGTTGCTCCCTCTGTCAGATCCCCGTAACAAACCCCTCTGTTGAGGCGACCGGTCGGTTTATTGCGGTCAGCGCGACATAAGAGGGCCTTTTCCGCCTCGACCGTACGTTTTCATCCAGCGGAGAAGATGGGACTGGGTGACTGGCTAGCTGCTGCTATAAATAACAAGAGGGACACATTCTGTCGTCAGCGCCGAGAGAGGAGATGTACATGTCTTTAATGAAAGTAGGGTAGCTCCCTAGGCCCGGCAGACGATCCACCAGTGGTCTGATCCATATCTTATTAATAGCAGCAGGGGTGGCGAACAGGCTTCTGATTGATACTGGGGTTTAATAGCAGCGCTGAGTTACAGCAGGCCTAGGTGGGACGACTGGATGTCGCTGGGACCACTGACTGGCAGGCAGACCTACTTGATGATTTGATATTTATCCGCAGCTTAATTCTGCTTTATTTATTCACCGCCCTGGACCGATTTGGTCAAAGATGAGTCAGACGGGCCCGTTAGGAGAAAAAAAGAGGGTTGTTGGAGTTTATGTTCAGAGAAGGCCTAAAGCCGGATATTCTAATATTCATGATGACTAAAGAGAAGTGATAGAGGATGGATCCAGAGCTGGTTGAGGTGTGAGAGAGAGTGGGAGTGGGGGTAGGGAGAGAGAGAAAGAAAAAAGAAGGAATAATAGGAGAGGGGGGGTGACGGGAGAGTGATAGACAGTGTGTGTGCGTGCGTGCGAGTCTCAGAGGCAGCCATTGGCCAGAGGCACTTTGAGAATGAGACAGTCAACAGTGACAATAATAACGAAGGTAACATCTACAGGAAACAGCCGACACGTTCACATCAACCTGAGTGACAATGACAGTGACAGTCTCATGTGACGCAGAGCGGGACAGGCCCCGCCCCCTTCTACTCAGCACATAGAGATCACATAGAGAGGGGGGTAGGGGGGGGGGGGTCGGGGAGGCAGGGGGGGAGGGGAGAGAAGGAAGGGGGATGTCCCTGCGGGGCACGGGTGGTGGCCAATGGTCATGGAGAAAAGATGTCCTGTGTCTGCCAACGGGAGGAGTGGACCTCAGAACTGGAGACGGGCTTAAGGGGAGAATCCGACGACCTCCGGGGGTGTGGTGGTCGGGTCAGAGTGAGTGCGTGTACAGAGAGAGGGAGATCGGGGATTTACACACCTCTGCTGAGCCCGTCGGGTCCTCGGAGAATCCGGCACTCTTCGATCTGGCCGAACGCAGAGAACATGACTCGGATGTCGTTCTCGTTGCACTTCTTTGACACCATGCCGATGAACAGTTTCCTGTCCTCCACCGCTGCGGGGCGAAAGAAATAACACATTACAATGATTGAGAACTCGAGAGAGAGAGAAAACGGGGGTAGGAAATGAAAGAACGAGACAGACTTTCATCTTTTCCATCTGCGGAATGTAATCAATGTCGCACTATATATCAATTCAATGCCAAGTCTGAGCGTTTCTCAGTGACTGCAGCTATTTCTGTGTCCTCTCCCCGTCTCCTATCTCCTTCATCTCAACCCATTTCTTCTTCTCCGTCTGCCCTTCCTCGCGTCAGATGATCCGGTTATTTCTGACCCGATCCTTCAAGTTCTGTTGAAATTCCTCGATCTGTGTCACAGTGTGTGTGTGGGTGTGTGTGTGTGTGTGTCCGTGGGAAGTATCCTGAGAGAAACATTCTCTTTGCTTAGTTCAGTGGGTATGTACATATGTGAGTAAACTGAGTGTGTGTGTGTGTGTGTGTTCCCCACTATTCAATGTAATGCTAATCCAATTCAATTTTAATGAGGAAACTGTCAGCTCTTACCGGGAGGTGAAAGAGATAAGCGGTCTATTGCACTCCGGAAAATCAATAGAGCACTTGTTTATTTTGCTGTTTGAATTGTCTGTGCATTTAAAAACCACTGGGATATGCAGAGAAGATAAGTGTTGTTTCAAAGGCTCCGAACTCCTCTGAATTTGCTCACAAACACACACACACACACACACACACACACACACACACAAACCGAGACACAGCATCACTCCAGAGAGAGATTACGCTACCTTACAGTGCTGTAATTAGTTTAGCGAGAGTGGATAGTCGAGAAAGCAGCGGAGAGATATCCAAAAACGGTGACTCGAGTCAAGGGTTAGTCCTGTATTGGAAAGCAGAGAAACCGGATCTGACTGATTTCAGGTCATATATCAGCACCAAGGCACGTCGCCAAAGAAAGATGGAATTGAAGATTCGGTTTTCAGTTCAGCGTTGCATTGGCGATGCTATCCAGTGCACGCGGACGCGGGTGCGCTTCTCTTGATTGACTAAAGCGATAAAGCGTTTAAGTACAATTCATCACGCTTACAGCCACTCCAGTAAAGCTTTATGAAACCGCGTGATGAGATGCATTTGTTTCATCTGGCCATACATAACAATCATTCCTGACAGCGTACGACGTCGCTACTGTAGCTAGCAGTAGCTTTATTAGCCTCTGTCATCGTTACCTAGACGGATACATCTAATTTGTCGTGATATTCTCCCAACAGTCGATGATGGAAGCTGTATAGCGTTATTAAAATGTCTCATCATTGCAGATTTGAAAGGATCGTTTTGGTTGCTTTTTCCCTTTTTTTGTCGCGAATGCCATTTATGATGATGCTTGGCTTCGCTCTATTAGCTTTATTAGCTTCTGAGTGCTGATTCTGGGCTGAGGTTCACGCCACAACTTTGTCTCTCAGTATCTTAACCTCTGTCCTTGTCGGCCTGTCAATAGTCTACGGGATAAGGCCAAGTATTGACGTTGCCATGGCACTGCTATGGGAGCCATAGCTAATCGTTCCAGTAAATGTTTTACATTTATTGATATTTAGTTGGTCTTAAGGGATTTTTGTATCGACGCTTTATAAGCAGATTTTTATCTTTTGATTGCTTTGAGTTTGTCATTTAAAAAAATACCTGCTTGAAAATGAAACAATCAATTTATCACAGCTAAAGTTAGCACATCTTTTCTCAAAACAAAGGAAGATTGCTTTCAGCCCTGCAAAAAGAGCCACTAGCAATACGAAATAAGAAAGCAACTGTGTAAACCCCTATGACACATGTATAACAACCTTATGAACCCCGATGACACATCTATAACAACCTCATGAACCCTTATGACACATCTATAACAACATTAGGAACCCATATGACACATCTATAACAACCTCATGAACCCCTATGACACATATATAACAACCTCATGAACCCCGATGACACATCTATAACAACATTAGGAACCCCGATGACACATCTATAAAAACATTATGAACCGTTATCACACATCTATTACAACGCCCAGGTTCATTGCCTGCATTTTAGAATCATAAAGTGTCATTACGGTGTATCGTGTGTAGAATTCTGCGAGAAAAAATTAATTGAATCCATTTCGTAATAAGGCTGTAATATAACAAAATGTAGAAAAACTGAAGCGCTGTGAATACTTTCCGGACGCAGCATGGATGTTACCAGCTATGTCTTAGGGATAAAGGCTAACTAGCTACCCGAGGGACTGTTTGGATTCAAGTCAAAGCCACAACATTGTGTGTGTGTGTGCGGGTGTGTGTGTGTGTGTGTAAAAAAGAGCTACCCTGGCCACTAGTATTGTGTAGCAGGGCACCAGTGTTTCTACTGCAGTATTAAAGTAGCGTTGGCTTGGATGCCACACAGATGTAATGGAGAGAAGTGACTGCCCAGCAATCATTTCAACTGGATTCAAAATATCAGGGACGTGTGACCCGGAGGCTACAGACCCTAGTTCCCCAGACGGTCTGCTTTCTCCACCATATAAGCAAAAACATCGCTCTCAATAGCATCCCAAATGCTTCTCCCAGATCATCATCATCATCATGCAATTGGTAATGTAATAGTGTTCACTGTTGCCTCTACAGGCCGGTGTTGAAGTCATATATTATTTAGACATTTTACCCACCAGACGAACATCTAATAGTGACTTTTATCCAATGAGACCTGCGCCCATTGGCCTTCACCGTTTTACACTCCAGTCACATTTTATTGATTTATACTTCCTGTCACAGCAAATACATTTTTTATTTTATTTCTTTATTTTCTGACTTGTATGCCCATTTCAGCTTTTATAAGTATTATGACAGGTGCTTCCTGTTTGGCTTATCTTAGAGGCGGTGCAGTATTACAGCTGGATACATGGGTTCTGTACAAGGAATAGAGCTGGCTGGTTGTGCATTAATGTAAGTGTCTTTCTGCCTGTCTGCCTGCCTGTCTGTCTGGCAGCCTGTGTGTGTGTGTGTGTGTGTGTGTGTCACAGAGGGACTCTGCAGGGCCAAACAGTTAAACACTCCCTGATCCCCTCTCGGAACACTTCAATAATTCATACAATACATCGGCATCCATCTCCCCCTTTCTCCCCCCCCCTCCCTCCCTCCTCACTCCCACTATTTAAGGCATGTATTCTCCTCACACAATCTGTTACTGGGAGCACTACACTAAACACAAGTTAGTAAGCGCATAACCCTGACCACATAATAGGCTAATGTATTTGTGTGTGTGTATGTGTGTGTGTGTGTGAGAGAGAGAGAGAGATCACTCACCATTTGATTTCTCACTGTCTGCAGGCTTCATCTGAATAGGGTGGTGCATCTAGAAAAGACAAGACAAACACACTGTTACTAAAGTCACACACAGCGACACGCACACTACGAGATCACACACACTCCGAGATCATACACGCTCAGCGATCGCGACACACACACACACACACACACACACACACACCGAGAGCAGAGATCAAACAGACTCAATCACAAAACACGCTCAGCGAGTAGGGATCCCAGATATCACATAACAGACCCAGCGATCACACACTACTGTGAATCAGACAAAACATACACTACCTTTTAAAAAGTTTTCCAAAGAAAAGTAAACTTTTGGTCCATTAAAATAACATTAAATTGATCAGTAATACAGTGTGGACATTGCTTATGTTATAACAGACCGTTGTAGCTGGAAATATCAACTTTTTATGCAATATCTACAAAAGCGTACAGGGGCCCATTATCAGCAACCATCAGTGGTTCCAACGGCACGTGGTGTTTGCATACAAGTTGGGAATTTTAAAAGGATATTTCGAAATATGATTAGTCTCAGTCTGAACCTGAAGCAATGTGATGCTCTGGGGGTGGTAACATGGGAGATCCATACAGAGTAAAAGAGACCTTGAAGAAGGAACGCCATCGCTCCATTGTGCAACGCCATGTCCTACCATCTGAACTGCGCTTGATTGGAGACATGGCCTCCTACAACAGGACAATGACCCAAAGCACAGCTCCAAATTATGCAAGATATACACATATCCTTACTTTTTCTTCGTCCACCCTGTCGCCTCCTCTTACGAATATCCTCTCCTCCTGTCTCCTCCCCTCTCTGATATCCTCTCCTCCTGTCTCCTCCCCTCTCTGATATCCTCTCCTCCTGTCTCCTCCCCTCTCTGATATCCTCTCCTCCTGTCTCCTCCCCTCTCTGATATCCTCTCCTCCTGTCTCCTCCCCTCTCTAATATCCTCTCCTCCTGTCTCCTCCCCTCTCTAATATCCTCTCCTCCTGTCTCCTCCCCTCTCTAATATCCTCTCCTCCTGTCTCCTCCCCTCTCTAATATCCTCTCCTCTTGTCTCCTCCCCTCTCTGATATCCTCTCCTCCTGTCTCCTCCCCTCTCTGATATCCTCTCCTCCTGTCTCCTCCCCTCTCTAATATCCTCTCCTCCTGTCTCCTCCCCTCTCTAATATCCTCTCCTCCTGTCTCCTCCCCTCTCTAATATCCTCTCCTCCTGTCTCCTCCCCTCTCTAATATCCTCTCCTCCTGTCTCCTCCCCTCTCTAATATCCTCTCCTCCTGTCTCCTCCCCTCTCTAATATCCTCTCCTCTTGTCTCCTCCCTCTCTGATATCCTCTCCTCCTGTCTCCTCCCCTCTCTGATATCCTCTCCTCCTGTCTCCTCCCCTCTCTAATATCCTCTCCTCCTGTCTCCTCCCCTCTCTAATATCCTCTCCTCCTGTCTCCTCCCCTCTCTAATATCCTCTCCTCCAGTCTCCGTCCCTCTAACATTTTCATGCTAGTTGCCTTTTCCTTCTTTATATACAGTATTATAATTGCTGCCTAAATATGTTTTCTTTGTCAACAGTGGCAGGTGACCGTTCATGTCAATAAAGCACCTATTGAATTGAACTGATAGGAGGACCGATACAGAGGATGTTGGAGGGCCACAGCTCAGCAATAACAGCTCCCTCAGTCTACCTGGTTCTAGCTGCTATCATTGACTTACTGGCAGGGTTTGGACCAGGCCTGTCTTACACTCTCACTGTCAATGCCAGTTGGCTCCTCAACAAAACCTGTCTACACAGGGCTCCACACGGGCTCCTCTCTGGCTCTTCACGGGCTCCTCACGGGCTCCTGCAGCTACTCCCCTGGTCTGGTCCTCCTCTGAGCTGGCTGCCCCTCCGTATCCACTCACCCGGCCACCCCAAGCTCTGCTTTCAGATCTTACAGACTTCTACTCCCCTTATCAACCATCCAAACCCGAGCCCTGGGTCACTGTAAACGGGGTCTAGATGTTGACATGTCCTCTGGTACGGGTTAAGATAAATTACTGTTGTAATTTAAGTGTGAACCATCTACTGGCATCGCCTGCCTCCCGCTCCTGGACCCCTGTTGTTCTGGTGTGGATATGCCACACGTGGCCAGCCGATGACTAGACTGATGTGTCTATTGGTCAGAATAGCTGTTGACATGAATGTGGTGTTGTATCTCCAACAGGGTATTATCTCCTTATCACGTCCGTACCGTTTCCTAGCCAACCAGCTCTGAGATAAACCACACAGTGTATCTGGCCCGAGTTCAGGTATACCGGGTCCTTGTACAGAACCCACTGAAGGTGTCCTTCCCGGGCAGAGTGTGCCAGGAACCCAATACCCCTCAGAGCTAAACTGCCCCTCTCTCCCCAGAGCGTTCACCCGATCACCAGACACCGTTCACCCCTCTGGTCCATCAGGAATGGCTGAAAAGGTTAGAGTTCAACCTATCCGGTGTGTCCGCGTTAGTGTGTGTGTGTGTGTGTATCAGCGTGTGAGTGTCCCCGTTAGTGTGTGTGTGTGTCGGCGTGTGAGTGTGTGTAGAGAGAAATCCCCAGTGAGCCTTGAACGCTGCCAACTTCAGTGTTGCCTTTGGCAGCAGTCAGCACCTCAGTGACCCACGTTGTCACCTGACCAGGGTGTGGGGCCAGAAGAAGAGCGCTGACACACTGCCGTACCGAGCTCCATTACCGTGGATAACACACTGGGTTTAACCGTGGATAACACACCAGGTTAAACCGTGGATAACACACTGGGTTTAACCGTGGATAACACACCAGGTTAAACCGTGGATAACACACTGGGTTTAACCGTGGATAACACACCGGGTTTAACCGTGGATAACACACCGGGTTTAACCGTGGATAACACACCGGGTTTAACCGTGGATAACACACCGGGTTTAACCGTGGATAACACACTGGGTTTAACCGTGGATAACACACCGGGTTTAACCGTGGATAACACACCGGGTTTAACCGTGGATAACACACCGGGTTTAACCGTGGATAACACACCGGGTTTAACCGTGGATAACACACCGGGTTTAACCGTGGATAACACACGGGTTTAACCGTGGATAACACACCGGGTTTAACCGTGGATAACACACCGGGTTAACCGTGGATAACACACCGGGTTTAACCGTGGATAACACACCGGGTTTAACCGTGGATAACACACCGGGTTTAACCGTGGATAACACACCGGGTTTAACCGTGGATAACACACCGGGTTTAACCGTGGATAACACACCGGGTTTAACCGTGGATAACACACCGGGTTTAACCGTGGATAACACACCGGGTTTAACCGTGGATAACACACCGGGTTTAACCGTGGATAACACACCGGGTTTAACCGTGGATAACACACCGGGTTTAACCGTGGATAACACACCGGGTTTAACCGTGGATAACACACTGGGTTTAACCGTGGATAACACACCGGGTTTAACCGTGGATAACACACCGGGTTTAACCGTGGATAACACACTGGGTTTAACCGTGGATAACACACCGGGTTTAACCGTGGATAACACACTGGGTTTAACCGTGGATAACACACTGGGTTTAACCGTGGATAACACACCGGGTTTAACCGTGGATAACACACCGGGTTTAACCGTGGATAACACACTGGGTTTAACCGTGGATAACACACCGGGTTTAACCGTGGATAACACACTGGGTTTAACCGTGGATAACACACTGGGTTTAACCGTGGATAACACACTGGGTTTAACCGTGGATAACACACCGGGTTTAACCGTGGATAACACACTGGGTTTAACCGTGGATAACACACCGGGTTTAACCGTGGATAACACACTGGGTTTAACCGTGGATAACACACCGGGTTTAACCGTGGATAACACACTGGGTTTGGGTCGGCTGCACATGCCAGAACGCACTTTGATTCAGGGTCAGCCAGTACACACACTGAACAGATCTACCAGCTACACACTCATCTAGTATCGCTTTCTTTCATTTGCTATACTCTTACTTTCTCTCTCTCCCCCTCTCTCTGCTATACCCATTTATCCTTCTCTCTGGGTTTGAGGAAGGTCCGGTGACATAGACGAACAGATGGCCCTCACGGTGGGACTCCAATAGCTGCCAGCACCTAAGACTAGACACACACGCACCCGCCCGCGCTCGCAAGTACACACAAGGGCCAACACACACAAGGGCCAACACACACACACACACATCGTTACCACGTGAAGGACACTCCCTACTGACATTCAAAAACATCCCGACTACCACTCTACATAAACTTAACCTAACAAACAATTACCTCAGAGTCTTCTATACTCTATGTTCCCCCTCTCGCACAATCACCACACATTAACCTCAATTCAGTTACCTGAGTAAACGTTAACCCATGAGAGGGACCGCTGCATTTGCTAGCTCTTTGGGTATTCACGGTACTGAAAGTAGGCTGTCTAAAAGAGCGTTCTCCTCCCACAGATCGATACTGTTTAATACCGCCGACTCGCTGGGCTGCCACGAGATTATAATTTTTTTGGATATATATATAATATATATATTTTCGGTTTAATCGTGGTCGCCACGCTGAGGGTCTGAAATGGGCTCAGGGAGCGTTGGGCCGAAGTGATGGCTTCTCTTAGCGTTTGGCCTTCACTCAGGCAATTACAGACCTTAATTAAATTGATTTCTATAATGAGTGTCAGTAATGACAAAACGCTTTGGGAATGGCTTGGTGTGTGTGTGTGTGTGTGTGTGTGAGAGAGAGAGAAAGTGTGAGACATTAGCCACGAGGAATGGATAAGTCACTGTTTACTGAGTCTAGTAGTTAGTATAATATGTGTATTGAGCGGGATTAAAAAAGAGGGCAACAGGCGCGCGCACGCACGCACGCACGCACACGCACACACGCACACACACGCGCACACAGCTAATCAGAACTCAGACCTGTTAACCTTTGGCAAATAAAAGGCCTGTCATGTATGAAACAGTCAGTTCACAGCACCATTACCAGCACACATACGTACAGACATACACACACATATTTAATATCACGCCGCACCATACCGCACGACAAACAACCACACAACACAAACACAGGTTATTCACTGTTGATGGCAATCGGTCACAAGGCGACTAACCAGCCTGTGGTTTTACATTAAACCGAACCTCCCGGCAAATGGTCACAAACTGGATAGGACGTCATTCTGGCTGTCGGTTCAGGAAAGGCTAACCTCGTCCATTTTTCCTGAGTGGTTGTCAGAGTCCCCTCTCTGCAGGGCAGGAGGAGAGTGCAGAAGCACTTTGTGATAGGCCAGTTATATGTGAGACAGCATAACACCTGCCAAACAATGTGATGGGCAACATGACGTTCCTATTTTAACTACTTCACAACAACAGAAAATGGACACCAATTGTTAACGGGTAAATCTCCAACCTGTCTCCCTCACTTCAGACTACTTTAGACTTCAGCTTCTCCTAAACTACAGACCTGAGCTCTTCCTAATTAATACTTTGGATGTTCTTTCTGTGACACAGGGGTAGGTTGAATCTGTACACTGTGACCTTAGACTTCACAGACATTCACAATCTGAGTAGTTGTTGAGGGTGGTGCCTGTGTGTGTGTGTGTGTTTCTGTGTCAAACTGAGTGTGTGTGAGACATGTGTGAGCATGTATGTGTGTGTGTGTTTCTAAGTCAAACTGAGTGTGTGTGTGTGTGTGGTCTCTGGAGTGCCGTTTTTAATGAGACCCTCTCATTTTCAAACTTGGCACTCAGTAGCACTCAGATCAGCTGGCATCAAGGAAACTGGGCTGGACTGATCACGTCTGAACTCACCCTTCCTCACCCTTCCTCACCGTGCCCCGCCCACACCCGCCTCAACCCCACACAGTGAGAGAAATATCCTTGAGAGAAAACTATGAATCAAAGGCCTTTTCATCCAGCAGATTCCTCAAACAGAGAGAAAGAGAGCGAGAACTTTTCCCAGAGCTGGAGGGCAATAAAAGGACGTGTCCTAGATCAGCCCCCCCTTCCCCCCTCCAGACACACACTCATACCTCCCCAAGACCCACATGCTACACTGGCAGTGTGTGTCTGTGTTTTGTATAACAGGAAGTGTGTGTCAGTTCTGTATGACAGGAAGTGTGTGTCTGTGTTTCAATGACAGGCATTGTGTGTCTGTGTTTCGTATGACAGGCAGTGTGTGTCTGTGTTTTGTATGACAGTCAGTGTGTGTCTGTGTGTGTGTGTGAGAGAGAGATAGAGTGTGTGTAGCACCATGCTGTGGGCGCTGGCACGGGGAGACATCGGCCATTTAGACATCTGTCAGACACTAATGAAAGAGTTCAATTTAGTGGAAAATCTCAGACAACCTTGTCTGGCGGACATTCTGACAGGTTTTTACTCGCTGCATGTATTTGTGTGTGAGAGGAACAAACTGGGTTTATATCTGCTGTAGTGGAGAGAGAGAGGCTTTTCAGTTGTTGCTGTAATGACTCACTGACGTTGTGTGAGTGTGAGTGTGTGTGTGTGTCAGTTTATTGTGTTCAGTGAGCGACTTCTTGTGTGTGTTTGTGTATGTGTGTATGTGTGTGTCAATTTATTGTGTTCAGTGAGCGACTTCTTGTGTGTGTTTGTGTATGTGTGTGTGTGTGTCAGTTTATTGTGTTCAGTGAGCGACTTCTTGTGTGTGTTTGTGTATGTGTGTGTGTGTGTCAGTTTATTGTGTTCAGTGAGCGACTTCTTGTGTGTGTTTGTGTATGTGTGTATGTGTGTGTCAATTTATTGTGTTCAGTGAGCGACTTCTTGTGTGTGTTTGTGTATGTGTGTGTGTGTGTCAGTTTATTGTGTTCAGTGAGCGACTTCTTGTGTGTGTTTGTGTATGTGTGTGTGTGTGTCAGTTTATTGTGTTCAGTGAGCGACTTCTTGTGTGTGTTTGTGTATGTTTGTGTGTGTGTGTGTGTGTGTGTGTGTGTGTGTAGTTGCACGCTGTGCCTGCATTCTGCTTGCCTGCTGATGTGCATAATGTGTGCATGTGTGTGTGTGAGTGTGTGTGTGTGTGCTTTTGTATGTGCTGCAGCTGGGGGCCTTCAGTTCCACCTCAGCAGCAGGAGTTTGGGCAGATCTATGTTCTGGGCCTTGGAGCACAGCTCAGCGGTGCCATTAGAGCTCACAGAGAAGTGAGCCAATCTAGCTACTCCCTATGGCCCCTAGAGTTTCATTAGCCGTTCAATAGAATGAAAAACCCGCCCTTTAAGTGGTTCCGTTGTCCCAGCCCCGTACAGCTGATTGGCAGTGTCGCCGTATAAGGTAAAGGGGAAGGGGGTGTTTGTGTGAGGACAAACTGAAAATATGCACGGACACATTTCCAGTCTTTCTGACCTGTGGGACGTTTATCAAGATCTTTGTTAATGCGTCATTGCACTGTACACATGCACGGAAATATATCACTGTGCACCCACACACAGATCTGTAAACAGTGCCGTCTACTGCTAATGCTGGAGGCTTAGAGAGAGAGGGAGGAGAGAGGGAGAGAGGAGGGAGGGGAGAGAAAGGGAGGGTGAGGGAGCGAGAGAGAGAGAGAGAGGAGGAAGTGAGGGAGAGAGAGAGAGGCTTTTCAGTTGTTGCTGTAATGACTCACTGACGTTGTGTGAGTGTGAGTGTGTGTGTGTGTCAGTTTATTGTGTTCAGTGAGCGACTTCTTGTGTGTGTTTGTGTATGTGTGTATGTGTGTGTCAATTTATTGTGTTCAGTGAGCGACTTCTTGTGTGTGTTTGTGTATGTGTGTGTGTGTGTCAGTTTATTGTGTTCAGTGAGCGACTTCTTGTGTGTGTTTGTGTATGTGTGTGTGTGTGTCAGTTTATTGTGTTCAGTGAGCGACTTCTTGTGTGTGTTTGTGTATGTGTGTATGTGTGTGTCAATTTATTGTGTTCAGTGAGCGACTTCTTGTGTGTGTTTGTGTATGTGTGTGTGTGTGTCAGTTTATTGTGTTCAGTGAGCGACTTCTTGTGTGTGTTTGTGTATGTGTGTGTGTGTGTCAGTTTATTGTGTTCAGTGAGCGACTTCTTGTGTGTGTTTGTGTATGTTTTGTGTGTGTGTGTGTGTGTGTGTGTGTGTGTAGTTGCACGCTGTGCCTGCATTCTGCTTGCCTGCTGATGTGCATAATGTGTGCATGTGTGTGTGTGTGTGTGTGTGTGCTTTTGTATGTGCTGCAGCTGGGGGCCTTCAGTTCCACCTCAGCAGCAGGAGTTTGGGCAGATCTATGTTCTGGGCCTTGGAGCACAGCTCAGCGGTGCCATTAGAGCTCACAGAGAAGTGAGCCAATCTAGCTACTCCCTATGGCCCCTAGAGTTTCATTAGCCGTTCAATAGAATGAAAAACCCGCCCTTTAAGTGGTTCCGTTGTCCCAGCCCCCGTACAGCTGATTGGCAGTGTCGCCGTATAAGGTAAAGGGGAAGGGGGGGGGGGGTGTTTGTGTGAGGACAAACTGAAAATATGCACGGACACATTTCCAGTCTTTCTGACCTGTGGGACGTTTATCAAGATCTTTGTTAATGCGTCATTGCACTGTACACATGCACGGAAATATATCACTGTGCACCCACACACAGATCTGTAAACAGTGCCGTCTACTGCTAATGCTGGAGGCTTAGAGAGAGAGAGGGAGGGAGAGAGGGAGAGAGAGGGAGGGAGAGAAAGGGAGGGTGAGGGAGCGAGAGAGAGAGAGAGAGGAGGGAAGTGAGGGAAAGAGAGGGAAGAAGAGCGAGAGGGAGAGGGAGGAAGAGAGAGAGAGAGAGGGAAGGAGAGGAAGGAAAAGAGAGGAAGGAAAAGAGAGGGAGGAAGAGAGAGAGAGAAAGAGAGAGAGAGAGGGAGGAAGAGAGAGAGGGAGGGAGGAAGAGAGAGGAAGGAAAAGAGAGGGAGGAAGAGAGAGAGAGAAAGAGAGAGAGAGAGGGAGGAAGAGAGAGAGGGAGGAAGAGAGAGGGAGGGAAGGAGAGGAAGGAAAAGAGAGGGAGGAAGAGAGAGAGAAGAAAAGAGAGGAAGAAAGAGAGACAGAGGGATGGAGAGGGGAAAAGAGAAAGGGAGAGAGAGAGGGATGGAGAGCAGGCAGAAAGGAACAGGCAGTAAGTTGGCAAAGGGCGGGAGGGTGTTCTGCCATTGTTGTTTTTCTAAAGTGTGTAACACCAGTACGCTCCCTGTCAGCACCTCGGTGTGTATCTGAAGACGTTTGATAAGCAGGGTTTGCTAAGCAGGCACGGCCCATGTAATATGTTCACTAACACATTGTCTCCAGACTATTCTGAAACAACGGCCCAGTCCAACAAGGCCGCCATTGTATTGTCTCCCTGTCAGCGCCTTCGGTTTAGAGTGCGAGGATAAAATAGGAGGAGGTCGTGTGCCAACACAAACATATGTGAGGATGAGCTACTGGGTTAATAAAAAGATTTGGCTTTTTAAGTACGCTCCTTTAGTGGTGTGCCTGATGGCCCTCATGATCACTCCATCCTCTCCTTTAACTCGCTCTCTGTCACCTCCACGCCTCTGTCCAACACTAACGCATTTATGGACTCTCTTCACCCCTCAGTCTCTCCCTCTTTCTCTTCCTCTCCACCCTAGAGGTAGGTCATATGGTACTTTATTAAAGGCCATCATATTTAAACTTGCCTGTATTGCTGTTGAGATCTCAGAGGACGCTTTAAATGAGATTAACATGACTCCCCAAAACTAGCTCAAAGTGCCGTCATTATGGGGCTATTGATTCAGGCCGGTGTGTGTGTGTGCTTGTGTGTGTGGGCTTGTGTGTGTGTGTGTGTGTTAGTCTTCCAGAGTCTCTCATCGGCCTGGGGAAAGGA
This sequence comes from Dallia pectoralis, assembly GCA_029465975.1. NCBI lineage: Eukaryota > Metazoa > Chordata > Actinopteri > Esociformes > Umbridae > Dallia > Dallia pectoralis. The sequence continues at coordinate 10,398,716 of CM055736.1, forward strand.
AGAACCGAAGGAAGAGTTGTTGGCAGAGGGACAGAGGAAATGAGGGAGGAGGGCAATTTCAAGTTCCCCTAAACCTCCATTTGTGGAGCATGTGACGACCCCGCTGATACACAACACCAGAACCAGCCAAGTTAAGTACAAGGGATGGAACTGGCAAACTGACTGAACGGACCGCGTCGGTTCCCCAGAAGGTTGTTAGAAGCCCGACGAGGCTAAAAAATAAACTTGTAACTGTGAGACTATAGCTCCTTGGTATTCGACAAAGAGCACCAGGCAGCTCTCCTGTATCCACTCTCCTACCTCACCAAGGCCGTCCACTAACCCAACCATAGAAATACTGAGTGGACTTTCTTCCAATCTGTATGCTCAGAACAGCCAAAGCTCCAGTCTGCCAAAATCCTGAGCAGGAATGGCCATCATTGAAGGTTGAAACTTAAACCAGGGGATAGGAAACTAGAGATCAGCTAGAGATCCTGGGAGGGAGAAAGGAGCATCTCAGAATGCAGCTTTCATGTTGACCTCCATTTTTTGATGTATTCTATTTTAGGTCGGTTGACTAGGATGTTACGAGGGGAGAGAAACGTTTAAGGTTAATGGTTCTGCTCGGAGCCAGAGGACGCTCACCTTCGTCGGGTATTAGAACCCGGAACCTTGTGGACACTAGTCAGGCAACTAGTCCTAACCACTAAACCACCTGCTCCATGAATAACACACACACACACACACACACACACACACACACACACACACACACACACACACACACACACACACACACACACACACACACACACACACACACAGAGACACACACACATACACCATCACTTAATACAAACTCCCTCAGTTTCACTGTCCATGTGTGTGATGTCACAACAGCAGAGATACAGTGGATATAAAAAGTCTACACACCTCTGTTGAAATGCCCGATTTTTGTGAAGTGAAAAAGGGGAGAAAGATAAATAAATGTAAGAACTTTTTCCACCTTCAATGTGTCCAATAATGTGAACAATTCAATTGAAAAACAAACTGAATTCTTTTAGGGGGAAAGATCAAAAATCTATTGGCTGACATTTTCTTAGTTCCAGAGAATCAGAATGATCTCATTGTTAAAAAATATCAGTCAGGAGAAGGGTAAAAAATAATTTCCAAAGCATTAGATGTTCCATGGAACACAGTGAAGACAGTCATCATCAAGTGAAGAAAACAGAGACATTACCAAGAACTGGATGTCGCCCCAGAATTGATGAAAAGACGAGAAGAAAACAGGGAGGCTTCCAAGAGGCCTACATCAACATTAAACTAGTTGCAGGATTTTCTGGCAAGTGCTGGGTGTTTGCTACATGTGACAACATTTTCCCATATTCTTCATATGTATGGGCTATGGTGTAGGGTGGCAAACGGAAGCCTTTCTCACAAAGAAAAACTTCCAAGCCCCGCTGAAGTTTGCAAAAACAAACATCAAGTCTCCCAATAGCATGTGGGAAAATGTGTAACGGTCTGATGAAAAAAAGGTTGAACTTTTTGGACATTACTCCATAAGGTATGTTTGATGCAAAAACAACACAGCACATCACCCAAAGAACACCATATCCACAGTGAAGCATGGTGGTGGCAGCATCATGCTTTGGGGCTGTGTTTCTTCAGGAGGAACCGATGCCATAGTCAGTGAGGATGGAACTATGAACAGTTACAAATACCACGCAATTCTGGCACAAAAGCTTCAGGCTTCCGTTAGAAAGCTGAAAGATGAAGAGGAAGTTCACCTTTCAGCACGACAACGACCCAAAGCACACATCCAAATCCACAAAAGCATGGCTTCACCAGAAGAAGATTAACAATCCGGAATAGCCCAGTCAGAGCCCGGACCTGAATCCAATTGAACACCAATCTGACAGATTTGGAGCACTTTTGCAAAGAAGAGTGTGCCATGCCATTTTCTTCCTCAAAGATTTCCGTTTGTTTTATAATTGAATTGTTCACATTATAGGTTACATTGAGGATGGAAAAATTTGAGACAAATATCTTAGTCAAATGTTATTTTACATCACAAAACTAGACTATTTATATCCACTGTATCTCCAGGTTACCACTGTCACTATGTCATAGCTCTTACCCCTGTTAAGGTCTTTATGTTATGCAGTGCGTTCTGGGCTTCAAGGGCAGCTTTCCGTGTGTAAAACGTGACAAAACAGCACCCTGGAAGAAGAAAGAGAGAGAGAGTATTAACAAACTGCATGATCAAATCATCATAGTTTTGTGTTGTCTCTGCCTGGAGTGTAAACAGTTTAACGTTTAAAGCAGAAATGATCAAGGCATGCTAGTAAAACAGATATTTCCAAAGGCTACCAGGTTCAGCAATCTTAATTTAAGCAGTGAAATAGGCTAGATGGGGGAGGTGTGTGTGAGGTCATTTGGGTACAGAAGATACAGCTTAATGAAACTCCAGAAGTACACAATGAGGAGAGTAGACCAGATTGTCCGTATTGTGCTTATTAACCCTACTTGACAATTTCGAGGTCTTACATTTAGGTTGTAAATTTGTACTTCCTGTACTTCCCTAATTCAAGAAAGGTTCCATCCAACAAGTCAAACAACCTCATGGACCTGAATAAGAAAAGAAAAAACTGTGTATTTATTGCTGCACTTTTCCCCAATGACTGCTTCTTTTCAATGATTTTAAGACGTCCAATCTTATTATTTGTGAGATTTATTTTGCTTGACGGAGACATGGCCGTTTAATTTGGTGTTGTCCGTCTTTGGGATGGTTTAGTATTTTGTAATTTATAACAATCCTTAGAAGCTGCTATTAGCCCAAACCTAGGAAGCTGCTATTAGCCCAAACCTAGGAAGCTGCTATTAGCCCAAACCTAGGAAGCTGCTTTTAGCCCAAGTTTAGCCAAACAGAAATCAAAACACAGCACATCACAATATGTATCTAAATCTGTATCTCTCTCTCTATATATATTAGTATAATATACAGTCCAATAAGCCAGAACAAAATACATAACGACAATATATAATGCATTAAAAATGTGTCTTTTGAGTCTGTATCCTGCCTTACGGTCTTGGCCTAGCATAAAGGGAGTTTATTTGGATTCCCACGGCGTGCAGCTTGTGTATGGGTAGATTTGAGCTCAGGGTAGCAGCACTGTTTAGCCACAGGCATTCATATAAAAAAACCTGGGCACATTTGAAACCCAAAACACTCTTCCTTCTAAATGTTTAGAACTGTGTTAGAGCTGTAACAACAAACCCCCATCGTGGCCACACCATAATAACATAATTGTAAAATGTGTGTTAAGAGAACGGGTTCACAAAACTAGGTTTATAACGGTCTGCAATAAAGCTAAACGAAAACCCGAATGACAGTGAGGTTCCACCATCTTGAGATCAATATTTTGTAACGTATCTGCAGGCTGTTGTTTTGAGCTCAACAGGCAGTAGTAGCTGAATGCAAATTAGGGAGTCAAATAAACATCTCTTTCAACAATGTGATTCACCAAAAGATCTGTTCCTAAGAGCCTGTTCGTTCGTGGACAACCCATCACTGGTAGCAGCCGGTATCACAATTCCCATGCCGGTATATAGTCTGTGGGGAGGTTCTGTCTGGCAGTAGATGTGTGTTGTGATACCCCTGGGTTGCGTATGGACAGGTACGAGCGAAGCCTGGTATTAGCGCCTTTGTGATTCCAATAGCACAAGTTATGGCAGGGTTAGCCTTAAGCTATTGTCTATTGTGATTCAAAGCATGTAGCCCATGTACAAGGCCTACCTCTTAGTCTTGCCTTTGTATTTTGTAGGTCTACTGTTTTTTGTGTGTACAGGAGTTAGCACTAGCTCTTAGCCTAGCCTAATTGTTGTGTAGGCATGTTGGGATTTATTTGTGTATTAGAGGGTTAGCATTAGCTTTTAGCCTAGCCTTGGTATTGTATAGGCCTGTCGGTAATCACAGTGTATTAGGGGGTTAGCATTAGCTTTTAGCCTAGCCTTGGTATTGTATAGGCCTGTTGGTAATCACAGTGTATTAGGGGGTTAGCATTAGCTTTTAGCCTAGCCTTGGTATTGTATAGGCCTGTTGGTAATCACAGTGTATGGGAGGGTTAGCATTAGCTTTTAGCCTAGCCTTGGTATTGTATAGGCCTGTTGGTAATCACAGTGTATTAGGGGGTTAGCATTAGCTTTTAGCCTAGCCTTGGTATTGTATAGGCCTGTTGGTAATCACAGTGTATGGGAGGGTTAGCATTAGCCACACGGCCCCGTGAAAAGTCTGATAAACCGGAAAACAGGGATGTTATGTGTGTGTGTGTGTGTGTGTGTGTGAGATAGAAAGAAGAAAATAGGGATATTAATATGGTGGGAGCCATAAGAGAACAGTGTTCGGAAGTGCATATTGACCTGTACGAAAAAGGGTAGAAGCAATCTGTCTCCTAACGTTTTTGTTTTTGTTCAGACAAGCATTTTGTGTGGAAAAACAGCTTCACCCAGGCTGAGAACAACCCCCACCAAACACGGTTCCCTGTCTGAGAACAACCCCCCGAACACGGTTCCCTGGCTGAGAACAACCCACCAAACACGGTTCCCTGGCTGAGAACAACCCCCACCAAACACGGTTCCCTGGCTGAGAACAACCCCCCAAACACGGTTCCCTGGCTGAGAACAACCCACCAAACACGGTTCCCTGGCTGAGAACAACCCACCAAACACGGTTCCCTGTCTGAGAACAACCCCCCAAACACGGTTCCCTGGCTGAGAACAACCAACCAAACACGGTTCCCTGGCTGAGAACAACCCCCCAAACACGGTTCCCTGGCTGAGAACAACCCCCCAAACACGGTTCCCTGGCTGAAGAAATGGTAAAAGTCGAGTAAAATTCTATTTCTGCACTGGCCTGGCCTCCAGTTTCACTTTACAATTGAGGCATAAAAATAGCTCCTATTTGGCTTAAGGACCGAGGCATACAGATACAAATACCATGCCGCCATTATCAAATCCACTAATTTGACTTAGTCACCGGCTAACCAAACTAATGTCTTGTCATGGCAATCTAATTGGCAGTGGTGCTTTAAAATATCACTAAATCAATCAGCATTGGTCTCAGGTCAATCAGGTCTCTACTGAATCCATTCTAGGAGATAATTGTTTTGGACACACAGATTTTGCCATACATCGCCTCAGCGTTGTGTGAGAAAGGGGTTGAACTAGAATCTGAATGGTTACTGTGTGCTATTGAATAGCTAGACGTCCTGCATACTGGGAAAGCCCAGAATCCTCCTCTGGGATCGGTGACGAATAATACCGTGAATTATTTCTGAATCACTGAATGAACTCACCTGTGTGTGTGTGTGTGTTGCTGTCTGAAACACTTTACTGAATACAACCTGATAATAAAGCACAACCACCCATAGAGCCCCACAACCACCCATAGAGCCCCACAACCACCCATAGAGCCCCACAACCACCCATAGAGCCCCACAACAACCACCCATAGACCCCCGCAACCACCCATAGAGCCCCACAACCACCCATAGAGCCCCACAACCACCCGTAGACCCCCACAACCACCCATAGCGCCCCACAACCACCCTTAGACCATCACAACCACCCATAGAGCCCCACAACCACCCATAGACCCCCACAACCACCCGTAGACCCCCACAACCACCCATAGAGCCCCACAACCAACCATAGAGCCCCACAACAACCACCCATAGACCCCCACAACCACCCATAGAGCCCCACAACCACCCATAGACTCCCACAACCACCCATAGACCCCCACAACCAACCATAGAGCCCCACAACCAACCATAGAGCCCCACAACAACCACCCATAGAGCCCCACAACAACCACCCACAGACCCCCACAACCACCCATAGACCCCCACAACCACCCATAGACCCCCACAACCACCCATAGACCCCCACAACCACCCATAGACCCCCGCTGACTGTCTGAATATCCTGCTTCCACTAGCCGGTCGTCCACCATACATTAACCAGGGCCGGCCACACATACTGTATCTCAACTCTATTACAGTCCGATTGGTCGGCACTAATACTTATGCGACTGTGGTGGGCTCTGACTGGGCATTAACGTTTACATGTTAGGGTTCTGTGCATAAAGAACATTCACGGGCGCGGTCATAGGACGTTTCTGACATGAGTGGTTCTAAACACCAGGAACCGACTGAGGTCAACTGGCAACTCACCTTCGCCGCTCGTTCACTGTACAGCCACAGATCAAAAACCCACGTGGGGTTAGAAGCGCTGACCTCATCTCAGGGTTGTCACGGGGATTATACAGCACGTCACTCGCCCGTCTAACCGGGAGCACCGGGGAAGTAACGCCGGTGTTAATTGAAGTTTAACAGGCGGTTTTGAACAGGGCCAGCAGTTTCAGCAAAACGGCTGAAATGAGGCTTGGCTCGAGTGCGACCGCAGAGCCATGAGGGGGCTGTTGCATTTCCCCTGTGTGACAGGGTTCAGATAAGGCCAAGCCGTGCTAGAGACTGTCAAGTTAATGGTGAGAAAACAACAACAGCGCCCGCAGCCTGGGAATATAGAAACCCAGTCAGAGCCCAATCAAATAGTCTAAATAATCTGGCGTTCAATCCAATCCCTCCACTCCACAGAGAAATAAAGAACCAGATAAATGGAGAGAGGGAGAGAGCAAAAGAGCTCGCTAAGAGTGTTTATAGTGTTAAGAAAGACCGGAGAGGCCGCTTGTCCCTGCTCAGAATGAAGTGATAGAATCGCACACGGACTCGTCAAACAGACAAATACCGACTGAAGCCAAAGACACAAAGGAAGAGAGGCGACGTGTTTTGGCCTTTTCTCCAACCAGGAGAACAAACATGCATGGGAACGAGGAGAAAACAGTCGTCCAGAGGCTGGGGAAGACACACACACACACCCACACACCCACACACCCACACACCCACACACACACACACACACACACACACACACACACACACACACACACACACACACACACACACACACACACACACACACACACACACACACACACACACACACTGGCACCAGGGTGCTGCCACACACTAACAAGACCACACACACACGCGCGAGAAACTGTATCTGTGGGGGATTAGAGGGACGGCTCTATGTTCCACCTCCACATCACTCGCCTTTTCACTTCCTCGTTTAGTCAAGAAGACACATTCGGCATAACGCCAACAGGCATTTCCACAATGGTCTTTACCAAACTCCTCTGTCTTTCTCCTTCTCTCTTTGTCTATCTGTCTGTCTTTGTCTTACACCCCCGCCCGCCCGTCATCTGCCCGTCATCTGCCCGCCATCCTTCCCCCCGTACCAGACTGTCCGCGCCCGTCTATTCCCACTGTCTCCCGACGCGTTCCTCTCGTCACCGCGGTTCGGCAGCCGCTCAGTTGGACGCCTGTCTGCTAATATGGCAGTGGCATTGTGGGTTTGTCAGCCTGCTCTACTGCCTCTATTGTCTTCCCTTCGACTTGACAGATTCATCACGAAAAGGCAGACGGGATGAAAACGTATATATTAATTGGGTTTGTGCCAAAGACACGTTTGCGGCGAAATATCAGGCTGGCATTGATGGCATTTATCGTTCTTTACCGGATGACTGTACGTTTATTTCAGACAATTGCTCGGCGCGGAACTGCATTAATTGTGTGTGTGTGTGTGTCTTGATTCTCAGCCTACCTCTGTTCTGTTCTGGTGTTCTGGCTGTTTGCGTTTGTCTGTGTGTCTGTGTGTGTGTGTGTGTGTGCGCGCGTGTGCGTGCGTGTGTGTGCGTGTGTGTGCGTCTGATTCTCAGCCTACCTCTGTTATGTTCTGGTGTTCTGGCTGTTTGCGTTTGTCTGTGTGTGTGTGTGTGTGTCCGTACCTTTGCTCTGAGGAGGGTTTTGGCTGCGGTCTCGGAGAATGTTAATCTGGTAGACAGCCCCGTAAGGCTCGAACAGATCCTTCAGCTCCTTCTCTGACCAGGAGCGAGGGATCTGGCCCACGAACATCTTGATGGCGTCCGGGTCGGGCTGATCCGAGTGCTCCAGCGCTCCGTTCATCTTCCCGGCCGTGCCGTTACTGAAAAGGATAAATGCAAAGTCAAATAACAGACCGCTGAAACAACATGGAGACTCAACATGAAATACAGTTTTGCCATTTTTTATTTCCCATTTATATTCCTTTAACACACACATCTACACATCTCCCTGAGGGAACAATCTAGGACCACAATGGCTTGGTTTACATTTTAACGATTTCTCCACAGCGCCCTCCATCCAACAATCAGCAGTCGCCATTGATCCCAGGGCGAACTGCATGAATAGGGCTAGACAGTAGCAACACACGCACGCTCACACACACACGCACGCACGCTCACACACACACGCACGCACGAACACCCACACACACGCGCACACAGTCTGAGTCAGCCCGGGTGGCACAGAACCAAACAAAACCAAACTAAACAACCAAACCTAAACAACCTTGCGGGGCTGCTTTATTTCTCTACTTTCACTTATTTTATTCTCCACAGGAGAGAGGAGAGAGCATTATCTTAAGGGGTCCAAAGAAAACAAGAGCAAATCCCTTGGCTGGCTTGCTGACAGCCCTAATACCACTCTATAAAACACACAGAGACAGAGAGGGTGGAAGAAAGACAGGGAAGAATGAACGAGAAGAACGCAAGGAGGGAGGAAATGCAGAAAGACAGAGAAAGAAGGTGGAAAGGAGGCAAGGTAAGAAGGAGGGAGGGAAGGAAGCAAGGTAAGAAGGAGGGAGGGAGGGAGGGAAGGAAGCATGGAAGGCAGGCAGGAGGGAACAAAGATAGTGGGAAAGAGGGAGAACATACAGACCTTTGAACACGGGTCATCCATCTCTTAAAGAAAGAGCCCAAGCGCTCTGCAGAAACACCCAGTTCTTTAAAGGATTTAAAGGACATGTCAAATAAACGACAAAGCCAGAGAACGAGGGAACGATCGCTTAGGGTCCCCTCGGCAACTGCTCCACTGTAAGCTGACCGATAAATCCCAGCCACATGGATGGGGTGGGGGGGGGGGTTACGGACCCAGTGAACGCCACGCGACAAACGCTACATAAAGCAGAGGCTGTCCTTGACGTTGGATGAGCGAAAGCGCTGCAAAAGCCATGAGACCTTCCACGAGACCTGCCACGAGGCCTGCTGAATATGCACCCCTAAACGTTCCACATGAATAGTGTACAAAAACAGACCAACAGTCAGAGGAACACGCCGACTGAAAGAGATGAGGAAGAGAAGTAGGGAGAGATGGGAAAAAAGAAAAGGCGGGGGCAATGAGGAGATGGAGGGAACGAGATGGACACAATCCCTTACTGTTGTACGGTTGTCTACGGCTTAGAGAGAGAGTCTGCAGGAACGCGGCACAATGGTCCTTTGGCACCGTCGACTCTGTAGCCGACATAACCCGCTTCGCCACGTCACAAAACTCTGCGGACACTTATAAAGCTTCAGGACCAGTCTTAAGTAACATTCTGCTTAGCAGTGTGGGTCTGTGTCCTCGTTGGCTGTTTGTCGTCGGTGATGGCTGTGAAAAAGTAACTCCACTCAGTACAAAGGAATGGCCTTCTGTCCTATTTGCCCCTGCAGCCTGGCTGACAAGGTGTTATTGCAGGTGTGTGTGTGTGTGTGTGTGTGTGTGTGACCCTGAGACAGCATGAGTGTGCCCTGGGGCAGAGATTAAGTTGCAGAGTGGATCCACTCCTGCCATAGTCTCTCAGTTCTTCCCTCCTTCTCTCTCCTCCTCAATTTGAGCCAATTGTCTGCCTTAATGGCTTAACTATTGCTTCCATCACTCCCTGCAGCACAGGGCCGTGACTGAAGAGTGATCTACAGTCTTAGCCATGGCCTGTCTGTGTGTGTGTCTGTGTGTGTGTGTGAGTGTCTGCGTGTGCACACATTCCTCGGCAAGGAACATAGCAAGAAATTCCCCTGTGTCCGTAAAGTAGAACGATCCTGTGTGTGTTTGTGTGTGTGACTCCATCTCTACTGGCACTAGGGTGTTTAAAGCTAAAAAGGACAAGTGAGTCACTTCTGCTCCAGCTTCATTTTGTCATGGCCCCTTCAAACTTGACTTTTACTGAATAGGTCTTTTCACCAACAGCGTGTTGTTCAAATGTTCACGTCAGTCTTTTGTCCGGGCAGCTGAAAATGACTTTTTCCAGTCGCAAACGGAAAATGCACTCGGATTTCGACACAGTTTCGAGAGAGCATATTTGAAGGGTTTCCAAAAACACGTATCGTGGCCAACTAACACTCAAAATTAAAGTGATCACTTCCCTTTCAAAATAGAATTTTTCCAATGAAGCCAGCGTAATAAAAGACTGTCCAAAATAAGTCCGAAAAATGAACGGAAATAAATACGTTTTAAGAGAAAAACACATTCAGAAACGCATCCCTTTCCTCGTAATTAAACAATGCCTGGATATAAAAAAACAAAACATTTAACTCACAAAACTGCAATCGCCATTGTGGATATTTACTATTTACATGGATGGTCATCTGCTAAAGAGTAATTTGTTTAAATGAGCTGTTTATGAAGGTTGTTTCGTACTCATTCACGGTCTGCAGCCTTGAAAGCCTTTAAGTCTTCTCGGCAGGGGCATTAGGTAAACTTTTAGTTCTATCCCTAATATTTATTGAGACTTTTGGAGAGTTGACACCAACAAAGCCTAAGACAAAGGAGACATCAACTTAACCACCAGGACGTGAAAGAGACAGGAAAAGTGCTGCTGCATCTAAACACTGGATCGCCATCGATAGACCAGACACATTCACGTCACAACTTCAAATCTATTCACACCTAAGATCTGCTCCATTAGGGATATTGATCCGTTGTTTTGGCTAGCAGCATACACAAGGAGGACATCTATTTCAGGACGTGTTTACGGAAAACATCAGCATCAAGTGTGGCCCTAGTCCTACCCTGTGGTAGCACATTTGTCAGGAGTAAAAGACACAGATAAGCTGGCACAACTACTGCAAGCACTCCTGCAGGCTGGACAGGTTTTAACCTTACTGGGAAAATCCTAGACTCTATTTCCTGTTTAATATTCCTATTGAATTCACCTCACAGCAGGTGGTCTCCGTCACATGGACACGCAGGGAGGAATATCACAAATGCCCATGAGAGAGAGAGAGTGAGAGAGAAAGAAAAAGAGAGAGAGGAAGAGAGATGGATGAGATGAGTGAAGCTAGAAGTAAGCACAGCCCTGAACACAGCATGGAGCCTAATAGCCACTGACACATGCACGCACACACACACACACGCGCACACACACGCACACATGCGCGCACACGAACGCACACACGCGCACACACGTACACACGCGCACACACACAAATGTGCACACGCACGCACACACAAACACCCACGTACACATGCGCACGCACACACACACACACACACGCACATCAAACATGTTTTCCTACATGCACACCTCCTTTCCTCTCGTGGACATTGACAGATTTGTCCCATGCTAGGCCCGTCAGGCACTTGTCATTCAGGGCATGCTCAGAGGCGCTTTAACAGTCCCACAGGGGGAACTAATCTTGTTGACAACCAGGGGCTGTTGACCAAGGTTGTCAAGAGCCCCAACGCTACCACAGCAGCTACAGATACAACAGGTACAATTACTACAGTCACGATAGCCAGAACTACAACAGCTACAGGATACATGTTTTTTTTGTGACTGTGCACAGTTTCATGTAACCACCAATCAGAGAAGGCCAAGTTTTAAATGCAGGAATGTTTTCATGTAACCACCAATCAGAGAAGGCCAAGTTTTAAATGCAGGAATGTTTTCTTGCACAGTTTTTATCATTACCGACATCTGCACTATCCGAACAAGTTATTTCCAGGAAGGTCGTACTGTTGCCTCAATTGATCAAAGATGACAAAGGCCTTCTCTCGTCATGGATCTCAAATGGTGAGGGCCAAAACTTCTACTCAGAGGACCAAGATGAAAACATATTTGGAAGGGGCCAGGTAGGGATTCACCCTTCTTCTGATGTACAAAGGCAAGTGTATTCCGATGTGCATTCTGGGAAGAGATGCACAGAGCGATGATGATTGTGTATAGTGTGCATCATGTGATTATGTACCCTGCTTATCATGTACCCTGTGTATCATGTACCCTGTGTATCATGTACCCTGTGTATTTGGTACCCTGTGTATCATGTACCCTGTGTATCATGTACCCTGTGTATTTGGTACCCTGTGTATCATGTACCCTGTGTATTTGGTACCCTGTGTATCATGTACCCTGTGTATCATGTACCCTGTGTATCATGTACCCTGTGTATTTGGTACCCTGTGTATCATGTACCCTGTGTATTTGGTACCCTGTGTATCATGTACCCTGTGTATTTGGTACCCTGTGTATCATGTACCCTGTGTATCATGTACCCTGTGTATCATGTACCCTGTGTATCATGTACCCTGTGTATCATGTACCCTGTGTATCATGTACCCTGTGTATTTGGTACCCTGTGTATCATGTACCCTGTGTATCATGTACCCTGTGTATCATGTACCCTGTGTATCATGTACCCTGTATATCATGTACCCTGTGTATCATGTACCCTGTGTATTTGGTACCCTGTGTATCATGTACCCTGTGTATCATGTACCCTGTGTATCATGTACCCTGTTTATTTGGTACCCTGTGTATTTGGTACCCTGTGTATCATGTACCCTGTGTATTTGGTACCCTGTGTATCATGTACCCTGTGTATCATGTACCCTGTGTATCATGTACCCTGTGTATCATGTACCCTGTGTATTTGGTACCCTGTGTATTTGGTACCCTGTGTATCATGTACCCTGTGTATCATGTACCCTGTGTATTTGGTACCCTGTGTATTTGGTACCCTGTGTATCATGTACCCTGTGTATCATGTACCCTGTGTATCATGTACCCTGTGTATCATGTACCCTGTGTATCATGTACCCTGTGTATTTGGTACCCTGTGTATCATGTACCCTGTGTATTTAGTACCCTATGTATGCCATGATGGGCCCTCTGAGCAAGTGTGTAGAGGATATTAGGATACGGGATGGTTTGAGATTTACGGTTCGTGTGTGACGCCTTGATGAGGGCAGCAGCTGTTTATCACACCGCTTGGTTGAAGCGGGACCAACTGTAGGGGTTACGCGTGTGTATGTGTGGTTTCCATGGAGACATGGCAGAACATGCAATGCCAGGAAACGATCAGATAAATGTCACGGCGGCTAATAAAGCTACGCTGTTGTCCCGGGCACTATGCTAGCTCTGAACTAACGAGCACCAGGACACTGTCGTACGCTAACGAGATGACTCACATACAGAGACAGACATCCACGCATACACTCTCACATGCACACACACACACACACACACACACACACAATTAGTGCGCAACACACACACTATCAATTACATTGTACAAAGACTACGAATATGCCACATCGCATCAGTCGGGGGAGTAACGCACGCGAAAGGTGTGTTTGTGAAGGTAAGCTGTCCCTAAGTATGACCTCAGTATTGCTCATCACTTTCATCCACACATTTATCTACAGTATGCTTCAATTAACGTTTCCACAGAGGAATCAACAACCACCATACAAAAACAGGGGAAACAGTGGCGTTTTCAGTCACAAGAGGTTTACTGGCTGATTCATGGCCTCTCATCATTTCCTGGGGAATTTTGCATATCATACTCCGAATGACTGTTCATCTACCGTTAGTGTGTCATGTAGACCTGTAATTGTGGAACGTCATAGTGAACACAAATACAGAAAAACACATTCAGTGCCTGCCTTCTAGGGAATTGTGTGTGTGTGCATATATCTTGTACATCTTGTTAATACTCCATTCACTTCCTCTTGAGGTCAGCAGGTCTTTGTGTGTGTGATGATCTCTGATAGTAACGCCTGTATTCCAGAGTGCTCTCTAACAGCAGAACCGACAGGGGACACAAAAAGGCATTGACTGCCTAGCTCGCCCTCACTCAAACGCGCCTCGGTCGTGATGTGGAACTATGGCGAGGTGGCGAGGAGAACACGGACAACAGGGAGAAGGAGAAAGAAAGCGAGAGGTGACAATAGAGGCGGGAAACAGCTGAAACGGAGAGAAAACAGAACAAGAGAAAAAGAGAAACAGAGAACAGCGAATGATTAGACGCGTTAACTGTTGCCAAGAATGTCAGCCGCAGAGCTGAACAGTGCAGGTCCAGATCCGGTTCACAAACTGTGCCGACTCATGAGCTCTGGCATTCTATTGGGTTCAGTACCACCCACAATGCAACACTGTCCCATTGTGAGTGATGCATTCTGGGGAGTTTCCTCCCGGAGCCTCAACTACAGTCACAGAGGTTCTCTCTGTAACAACGAATCATAGATAAAGTGGCTATTGTCCTCATTAATATTCACCAGGCAGATGGAATCACTTATCGTGCCAATAAAGATCTGAAAGTGGCCCACATTTCTCACTGTGTCCGACTGAAGGAGAACTGGGACGGCTAGAGGAGGAGCGGCCTGCCATATGCGAGACCCCCGCCCAGCCCCCCCCCCAACCCCCGGACGTGCCGAGTTTGTTCCTGTGTGGAGGACAGGCAGAAACCTCCTCTGACACTTTAATAGAGTACCATTACTGTGAACACCACCACCCCCACAGATCGAGCGGACAGAGTGGGGGATGCTGGATGGATACATCTGAACTGGATGAGGCGGGGGGGGGGGCATTTGGTCAGTCAGTTGAGGATAACCTGGATAACGGACGTCTACTCCTCCTATACCCTATACCCCTCACTATACCGTATACCCCTCACTATACCCCCCACTATACACTATACCCCTCACTATACCCTATACCCCTCACTGTACACTATACCCCTCACTATATCCTATACCCCTCACTATACACTATACCCCTCACTATACACTATACCCCTCACTATACACTATACCCCTCACTATACCCCCACTATACACTATACCCCTCACTATACCCTATACCCCTCACTATACACTATACCCCTCACTATACCCCCACTATACACTATACCCCTCACTATACCCTATACCCCCTCACTATACACTATACCCCTCACTATACACTATACCCCTCACTATACACTATACCCCTCACTATACCCTATACCCCTCACTATACCCTATACCCCTCACTATACCGTATACCCCTCACTATACACTATACCCCTCACTATACACTATACCCCTCACTATACCCTATACCCCTCACTATACACTATACCCTCACTATACACTATACCCCTCACTATACCCTATACCCCTCACTATACACTATACCCCTCACTATACACTATACCCCTCACTATATCCTATACCCCTCACTATACACTATACCCCTCACTATACCCTATACCCCTCACTGTACCCTATACCCCTCACTATACCCCTCACTATACACTATACCCCTCACTATACACTATACCCCTCACTGTACACTATACCCCTCACTATACCCTATACCCCTCACTATACCCTCACTATACACTATACCCCTCACTATACACTATACCCCTCACTGTACACTATACCCCTCACTATACACTATACCCCTCACTATACCCTATACCCCTCACTATACACTATACCCCTCACTATACACTATACCCCTCACTATACCCCCACTATACACTATACCCCTCACTATACCCTATACCCCTCACTGTACACTATACCCCTCACTATACCCTATACCCCTCACTATACCCCTCACTATACCCTATACCCCTCACTGTACACTATACCCCTCACTGTACACTATACCCCTCACTATACACTATACCCCTCACTATACCCTATACCCCTCACTATACCCTATACCCCTCACTATACCCCTCACTATACACTATACCCCTCACTATACACTATACCCCTCACTATACACTATACCCCTCACTATACCCTATACCCCTCACTATACCCCTCACTATACACTATACCCCTCACTATACACTATACCCCTCACTATACCCTATACCCCTCACTATACCCCTCACTATACACTATACCCCTCACTATATCCTATACCCCTCACTATACACTATACCCCTCACTATACCCTATACCCCTCACTATACCCCCACTATACACTATACCCCTCACTATACCCTATACCCCTCACTGTACACTATACCCTCACTATACCCCTCACTATACACACCCTATACCCCCACTATACCCCCCCTCACTGTACACTATACTCACTATACCCTATACCCTCACTATACACTATACCCCTCACTATACACTATACCCCTCACTATATACTATACACTATACCCTCACTGTACACTATACCCTCACTGTACACTATACCCCTCACTATACACTATACCCCTCACTATACCCTACACCCCTCACTATACACTATACCCCTCACTATACACTATACCCCTCACTATACACTATACCCCTCACTATACACTATACCCCTCACTATACACTATACCCCTCACTATACACTATACCCCTCACTATACCCCCTCACTATACACTATACCCCTCACTATACACTATACCCCCTCACTATACCCTCACTATACACTATACCCCTCACTATACACTATACCCCTCACTATACACTATACACCCTCACTATACACCCTCACTATACACTATACCCCTCACTATACACTATACCCCTCACTATACACTATACACCATCACTATACACTATACTATACACTATACACCCTACACTATACCCCTCACTATACACTATACACCCTCACTATACCCCCACTATACACTATACACCCTCACTATACCCTATACCCCACTCACTATACACTATACACCATCACTATAAACCCTCACTATACACTATACACCTCACTATACACCCTCACTATACACTATACACCCTCACTATACACCCTCACTATACACCCTCACTATACACTATACACCCTCACTATACACTATACACCCTCACTATACACTATACCCTCACTATACACCCTCACTATACACCCTCACTATACACCCTCACTATACACTATACACCCTCACTATACACCCTCACTATACACTATACACCCTCACTATACACCCTCACTATACACTATACACCATCACTATACACCCTCACACTATACCCTCACTATACACCCTCACTATACACTATACCCCTCACTATACACTATACACCCTCACTATACACCCTCACTATACTACACCCTCACTATACACCCTCACTATACACTACCTCACTATACACCCTCACTATACACTATACACCATCACTATACACCCTCACTATACACCCTCACTATACACCCTCACTATACACTATACACCCTCACTATACACTATACACCCTCACTATACACCCTCACTATACACCCTCACTATACACTATACACCCTCACTATACACCCTCACTATATACACCCCCTCACTATACACCCTCACTATACACCCTCACTATACACTATACACCCTCACTATACACCCTCAATATACCCTCACTATACACTATACACCCTCACTATACACCCTCACTATACACTATACCCTCACTATACACTATACACCCTCACTATACACCCTCACTATACACACACCCTCACTATACCCCCTCACTATACACTATACACCCTCACTATACACCCTCACTATACACCCTCACTATACACCCTCACTATACACCCCTCACCTACACTATACACCCTCACTATACACTATACCCTCACTATACACTATACACCCTCACTATACCCTACCCCCACTATACCCCTCACTATACACTATACCCTCACTATACACTATACACCCTCACTATACACTATACACCTCACTACTACACCCTCACTATACACCCTCACTATACACTATACCCTCACTATACACTATACCCTCACTATACCCTATACACCCTCACTATACTATACACACCCTCACTATATCACTATACACCCTCACTATACACTATACACCCTCACTATACACCCTCACTATACCCCACTATACACTATACCCCTCACTATACCCTATACCCCTCACTGTACACTATACCCCTCACTATACCCTCACTATACACTATACCCTATACCCCTCACTATACCCTATACCCCTCACTATACACTATACCCTCACTATACCCTATACCCTCACTATACACTATACCCCTCACTGTACACTATACCCCTCACTATACACCCTCACTATACACTATACCCTCACTATACCCTATACCCCTCACTGTACACTATACCCCTCACTATACCCTATACCCCTCACTATACACTACACCCTCACTATACACTATACCCTCACTATACACTATACCCTCACTATACCCTATACCCTCACTATACCCTCACTATACACTATACCCTCACTATACACTATACCCTCACTATACCCCTCACTATACACTATACACTATACACTATACCCTCACTATACACTATACCCTCACTGTACACTATACCCCTCACTATACACTATACCCTCACTATACACTATACCCCTCACTATACACTATACCCCTCACTATACACTATACCCCTCACTATACACTATACCCCTCACTGTACACTATACCCCTCACTATACACTATACCCCTCACTATACCCCCCACTATACACTATACCCCTCACTATACCCTATACCCCTCACTGTACCCTATACCCCTCACTATACCCCTCACTATACACTATACCCCTCACTATACACTATACCCCTCACTGTACACTATACCCCTCACTATACCCTATACCCCTCACTATACCCCTCACTATACACTATACCCCTCACTATACACTATACCCCTCACTGTACACTATACCCCTCACTATACACTA
Organism: Dallia pectoralis; assembly: GCA_029465975.1. Classification (NCBI taxonomy): domain Eukaryota; kingdom Metazoa; phylum Chordata; class Actinopteri; order Esociformes; family Umbridae; genus Dallia; species Dallia pectoralis. The sequence goes on from CM055736.1 coordinate 10,417,594, forward strand.
TACCCCTCACTATACCCTATACCCCTCACTATACACTATACCCCTCACTATACACTATACCCCTCACTATACCCCCACTATACACTATACCCCTCACTATACCCTATACCCCTCACTGTACACTATACCCCTCACTATACCCTATACCCCTCACTATACCCCTCACTATACCCTATACCCCTCACTGTACACTATACCCCTCACTGTACACTATACCCCTCACTATACACTATACCCCTCACTATACCCTATACCCCTCACTATACCCTATACCCCTCACTATACCCCTCACTATACACTATACCCCTCACTATACACTATACCCCTCACTATACCCTATACCCCTCACTATACCCCTCACTATACCCCTCACTATACACTATACCCCTCACTATACCCTATACCCCTCACTATACCCCTCACTATACACTATACCCCTCACTATACACTATACCCCTCACTATACCCTATACCCCTCACTATACCCTATACCCCTCACTATACCCCTCACTATACACTATACCCCTCACTATACACTATACCCCTCACTGTATCACTGTACACTTTACCCCTCAATATACCCCTCTATATACCCCTCTATATACCCCTCTATATACCCCTCTACATCGCTCCTCTCATCCTCTCCTCCCTGTTACTGACAGGCGGTAGAAGTTTCCCATAACAATAACAACATAGCAGCCAAGCTATTCAATCGGACTAAATGAATTTGAAAGACTAAACCAGAATATAGCTAATTAACTTTGCACTTAAATGTGTGATCCATTTCAGGGGCCATGCTCTCTGTATCAATCCAATTTCAGTATGTGTTGCCAATTTCAGTATGTGTTACAGAAGCGATTATGACTACTTAGCTAGACTAACTTGGTTGCCTATTGCAATACCTATTCAACTGCCACTGCCAAATTGCTCACGGTCTAGCGCCAACTCTCCCAGCTCAACGCACATACAGCTTAGGCTTTCTGCCAGAGACTTGGGTTTAATACGCGTCCCCATCCTCGCACTCATATCTTCCTTATGGCTCTTCTATATACACGTCTCCCTATATATTCTCCATCAATAGAAGCCTTGAGAAATAAAAGGTGTCTTGTTTACTAAAGACCAGAATCAATGTGTTTCACCATAAAGCCTCGTATCCCCTGGAAGGAAATATATATTTTTGTGATAATTTCTCTTCAAAAAGCCAAAGCGTTGAAATGGTTATACACACGAGGGAACTCCCATTCTCATTAAAGACATGCTTCTTTGCCCGGGACCGCTGGAACACGAGAGCCATCTCGTCCCTGGCATTCCCTGGCATTCCCTGATTATCCTATAATGGCACTAGGGGCGGAGCCGAGAGGGTGATGCCATTAGTGGATATTAAAACGGGGGTGCTCACTGGGTGTACGTTTTCATTAGGCTTTATGGGCCATGCATACCAATTAACAGAGAGAAACAGATGGCTCCAGGCTTATTCTGCTGCATACAACTCAAGGAAAGAACAACCTCATCAAACACCTGACACACACCCAATACACACACTCACACACACACCCATACACACACTCATACACAGACACGCACCCAATACACCCAATACATACACACACACCCAATACACGCACCCAATACACAGATACACACCCACACAACATACACACACCCAATACACAGCTACACACCCACACAACATACACACACCCATACACAGACACGCACCAAATACACAGAGACACACCCACACAACATACACACACCCAATACACCCAATACACACACCCACACAACATACACACACCCATACACAAACACACATCCATACACAAACACACACCCAGACACAAACACACACCCAGACACAAACACACACCCAGACACAGACACACACCAATATACAGACATAGTCCAAAACACAGACACGTGTGTATAAATCAACGTTCACACAGAAAGTACAGCTCATCAGTGTCCAGAAAATAAAGGAGACACAACAGTAGAAAACCTTCTGTTCTCTCACCCCCTCCCCCTCTTCCCCTAAAGACAACCGCCCTGTAAAAGGCTGCTCTACTGTCAAGAGGGTATCAAATGCTGACTGGACGCTGGGGAGTGTGTGAGTTCGTTTGTGTGTTCTTGTGTGTTATAGAACAGTGAGAATTTCTCTGTGACAATAGCTGAAGTCCACACAGGACTCAGAAAACTGGAATATGTCCATGTTTCTTAGCCTTTAAAGGCCCCCACCGGACAAGACCATTCTGCACTACGCATTTTCACTCTCTCTTTCTCAACTCTCCCTCCCGCTCTCTCCCTCTCTCTCTCTCTCTAGAGTAAGACAGGGCACTGACAGGCAGACTGAATGGATGGGCGTGTGAGCGTTTTGGGTGAGCGGTAGGCTACAGGTGTGCGTCGCCCCATTGGACGCTTTGTGCCGGCGAGCTCTGTAGTTACGGCGTTAGCCGCGGCTCAGTGGGTCTGAATGGAGACGCGCTAACGCGCTAGCGTAGCAATCCCGAAAGCCCATTGATCGGTCTCTCACACACAAATAACACGGGGGGGAAAGTAGCTCCGCTTCAACGAGGCCATTAGGGCACATGAGTGAGAGGCGGACCGGGCGAAACTCACGGGGAAAACACAGGGCTCAGTAAACTGAGGCTAATTCAGAGTGTAGGGACACTCAGAAACTAGCTGCTTCGGGCCCTGAATGCGGAGTGCCTCAGAGGAGTGGTATATCATAAAGATTCATATCAGGTAGTACACAAGAATGCTATAGTGGCGTAACCAGCAATAAGGCCATGGTCTATTTCCTCTAAACCACATATTGCCGTGCGTACTTGCGTGGAAATACTGCCTGAGTGAGTTCCTTAGACAAGGAGAGTCGCCACAAATACGTGCACATTTGGAATCATCCCACCCCAAAAATCACACCATGACCATTAGCTAACATCAGCACAATTCATACATAGACATATCTGTCTGACTGTGTGTGTGTGTGTTAATGTGTGTGTGTGTTTCTGGGGGACTTGACAACAACAGCTGCTGAGACAAACTATAGACAAATCCCACACACACACACACACACACACACACACGACAAAGCCGATTAATACAAATATGACAGGTTCGATGAGTGTCATCCCCTGAGTTCCACATAAAACATCCTGACTGGCGTCCTGCGACCTCCGAATGCTGCGGAGGGGGACAGCTGTGTGTGTGTGTGACGAGGCTCAGGTGTTTGCCCTGCATTCAGCTCAGGCTCCTGGGCACCGGGAGACGCGAGGAATTGAGAAACACGGCGGCTCCACGCCCTCATCTGTCACCGTAAATGTTTAATGAATCTCCTTTTCACTCTGTGAGGGAACAGTCGTCTCCGAGATGTGCGGATCAACTCGGAATGCTGAGAAGCTCCCGCTGGGCCCAAGTCAGACACGTCCGCCTGCCGTTCCCCGATATGTGTTCTCGCCGTGTTTGTGTGTGTGTGTGTGTCTGTGTGTGCGGTGTGTGTGTGTGCGTGTTGGTTGGTCTGTGTTCTCCGCTCCAGATTTGGATAACATCCACAGGCATAAACGAAAACAAACTTCTGAATGTTTGTTTCAAACTCATTACTTTACTGGGGCAAAATCAAACACACGGCCTATTAAAGAGCAAATGTAATGCGATGGATGGAGCGAGCAGGAACGGTGCCGGGGCTGTCTGTGTGTTTGTCCTCGCACTCTCGCTCCACTTTGTTCTGGAGGTAATTAGCGGATTCTGGGTCTAATTAATGGCCTATGAATAGCCGTGCTGGGCCCAGAGCGTCAAGGTTAGACACCCTTACAGAGGTATTGATGGAAGCCAAGCTGTTTCCCAGGGTCTATTCAATTACACACTTAATGTAAATACAATATTGGCAGCCGGCACTGGCTCACATCTGTGAATACGAAGGCAGAGGGAAGTAGGGGTGGGAAGTAGAGGTGGGAAGTACGGGTGGGAAGTAGGGGTGGGAAGTAGAGGTGCGACATAGAGGTGGGACGGAAGGGTGGGACGGAGGGGGTTCTTGGAGAGAAAACTAAAGCGTGCAATCACAGTCGGAAAAAAAGTAGATTGAGCTGGGCAAGACGCACCAAGTCCAACAAGGATGACGTCAGAGCAATAAGGGGAACACAGGCACCGATCACTGCCAAGAACCTGAGAGAACATTCTAGAATCGAGTCAAACATACAGGCATGCAGCTGGTAATGAGGAAAATGAGGGAGAAAGGAAGAGAGAAGAAGAGAAAGAAAAGGAAACAAGAGAACATGTAAATGCAAATGATGTTGGACTCTTGTGGAGGGGTTGGTGTGTGTCTGTGCGTCTGAGTGTCTGTGCCCATTTCCACGCGCGCCAACAAGCGTACGATCGCCAGCTAATCAATCGAACCGATTCACATCCGGTTGTTAAGAGATATCGGATGGAAAAAAGTGGATGTGCAAAACTAGTCAGCTGGCAGTCGGCCCATAATAACACCACGCCGATGAGCTGTACATGCCGAAGACAAATGGTCCCATTAAAATCATTATTTAATCTCAATCACAACAGTGCTAAAGCAAAATGGAGAGTACAGAGTAGATAATGCAATGTGTCAGTCTTGGACGTGGGGGGACGGGGGATGCGGGGGGGCAAAATTGCAAAATTAAACTGGATCTGAGGTGTGAAACACAGGGAATCAGCACTGTTGGAGATGCCCTGGAGACAAGGAGAGAGAGAGAGAGAGAGAAAGAAAGAGAGAAAGTGAGAGAGAGAAAGAGAGAGAGAGAAAGCGCATCACAAGTAGCCTTCGCACGTCTGTGAACAAGCTGAGAGAAGGCAAGCAAGGAGTGCTTTCCGTGAAAGTAGGTGAATTAATAACATGAGAGTTCCAATTAGGGTCTGGTTCAATCACTAATAAATACACAACGTCTACTGAATTGAGTGACAGCAAGTGTATCCAATATATAGGAAATCCCCAACCAATGTAGGAATCCCAGTGAACTGCACCTCCTGTTTCACTGAAAGGTGAGAGAATGAATAGAGAAAGAAATGAAGTAGGCCGAACGAGAGGTAAGGATGAAGGAGGAAAAAGACGTGGCTGGACAAATAGAAAAAGTAGAAGCAGAAAGAGAAAGAAAGCAGAAATTGATAGAAAGATTGATGGCTCCATCTCCTCCCTCTCTCATTAACTCCATCTCCTCCCTCACCCATTAACTCCATCTCCTCCCTCACCCATTAACTCCATCTCCTCCCTCACCCATTAACTCCATCTCCTCCCCTTCATTAACTCCATCTCCTCCCCTCTCTCATTAACTCCATCTCCTCCCTCACCCATTAACTCCATCTCCTCCCTCACCCATTAACTCCATCTCCTCCCTCTCCCATTAACTCCATCTCCTCCCTCACCCATTAACTCCATCTCCTCCCTCACCCATTAACTCCATCTCCTCCCTCTCCCATTAACTCCATCTCCTCCCTCACCCATTAACTCCATCTCCTCCCCTCTCTCATTAACTCCATCTCCTCCCTCACCCATTAACTCCATCTCCTCCCTCACCCATTAACTCCATCTCCTCCCTCACCCATTAACTCCATCTCCTCCCTCACCCATTAACTCCATCTCCTCCCTCACCCATTAACTCCATCTCCTCCCTCTCCCATTAACTCCATCTCCTCCCTCACCCATTAACTCCATCTCCTCCCTCTCCCATTAACTCCATCTCCTCCCTCTCCCATTAACTCCATCTCCTCCCTCACCCATTAACTCCATCTCCTCCCTCACCCATTAACTCCATCTCCTCCCTCACCCATTAACTCCATCTCCTCCCCTCTCTCATTAACTCCATCTCCTCCCTCACCCATTAACTCCATCTTCTCCCTCACCCATTAACTCCATCTCCTCCCCTCTCTCATTAACTCCATCTCCTCCCTCACCCATTAACTCCATCTCCTCCCTCACCCATTAACTCCATCTCCTCCCTCACCCATTAACTCCATCTCCTCCCTCACCCATTAACTCCATCTCCTCCCCTCTCTCATTAACTCCATCTCCTCCCTCACCCATTAACTCCATCTCCTCCCTCTCCCATTAACTCCATCTCCTCCCTCTCTCATTAACTCCATCTCCTCCCTCACCCATTAACTCCATCTCCTCCCTCACCCATTAACTCCATCTCCTCCCTCACCCATTAACTCCATCTCCTCCCTCACCCATTAACTCCATCTCCTCCCTCACCCATTAACTCCATCTCTTCCCCTCTCCCATTAACTCCATCTCCTCCCATCTCCCATTAACTCCATCTCCTCCCTCACCCATTAACTCCATCTCCTCCCTCACCCATTAACTCCATCTCCTCCCTCACCCATTAACTCCATCTCCTCCCTCACCCATTAACTCCATCTCCTCCCTCACCCATTAACTCCATCTCCTCCCCTCTCATTAACTCCATCTCCTCCCTCACCCATTAACTCCATCTCCTCCCTCACCCATTAACTCCATCTCCTCCCCTCTCCCATTAACTCCATCTCCTCCCATCTCCCATTAACTCCATCTCCTCCCTCACCCATTAACTCCATCTCCTCCCTCACCCATTAACTCCATCTCCTCCCTCACCCATTAACTCCATCTCCTCCCTCTCCCATTAACTCCATCTCCTCCCTCACCCATTAACTCCATCTCCTCCCTCTCCCATTAACTCCATCTCCTCCCTCACCCATTAACTCCATCTCCTCCCTCACCCATTAACTCCATCTCCTCCCTCACCCATTAACTCCATCTCCTCCCCTCTCCCATTAACTCCATCTCCTCCCATCTCCTATTAACTCCATCTTTTCCCCCTTTACCCAATCTCCATCTTCTCCCATTATTTCTTCCTATATGTATCTCCTTTTTTCTCCTTTTTCACACCCTCATTCCATCTCAACCTTGTGTTCGGTGAGGGGAATAAAAGGCAGGAAGGTTTTAGTTAGATTTTGTAATTTATGAATGTAATCAAACAGTGGATGAAATTACAGTTATATTCGCAAAACGGATAAAATGATCAAATGTCAGGTAACATTAGGTCTGTATTCTAACTCTTATTTTTAACCTGCACTCTTTATCATCTTCTTGTTCATTGATTAGCTAATTGCTTGGTGTTGTTCGTTGAGCCTGCTGTTGACTGGAATGGAATAGGGGACTTTATTTAGCCACCAGTTACACTAAACACAATTTGTTGTTTTAAATTAAATGAACTTCAAATTAATAACTTGTAATTATCACAACCATTTCTGTTAACGCAACTGTAATATAGCTTGAGTTAATTTCAATTATAGTTTTTTGGCAAACTAACCTCCATTTCATACGTTTTCGCATTTTGATCCTTTTTGTACTCGCTCTATAAAACGACCCACAACACAGTTTCAAGTTTTTTTAGAGCACTATCATTGCACACGCTCGTTTTTGATGATGATTATTCAGTTGTTTAATTGAAATCGATGAAAAACGTAGAACTGATTTCACAGTTGACCCTTTCAATAGAGGTCAAGTATCCTGGACCTACAATAGCAATTCAGCATTTACACGTTGTGTGCAAACCACAGAAGAAGAGACTCTTAAGGGAATGATAAATACCAATGCATTCGTTCTTGCCAAGTGTGCACTTTAGCATGTGTGTTTGAGTGTGTCTCTGACTGTGTGCGTGTGTGTGTGTGAGATTCTGTGTGTGTGTGATTCTGTGTGTGTGTGTGTTTTTATTTTGCCAGACACTGAGAACAGTAACCGTGTTCTCAGTAATGAGCACCCAGGGGAACTTTAGCATTTTCCATAACCACTGGTCTGATGAGACTTCTGGGATAGTGATTACTCTTCCTGGGGTCCCCTCCCAAACAAGCACACCACCCATATGGATCACAGACATTTCTCTCTCCCCGTTCTCGACCGAAAGGCCTCCCGGTGTCTTTAGATGTCCGAACGGGACGGTGTTAAAAGAAAACACCGGTAGAAAGCCTGGTTCAAGGTTGTGATGTTTCAGTTTTTGACTCTCTGCTGTTTAAAGAGTGTGTCCTCGCTCTAGCCCCGGCTGCCATCACTAAACATCTGTTTAACAGCCAGAACACACAGGCATTGGGAAGAGAGATTATGAAGCAGGGGACTGGAGAGAGAAAGAGACACACAGAGAGAGACACAGAGAGAGACACAGAGTGCGTTCCCCTCTTATTTCCCTGTGGAATCGTCAAAACAGACGAGAAGAGAAATTGGGAAAGAGAGGAGAGGTGGAGAAAGACAGGAGGTGGGCGCTGAATGCTAATCTTAAGTAGGCGAAGACGCTAAGCTAACGCCTAACTGACAGCCATGACTGCCAATGGCAAGCACACCTCAGCACCACAGGCTAATGCTAGCTTCCAGTTGATCCCACGGTTAGCGCTGGTGCTTAGAACCTGCTGTCCTCATGCCCTGATTTAATGGTTGTCATTCAGTGTATTCAGGACAAACTAAATACATGACCTCTTCACAAAGTGTCCCCATAGCAAGACTATGATTAACATACACTCAGAACGTGTGTGTTTGAGAAGTAACTGTGCAGAGGAGGAGTGATTTGCGGGTGTTTCGGCACAGACAGTGTTTAAACATGGAAGCGACTAGGTAAATAAATCCAGCAGTGTGTGTGTTTTTTTTCCGCGCCAAGCTTGAGTGCTTCTGTGAGTTTGATAAAAAACACACACGCGCGCACACAAGCACATCACACTATAGACAGACAAAACTTTCGCTACACGGGCTATTCAAGCCTGCCAATCAAAAGAGGCTTACATGCCAATCAGCGCTCACCACAGCCACCACACACCCCCAGTCTGCCAATCAGATTTCACCACTGTGCCCACCATCTGCCAATCACAGCTAAGCCAGACACCCACTGCTCTCCAATCATCCAACCACAATACATGGACTGGTAAGTTATCAGAAGCAAAACAGAACAGTGATCCATCCCCATCTCAGCGCTGAAGACCACAAAACACACAGAAAATTCTAAATCTCGAATGCCAACTAACCACACGGCCATTTGATGAAATCCAGTAACTTCTATTTATCACATCAAGAGAACCAAACGAGTCCAGATCATGTTTCAATCCAATTACAAGCCCATTAACGATGTGTCAGTGCTAATATCTGGGATGTTTATTTAGCGCCGGTCCAAAAACTAACTGTGATCCAAACCCATTGTGACAACACTAATGATTTAACCAAACACAACATAAACAAAACCCAACTCGTTCCACTGGGCCATTGTAAAGCAACCGTCCTTCGGGATGCCGGCTTTGAAGTGTGCTCGAACACATCTACAAGAAGCGTTTCTTTTGGCCATCCCCTTTTTGCAGCAGAACTACCCAGAATGCCTCAGTGTGGAGGTGAGGCCAGGCTCTAATTATCAGAGAATGCACCAGGGGATGCAGAAAAGAGAAGTAAAGATATCGGCAGAAAAACCAGGACAGTGGCTGGTTTGTGTTTCTCAGACAAGAGGACCTAATAACAGCAGATGACCCAATAACGGCAGACGGGAGAAGGACCAAAGGACATGTTTGGTTTAACATGCTACATGCATGTGCTACATTCTGAAGAGAGGAAGCCAACCAGTCTGTGTGTGTTTTCTGGCAGAAGGAGATGTGTGCTTTCGCCTGGACCTTTTCTTCATTTCTCTCTCCTATCATCTTAGCAGGTCCCTGAGCGGAGTGTTCTGTTCTGGAGGCTTCCAGCCGCTCCTCCCTCCTAATGACACAGTAAAAGAGTAACCCTCTCTCCACTAAAATGCCACTAAAAGCATGTCATTTTCTCAAGCTAATGTTAAGCAGAGAAGATCAAAAAGAAAAGGGGGAGTTAATCTGTCTCTCTCTCTCCCCCCGCGCGACTCTCTCTCCCGTCACTCCGGTCGGTCACTGAAAGGTATTCTGACCTTCACTGTAACAATAATGCATATTCCTATAGGTTAGGTTGTTCTTACTTCCTTCCTTTCACCTCCTCCGTGTCTCGCTTCCACCATCTCTCCCCTCCTCCTCCCCTGCTCTTTCTCCCTGCTTCCCCCTCAGCCGTTGGAGGCCGGGTGTCTGCAGAAGCTCTGCAGACTGGCGGACACAGGACTTACCTTTCGTCTCTCCTGGTCGTCGTCCCCCTCAGGCACATAAAACCCACGAGCCCAAGAGAAGCGGCTATTATGTTAAGATAACCTCTACATGACCTCTGGTTGTGTCTCAGGTGGCAAGCCTTCCTGTACACTGACCAGAGACCTACCTGTGTAAAACAGAGTACTACGTAGTGAAAAGGTTCCACCTGTTTCATAAGGAACCGTGGCTCCAGTTGCCAGGAAGAACAAGCCTCTCAGTATTCGTCTCATGCCCCCTGATGCAGGGAGGACCCACACGAACGTGCACGTGGTTTGACTGAGTTCCAACCATGGTTATGGTTAAGGACCATTACAGAAGTGATCATCCTATTTAGTTTGTCCTGAATGCACTGAACGACCAGTGACCACCATTAAATCGGGCCTTGAGCACGGCCGGTTCTGAGCACCGGCGCTAACCATGGGATCAAGTCACTTCCGGGCTTAATGGACTGGACCGTCGGCACATGGCGCTCAGTGGTGTTTTAAGAGCGTCTGATTTCAATAACAGCCCAGCGAGGAGAGGAATGGAGAGGGGAAGAGTGATGGACGGATCGGCCCCCCGCCCTCCCTCACCATCTGAAATGCTCTCCCCCGAGTCCGCATTATAGAGAACCGGACGTCACACACACACACACACACACACACACACACACACACAGGGCACGAGGAGTCAGAACAGCGATCGGAGAAGCTCATTGATTTTACAATACAAGCTAATGAAGCGCACCAGCCTGGATAGTTTTAACACGCTTTCCCCAACCTATGCACTCGTTACTGGGAACAAAGACACACATGGACAGACAGGCTCCAATACGTAACGTGTTAAACACACAGGGAAGGACACACACACACACACACACAGGGTTTTCCCAGTATGGATGTAGGCCTGTGTTTCAGTATGGATGTCAATCTGTGTTTCAGTATGGATGTAGGCCTGTGTTTCAGTTTGGATGTAGGCCTGTGTTTCAGTATGGATGTAGGCCTGTGTTTCAGTATGGATGTAGATAAGTGTTTTAATATGTATGTAGGTCTGTGTTTCAGTATGGATGTCAATCTGTGTTTCAGTATGGATTTAGGCCTGCGTTTCAGTACGGATGTAGGCCTGCGTTTCAGTTTGGATGTAGCCCTGTGTTTCAGTTTGGATGTAGGCCTGCGTTTCAGTTTGGATGTAGGCCTGCGTTTCAGTATGGATGTAGGCCTGCGTTTCAGTATGGATGTAGGCCTGCGTTTCAGTTTGGATGTAGGCCTGCGTTTCAGTATGGATGTAGGCCTGCGTTTCAGTTTGGATGTAGCCCTGTGTTTCAGTTTGGATGTAGGCCTGCGTTTCAGTTTGGATGTAGGCCTGCGTTTCAGTATGGATGTAGGCCTGCGTTTCAGTTTGGATGTAGCCCTGTGTTTCAGTTTGGATGTAGGCCTGCGTTTCAGTTTGGATGTAGGCCTGCGTTTCAGTATGGATGTAGGCCTGCGTTTCAGTTTGGATGTAGCCCTGTGTTTCAGTTTGGATGTAGGCCTGCGTTTCAGTTTGGATGTAGCCCTGTGTTTCAGTTTGGATGTAGGCCTGCGTTTCAGTTTGGATGTAGGCCTGCGTTTCAGTTTGGATGTAGGCCTGCGTTTCAGTTTGGATGTAGCCCTGTGTTTCAGTTTGGATGTAGGCCTGCGTTTCAGTATGGATGTAGGCCTGCGTTTCAGTATGGATGTAGGCCTGCGTTTCAGTATGGATGTAGGTCTGTGTTTCTATTATGCCACGCCTAATCTGCTATGCTTACTGGAACCACTGGACCGTGCTGAGCAGATACATATTAGTCTGTAAGTTCTACACAGACAGGTTGTACCACAGACAGGTCATACCAGAAACAAGTTCTACACAGACAGGTTGTACCACAGACAGGTCATACCAGAAACAAGTTCTACACAGACAGGTTGTACCACAGACAGGTCATACCAGAAACAAGTTCTACACAGACAGGTTATACCACAGACAGGTCATACCAGAAACAAGTTCTACACAGACAGGTTATACCACAGACAGGTCATACCAGAAACAAGTTCTACACAGACAGGTTGTACCACAGACAGGTCATACCAGAAACAAGTTCTACACAGACAGGTTGTACCACAGACAGGTCATACCAGAAACAAGTTCTACACAGACAGGTTATACCACAGACAGGTCATACCAGAAACAAGTTCTACACAGACAGGTTGTACCACAGACAGGTCATACCAGAAACAAGTTCTAAACAGACAGGTTGTACCACAGACAGGTCATACCAGAAACAAGTTCTACACAGACAGGTTGTACCACAGACAGGTCATACCAGAAACAAGTTCTACACAGACAGGTTGTACCACAGACAGGTCATACCAGAAACAAGTTCTACACAGACAGGTTGTACCACAGACAGGTCATACCAGAAACAAGTTCTACACAGACAGGTTGTACCCTGGAGACGGTTCTCCACAAAATAGATCTGGAACATGTTACTGACATTCCTCATACGTCCACAGTTTGCCATCCAGGAAAATCAAGACAAATAATAAGAATTGAAAAAGCATTGCTTCATTTTTTCCTGGATAGTCACTCGTTGAAGTGTCCTTTGGGTTTGGGGATTCTAAAGTTCAGGCACACACACACACACACACACACACACACACACACACACACACACACACACACACACACACACACACACACACACACACACACACACACACACACACACACACACACACACACAACTCGCTTTCAGGCAAACACTAACAGTAATAAGTGCTCTAGCATTTAAGGGGAGAGGGGGTGAGATGGAGGTAAAACAGGGGTGCAAGGACAGATGGAAAAGTGGATCTATATTATGAATAAAGAGAGAGAGAGATCCTACTTCCACTTCCCACCACCAGTAAGCCTACACCACCAGTAAGCCTACACCACCAGTAAGCACACACCACCAGTAAGCACACACCACCAGTAAGCACACACCACCAGTAAGCACACACCACCAGTAAGCACACACCACCAGTAAGCATACACCACCAGTAAGCACACACCACCAGTAAGCACACACCACCAGACCACCAGTAAGCCTACACCGCCAGTAAGCCTACACCACCCGTAAGCCTACACCACCAGTAAGCCTACACCACCAGTAAGCACACACCACCAGTAAGCACACACCACCAGTAAGCACACACCACCAGACCACCAGTAAGCCTACACCGCCAGTAAGCCTACACCGCCAGTAAGCCTACACCGCCAGTAAGCCTACACCACCAGTAAGCCTACACCGCCAGTAAGCCTACACCGCCAGTAAGCACACACCACCAGTAAGCACACACCACCCGTAAGCCTACACCACCAGTAAGCCTACACCACCAGTAAGCACACACCACCAGTAAGCACACACCACCAGTAAGCACACACCACCAGTAAGCCTACACCACCAGTAAGCCTACACCACCAGTAAGCACACACCACCAGTAAGCACACACCACCAGTAAGCACACACCACAAGTAAGCACACACCACAAGTAAGCCTACACCACCAGTAAGCCTACACCACCAGTAAGCCTACACCACCAGACCACCAGTAAGCCTACACCGCCAGTAAGCCTACACCACCAGTAAGCATACACCACCAGTAAGCATACACCACCAGTAAGCATACACCGCCAGTAAGCCTACACCGCCAGTAAGCCTACACCGCCAGTAAGCCTACACCGCCAGTAAGCCTACACCGCCAGTAAGCATACACCGCCAGTAAGCATACACCGCCAGTAAGCATACACCGCCAGTAAGCCTACACCACCAGTAAGCATACACCACCAGTAAGCATACACCACCAGTAAGCATACACCACCAGTAAGCATACACCACCAGTAAGCCTACACCACCAGTAAGCATACACCACCAGTAAGCCTACACCACCAGTAAGCATACACCACCAGTAAGCCTACACCACCAGTAAGCCTACACTTGCCAAACAATCGATCATTGCCAATACGATCAGACTGCGACTCCAGCCTAGGAAACACAGAAAAGTGACTGTGTCATAATTACATAATCTGAACACAACACTGACTGTGTCATCATTACATCATCTAAACACAACACTGACTGTGTTGTCTCTATAGCCGGTCAATCAGAAACTGTATGGAATACAGGAAATGGAATAGAACAGAGACATTTGACTTGACGAGAGAAGAGAGAGTCCACACATGTGAACACACACACACACACACACACACACTACGAGATCTCGTAGAGGGCAGATAACATGCACCAGATGTTTGCGTTTCATCTGACAGACTGTTCTCCTTATCTTTCACTCTCACTCTTTCCCTCCCTCTCTCCATTTCTCTTCCTCGCTCTTTCACTTCTTCCACCCTCTTGTCCCCTGTCACTCTCATTTTCTCTTTATCTCTCTCTTTCCGCTTCTCCATGAGGTTTGCACTGGGCAATGAGGAATCAATGGCTCAAAAGAAGTCTCCTGTCTCAGCGTCGCTGTGGGAAATTACGGTGCTGCTCTCCTGAGCTGTGCCGTTTCTCTCATTCTCTTTCTCTCGTTCTCCGTCCGTCTCTCCGTCTTTCTCCCTCAATATCTTTCGTTCGATCGGTCTCTCGCTCTGTCCCTTTCCGCCTCGTTCTTCTTAAATTGCTCAATGTCGGCTGGAGATGGAAGCAGACAGCGGCTTCTGAAGGCAAGGGCCATATTTACTTGTGTCAGATGACCCTCTGTGACTTGGTAAAACACACCAATATCCTCAGTGCCTATTGACCCAAGGGTACTTGCACATTAATGAAGACAGACAAACACAGGACCTAATGTGCCCACAAATACACACACATCACACCTCTGATTCATGTTTTATTCCATACAGAGCTACATACCACTGCACAACTCAGATTGCCTCATGGGTCACACAGATGAAACGTTAGAGAAATTTAAGAGAGGAAAGTAACACAGCTCTTTGTCCGACCTCTCTTTCTCTCTCCTCGCCGCTTTCACCTCGGTTCTTCTTAACATGGAAAACACACACACACACACACACACGTTCCCAGAGGACGGAAGGACCAGAGGTTGATTCCACGTGTACCGTATCCTTCCCATCTCGGCCCCCTCTGTCTCCTCAACCCCCCTGGAAGGGCTGATTACAAATCCCACCTCGCTCCGGAATTAGCCGGGCCCCTCCCACAGTGGCTAGTTAACACACACACCGTCTGAGTGGGTTTCTGCCCGGTCGGTTCTTACTGGAGAATCAAAACACGCAGTCTGTGAACGTAACTTCTCCTCAGCTAGAAGCAGGATGAGAGACAATACGGATGACATCCATCTATCTATGGATGACAGCTAAAACTAGGGATGACATGGAGGACTTAAACCTGACGGAGATGGATAAGCTAGAGGTATGGATATGGAGATGACATAAGAGGGAAAAATAGATGGATTGACTACTCAAGCTGTGTGCGTGTGTGTGCGCGTGTGTGTGCGTGTGTGAAATAGGATAACTCCTCTAGGGATTAGATCAGTGTTATGACTCCTGCACGCCCCCAGGACATAGAAGAGAAGCGTCAACACATCACCTCACATTTATTGTACCCCTCTGTCTCCATCAGCATAACTCCATTCCTCCGTCTCCATCATTCCTCCTCTTCTCCTTCCTCTCTCCTTCCTCCCTCTCCCTAGTTCCCTCCATCGCGTTTGCGTCACCATCTTCTCGACACCTCCTCCCTCGCTCGTTCTCTCCTCCTCCTTCCCCAGCTCAGCTTCTCCTATTCCTTCACACGTTTGCTTTTCCCCCTCCGTCGCTTCTCTTGTCCTTGTTTGTTCGTTAAGTCTCCCCTTTATTTGTTCACTCGATTTCTTCCCCTCGTTCGTTCGCACACACACACACACACACACACACACACACACACACACACACACACACACAGTGTGGCTCTCCTCGTTCGTCGGTTGACTCTCTCTCTAACTGCATCAGAGTATCCCGAGGCCCAGCACTACATCACAGTTCTCAATAAAGCCGTCAAGTCCCCTCCGCCCCTCTCCTTTACCCCTCCACAACACAATAACACTAGTCGGAAGCGCTCCCCAACACACACATCTATCACCACAGCCACAGCAACACACGTATCCATCACGCCCATAGACGCTCCCGCTGGCACTGGGCCAAATGAACGAGGCCTCAACTGCTGCAACTTCATACAGAGAATTGGTTTAGCGAAACGTGGCTGAAATTAAATGGGGGGTGGGAAATAGGGGGTACAGTTATGTGGGAACCTGTATGTGCACTTATGTTGAGTAGACAGGTGGAGGGAGATGGAGAGAGATATAAAGAGAGATAGAGAGCGATAGAGAGGGAGATCGAGAGATATAAAGAGTAAAAAAGAGAAATGGAGAGAGGCAGAGAGAGGAATTCCCCTCCACGTTCGCGCCGCTGCTCTTTTTCTGGTCAAATAAAGGTTGCAGCGTTCTGACACACTGTTTTTCCCCTGTATCAGGATGCATCAACCAGTCAGAAGTCAAGGTTAACACTGACAGCTCTCTACCCAGAAGTATCTGTTTATCTTACAAAACAGAGGGGATGGGTCAGAGAGAGAGAGGGGGGGGGAGATGGAGAGAGATGAGCATATAAAGGATATACTAGAAATATGTGGTATCTGTATATAACAGTGTTCCCTCCATATAGGTACCATATCATCCCTCCATATTATAGGTTCCATATCATCCCTCTATATAGGCACCATATCATCCCTCCATATAGGCACCATATCATCCCTCCTCATAGGCACCATATCATCCCTCCATATAGGCACCATATCATCCCTCCATATAGGCTCCATATCATCCCTCTATATAGGCACCATATCATCCCTCTATATAGGCACCATATCATCCCTCCATATAGGCACCATATCATCCCTCCATATTATAGGTTCCATATCATCCCTCCATATAGGCACCATATCATCCCTCCATATAGGTTCCATATCATCCCTCCATATAGGCACCATATCATCCCTCTATATAGGCACCATATCATCCCTCCATATAGGCACCATATCATCCCTCCATATAGGCACCATATCATCCCTCTATATAGGTACCATATCATCCCTCCATATTATAGGTTCCATATCATCCCTCTATATAGGCACCATATCATCCCTCCATATAGGCACCATATCATCCCTCCATATAGGCACCATATCATCCCTCCATATAGGCACCATATCATCCCTCCATATAGGCACCATATCATCCCTCTATATAGGCACCATATCATCCCTCCATATAGGTTCCATATCATCCCTCCATATAGGCACCATATCATCCCTCCATATTATAGGTTCCATATCATCCCTCCATATAGGCACCATATCATCCCTCCATATAGGCACCATATCATCCCTCCATATAGGTACCATATCATCCCTCCATATAGGTACCATATCATCCCTCCATATAGGCACCATATCATCCTCCATATAGGCACCATATCATCCCTCCATATAGGCACCATATCATCCCTCCATATAGGCACCATATCATCCCTCCATATTATAGGCACCATATCATCCTCCATCTAGGTACCATATCATCCCTCCATATAGGCACCATATCATCCCTCCATATAGGCACCATATCATCCTCCATATAGGCACCATATCATCCCTCCATATAGGCACCATATCATCCCTCCATATAGGTACCATATCATCCCTCTATATAGGCACCATATCATCCCTCCATATAGGCACCATATCATCCCTCCATATTATAGGTTCCATATCATCCCTCCATATAGGTACCATATCATCCCTCCATATAGGCACCATATCATCCCTCCATATTATAGGTACCATATCATCCCTCCATATTATAGGCACCATATCATCCCTCCATATAGGCACCATATCATCCCTCCATATAGGTCCCATATCATCCCTTCATATAGGTACCATATCATCCCTCCATATAGGTACCATATCATCCCTCCATATAGGTACCATATCATCCCTCCATATAGGTACCATATCATCCCTCCATATAGGTACCATATCATCCCTCCATATAGGCACCATATCATCCCTCCATATAGGCACCATATCATCCCTCCATATAGGTACCATATCATCCCTCCATATAGGCACCATATCATCCCTCCATATAGGCACCATATCATCCCTCCATATAGGCACCATATCATCCCTCCATATAGGCACCATATCATCCCTCCATATAGGCACCATATCATCCCTCCATATAGGCACCATATCATCCCTCCATATAGGCACCATATCATCATAGGCACCCTCCCATATAGGCACCATATCATCCCTCCATATAGGTTCCATATCATCCCTCCATATAGGCACCATATCATCCCTCCATATAGGCACCATATCATCCCTCCATATAGGCACCATATCATCCCTCCATATAGGCACCATATCATCCCTCCATATAGGCACCATATCATGCCTCCATATAGGTTCCATATCATCCTCCATATAGGCACCATATCATCCCTCCATATAGGCACCATATCATCCTCCATATAGGTTCCATATCATCCCTCCATATAGGCACCATATCATCCCTCCATATAGGTTCCATATCATCCTCCATATAGGCACCATATCATCCCTCCATATAGGTACCATATCATCCCTCCATATAGGTTCCATATCATCCCTCCATATAGGCACCATATCATGCCTCCATATAGGTTCCATATCATCCTCCATATAGGCACCATATCATCCCTCCATATAGGCACCATATCATGCCTCCATATAGGTTCCATATCATCCCTCCATATAGGCACCATATCATCCCTCCATATAGGTTCCATATCATCCTCCATATAGGCACCATATCATCCCTCCATATAGGTACCATATCATCCCTCCATATAGGTTCCATATCATCCCTCCATATAGGCACCATATCATCCCTCCATATTATAGGTTCCATATCATCCCTCCATATTATAGGTACCATATCATCCCTCCATATAGGTTCCATATCATCCCTCCATATTATAGGTTCCATATCATCCCTCCATATTATAGGTTCCATATCATCCCTCCATATAGGCACCATATCATCCCTCCATATAGGTACCATATCATCCCTCCATATTATAGGTTCCATATCATCCCTCCATATTATAGGTTCCATATCGTCCCTCCATATAGGTACCATATCATCCCTCCATCTAGGTACCATATCATCCATCCATAGGCGGGAGGTTCTGAAAACGGAGGTAAAGCCAGCCAAGGGAAAAGATGATCGGGAAGAATACAGGGTACAAGGCCATGGAGGCAAGCTCTCCCTCTGGCAAAGCACAGCTGTGGAGCCCAACCAATGGAAACACTAGTACTGGACATACGGATTCCTCTGATTCACGGAAGGACCGGGAGAAAAGAAGAGGAAAACAATGTTGTCTCCTCTGTAAGGATTCAGGCGTTTCTCCTAGTCACCACTGACCAGGGATTGAAAGGGTACTACACAGAGAATGAGTGGGTGGTTGTACGGCATTCAATGTGTGTGTGTGTGTGTGTGTGTGCGCGCGTGTCTGTGTGTGTGTGTGCATATGTGAACATGCAAGTAAGATACATAGTTCCAATCATTGTCTCAAGGCCATGTGATTAAATACTATTCACAGGAAATAAAAAGCTCACACACACACACACACACACACACACAGCGTTTGGATCGTGTGCATCAATCAGAGTGTGGGTGTATGTACAGAATCTGTACACAATATACTAATGTACTAACTCACATCAGAAAACCATGCGTGGGGACCACTCCCTACAGGCAGAGGAACTTGAATCAATCGGCCTACCTGGTAAAATAAAGGTTAAATTAGAAAAATTAAAATCAGAAAATAGATTAGGGGATTGGGAGCAAAAGGAGAGAGTAATGGGCGATGGAGGGGCGGGTGAGGGGTGGGTGAGGGGCGGGTGAGGGGCGGGTGAGGAGCAAATATGGCACGATTAAGGGACGAGTAAGGAGAAGGGGGGTTATAAAATGTGTGCGTCTCTCTGTCTGTCTTTTAAATCCCACTCCAGAAAGGTATGAATAATGATCCAGTCATTAGTGCTTCATTTCCCTGTATGTCTCTCTCTCACACCAGCCAAATTAGCTTGCTAATTAATCCAACCCAGATTAGGACACAGAGGCCTGGGACAGGACAGCTCTGAGCAGGAACACACACACGCGCACACACACGCGTGCACACACACAGACACCTGAGATACCCAGCAGTGATACATCACATCCCCCACACGGCAGTGTCAACCACTGACAACCGCTCCTGAGCCCCACGAGCGCCGCGACATTCATCATTATGACACAGCCACACACACACACACACAAACACATATATACACACACACACACACACACACACACAAAAACACAGCCACACACACACATACACACAGCCACACACAAAGAGAGCAACGTTTTCATCAGAAGTTGAGATTAACCGTCAGGAGGCAGTACCTGAAGACATAACGCTATAACCCCACTCACACACACACACACACACACACACTCCCACATGCACACACACCCAGTCAGGTTAATTAAAGGTGAACAAAATAAAGGTTAACAAACTGACTTCAGGACATTGACCTACAACGGCACTGACTACATACGCTAGTGTCCTGTGTGTGTGTGTGTGCGTGTGCGTGTGTGTGAAATTGCTAGCTGACCAAACGAAGAGGAAGAGATGATCAACTCACATGATGATAAATCTCAATTCAAATTAAGGCTGCGGCCTAGAACAGGGTGGCAAAATGCCGCTGGCTGGCTGACTGGCTGGCTGGCTGACTGGCTGGCTGGCTGAGACAGAGGATGAACCCTTCCTGTTTCCTCACCCAGTTTTTCCCACCTCACTACTACTTCACTCACACCCTCCCTCGTTCAGCCACTTCCTTTACCATCCCTTCCTGGCTCTCAGGTTCTCTCACTTTTCCTGTCCTTCTGCCTCCTCACCCCTTTCCTTTTTTGGCTCTCAGGTTCTCTCACTTTTCCTGTCCTTCTGCCTCCTCACCCCTTTCCTTTTTTGGCTCTCAGGTTCTCTCCTTCTGCCTTCTCACCCCTTTCCCTTCCTGTGAATTCTGCTCCTGACACATATGTATCATTGAGAAGACATGTTCGCTGTCAGGTGTGTGTGTGTGTGTGTGTGTGTGTGTGTGTGTGCGTTGTCGAATATGGTGACCAGGAAGACTTCCATGGTGCCCCCCCAGACCAGGGATCTGAGGAGGAGGAAGAAGAGGAGGAAGAAGAGAAGTCTGTTGCTACAGGGGAACAGATGAAGAATGGACTACTGAACCGAGCAATCAGTATGAAGGAAAACAATTTCCCATTGCAGAGTGCCAACAGTCCAATAGCTTTTCCTGTCCTTAGGACCGGCGGCCCGGCAGGACCAGACAGCTTAAAGCAACCAGGTGGAACCAACCCAGTCCGGTCACGTATCCGTGATCAGAATTAAAGGAGAAAAGACTGTTATACGGTGTGTTCCAGAACCTCCCAGTTCAACTCCGGATCAACAGATGGGATATTGCACACACACACAGTCAGTCAGTCTGGGGTGAGAGGTCAAACATTTCCCAGAGAGCCTGTTTTATACAGGACCACCGGCAATGCGTTAGGAGCTAAACGGTCTATTTTGGCACCGCGTACCGACCAGAAACCCAATATCTGTCCACGGCGACAGATGTGAAAGTGATGTAGAGTCAACAGGAAGACGACAGACAGTCCGTAGACACATGTATACGTGATCGCCACTTATCGTCTCCTACTGAAAAGGAGACAACCCCTTCACGGTTAGCCGAACTGTGAATGCCCCCCCGACCAGTTCCCTGTAACCACCACAGGGGAGCACAGCCGGATTAACAATTTTTTATGCCCAGGGCAACAAGACTCAAGGGCCCCCCAACCCCGCCCCAAAGCAAAAATCACAAAGTCCCTATCATCAAGAGCATGTCCCTAAACTTACGATCACGTTAATGCCCTACTACTATATATTCATAAAGACCCTACCATCAAGAGCATGTCCCTAAACTTAAGATCACGTTAATGCCCTACTACTATATATTCATAAAGTCCCTATCATCAAGAGCATGTCCCTAAACTTGAAGAATATTACAGTACAATTTTGTTTTAACAATTTGGCCTTAGAACTGGCCTCTTTAAAACTGAACTCATAATAACTAATTGGCCTATCTTTGCTTTAAAGGGTAACAACACAACACTATAGAGGAAAAACTCATAGTCTACACAACATTTCAAATTAGGCTTATACACGTCTATTAACTTTTATATATTTTCCTTTGCTTAACAGGTGACCCTTACACACTGGACTCCTTGACTTAAATTGTGTCAACTCAAAACATTTAATGCTATCAAAGATTCATTGTTTTAAAGTAATTAATTATAGCAGATAACTAAGTGGCCTTGCTTCCAGACTTCAAATATGCAAACTGGTGCACAACATCATCAAAATACATTTCAAGTTCTATGGCCAGCAAAGAAAGTGCAGTAAGTCTTCTCTGTGACATTGTGGTTCTTGAAACATTGTTTACTCGTTTAAGACCTCTCATCCTCACAATTAGAGACAGGCAGTGTTAAGAACATTTGATTGCAACATTTACATTCGGATAAAGTTGTCTTAAGGCCGTTTGTTTTCAGAATGTGCAACAACTGAGCAGGGGAAGTGTCACATGACACAAAGTGAGTGAACTGACTGAGTTTGTCTGCTAGGGACGCATCTATAGGTCAATCGGATAAGTGGAACTTATCTCGTGGAATTTCCAGTATTTTAATGTATTTTAAAAACTTAAAATGTTTTATTTTGAAAAACCAAATTCTGTGCAACGTGGAAAGACCTTTGTAGACAATACGAAAGTAAATTGAGGTTTCCAAGTGATTTCACAAAAAAAGATAGATTTTTACAATTTTTAAATCTTTATTAAAAGTCTCTTACACCATTTCCTTAAAAAAACAAAGCTGTGCAAAATGTGGGTGTCCTCTATAAAACAATCTGAGAGTGGTTTGAATTAATAACGTTGAGACTTGTACTTTAGAGACGGTCCCTAACTATAAGCACACGGAGGTTTCTCTCGGTCGATCACCGCGGTGTAGTGAGGCTGCTTGCGGGAAAACCGGACCTGATCTCGGCCTCCGACTATCCGTTGAATATCCAATATCGAACATCCAACCAACTTTACCTCGGTCTGAGATGAAGCAAATATATTGGTGCGGGAATTTCTTGCACTATAAAAACTAACCTTGCGAGAATGGTTTAAATTATGCGCAATCCCCGCAATCCCGCACCGAAATGCAAGCCCTGTTTCACAGAGCCCAGTGCCCCTTAGATGTTATGTGCCCCTGGGCAAGTGCCCAGTTGCCCCAATGGTTAATCCGGCCCTGCAGGGGAGCTCACGTGTTACAGCAATTAAAAGAAGATCATTACCGAACAACACCCGATGCGTCCTGAAATCCTGTCTTGAAAACATTAAACGCTCTGGGACAATGTGACGACGAGCAAAACATCAATCCAGTGTTTGTGTTAAACGCCAATCAAGTCATTATGCCATTATGTTCCATTAGGAGTGACGGCGCGTCTCGATGAGGTCAACTATAGGTACACAGGAAAACCTAGCGATTAGCCGGCGTTTATGCTACTGCAGCCAGCCCCCCTCCCCCATCTTAAATCCAACATACATGTGTGTTGTGTGGTGAAACAGGGCCCGTCTCCCTTTCCCCCATCGCTCTGTGCCTCTGATAGTGATACAGTGTTTGGCGACAGCGCCCAGCCCGCAGATGCAGGCAGTTAGATAGCACACGCCGCTAAATGTCACGCAGGAGGGGAAATAGCCTTTAAAAATAGGCAGAGGCCTTCTGGGCTGTGACATGGAGGGGGCGGGGGGAGTCAAAGAGGGGTTCAAGAGGTGGGAGGCCGGAGCCAAGAGGGATTTGGGAACGACGAAAATAAAGGCAATTTGGAAAGGCATGTTGAATTGTGCAGCAACATAATGAAAAGTCATGAGCTAGCAATACAGCAATGGTGGGGGTGGGGGGGTCAGCGGGGATACATTCTCACCAATAGGCTTCAACACGCGCCATCAACAGCTAACGGCTGTACGCCGAGGGGACATAAATGGGACAGTGCGAGTGCCCTCCTAATAACAGACCGTTATTTCGGATCATTATTGCAGCGAAAACCTCCCTTTGTCCCCGCTCCTGGAATTCCGTATATAAGTGAATTACTGGTCTTGTTGCCGTGTAATCTGATTTCTGACTATTACAGAAAGACTTGCGCAGCAGAACATATCGGATTTGAGCACGCGGGGAGTTGTTAGTCACTCGATCCCGATCCGATAGTTTTAATCACCGCGTGTTTTCAAATCGAAGCATGACTCATAAGAATAATGGTTGTTTTTGTACACTTTTTTGTACACTTTTGTCAATATTTAATTTAATATAGAAGTAAGGCAAACTAGTCCATAGTGAATGCATTTTTCGAATAGTGCAAATAAATAATTGCTGTGCGACGGACCGGACATCGTGCGAGTGAAATCTCTAGCATGTGACACGCACACACACACCGGTACATTTGGGTGTCTCACCCAACCCAAGCAACCTCATTCACATATTTTACCAGGACCCTGTGAAATGTAAACGGGATATGGCGCAAATAGAAGTTCCCCGAAGTTATTGCACGCAGTGCATTGGATAGCAGTAGGAGAAGGGCTTCTTGAACTACATTTGAACCACAGCCAATAAAGAAGCGATTAAAAGACACCGTGTATTTATCAGTATAACATTACCACCGTTAAAATTGCGTTCATTCGTCACTGTCCTGTCGGTCTGTAGGCTGGAATATCATCATGTTGTACCTCAGTACCTGATGGTAGGCTACTCCTATTTTTATTCCGTTATCTCTACTGCGATAACAAATGCCTCAAACACGCATTCCTAACCGCAGTGAATAGCGCAAATCCAATGCATTTACACCCCCCCTAAAACGACAGGCGCAAACATTTCCAAATAGGACATCCGATTTTTATACCGCAACTATAACTCGAATCGAGAAAGAAGTGTCGGCTGAAAGGCGCAGAACAGCCCAATTACTCACATTTGATCGGCCGAAACAAGCAAGCGGCTCTCCACCATTATATCGGGCAGAAAATCCAGATTGTAGGATGTCATGTTCCTCTTACTGCCTGTGTCACACCGGGTACAGACTGAAGACTCGCCGCTCTGCGTGGTCTCCTCCTCGTGGTCTCCTCTCTCCGCCGTCTCCTCTCTCCGTGGTCTCCTCTCTGCACCGCCTGACAAACACACAGCGCGTTCTCTCTTCCCTCCCAGTAACTGCGCCTGGCTACGGAGACGCAGACGGACAGGTGCAAGCGCCGCGGCCTCCCCAAGGCAGAAGGCGCACACACTCCACAGTTGTCACATTCTAGTCTCTTCCTACGGTCGTTTTTATCCCACGAATACCGTGCAGAAACGTGTGGCGCTCCGGCAACTGTTGGGGTCTGGAATAGCACCGGAGGAGTTGGGAGGCGTGGCGGCTCCGCGCGCACGGACGCACTTAATCTTTAATAGTTACCATAATCTGGAGTCTCGACCGTTATTCCCTTGCACATGGGAAATTAGCAGTCCGATATTTTTCTTAGTGATAACTTATTAGTGTCATCATAAAACAAGACGAATAATAGCCATACACCTACATGCAGTGCACCCCCAGAAGGCAGTTTGATTTAATTGGAGAGGCTAAACTACATACATACAGTGGCCCTGCAGTATATAATCAATTTATATGATGGAATATCTGCATCAGATGCATAAAAAAGGATTGGTTGGTAGCCAAGGTCCATGCAGAAAAACAGTTGTTTAATAGTTTGCACTCCACAATGTTGGTCCTTAACAACAGCCATACAAATGTTCCCGAGTTTACTGCCCACAGCATTCCGAGTGACTTGATTAGCTTTCTTATTAAATGGTGTACTGATGCGTAATCTGCAAAGGATGTGCATTAAGCAGTCAGGATATGGTGCCACAGAAGGGGCCTGAACGCGACACACTCCATGGGGAAAGACACACGGAAACGCTATAAGCTGCGCTCACATATTTCTTGGCAGCAGCTGAAACACGAACTGGGTCACGAGGAGTAGAATGCGTGCACAGTTCACATAACCATAACAGTCCTAATATGGCTAATTTATTCATAGAGCGATCATGTTAGTGTTTCCATGTAGAAGGCGTGCCCCGGGGCTCTGACGCAGGGCCAGGTTTGTCCTTTACCCATAATGGTCAGTGTATGGCTGGGAGATCTCACCTCACCTGTGCATTAGGGCTACAGCCAGTACTACAGCCTTTGTATCACAGCACCTGGCCCCCAGCAGCTATTAAAAACAGTCGGGACTAAGTAAACCACACGTTGCTGTATATATGTAGGACGTTAAAGTTGTTCCACGTGTTCTTGTACTGTGACAGAATGGCATTCTCCCCAGGGGAAACGCGTTGGCATGTCTGTTTTGAATTCGGTAAAAGTATCGCATGCAAGACGGGTATGTGGGACGTGTGTGAGTTTTGGGAAGGGGGGGCGTGTAAATCCTAGCTTTATGCTCAACATAAATCGGACGCCTATTTCACTTCCACAGCTCATACGCCGCTACGACCTCTGACAAGCCGTCAAACAGACAAAGTGTCAATACAGGACTGAGATATAATCCCCCGCTTTCAAACATCCGCGCACTACAGAAGGAATCTCGGCAGCTAAACACCTGGCAATATCAGCTTACCAGACGAGCTGAACGCCTTCTATGTTTGGAGGCAAGGGAAATGGATCCACGCCTGAAAGCACCTTATATTCCCGACGACAATGCCGTCTGGCTTTCTGTAGCCCGCGTGAGGAAGGTTTTTATACCGGTTAACATTTGCAAGGCCGTAGAGCAGATGGCATGTTCAGAGCGTGTGCAGACCAGCTGGCCACTGTCTTCATAGACATCATCCAGCTCTTCCTGACCCAGTCCATTATACCAAATGGCATCAGGCAGACCAACATAGTCGTTACCTGCCTGAATGCCAAGGCAACCGTCCTTGATGATATCGTTCAATGGCACTCACATCTGCAGCCGTGAAACACTCTGAAAGGCTGGCCGTGGCATACACACTGGCATACACACAACATCACAGCAGACACTGGACCAATCCAGTTAGCATGCCACTCCAACAGACATACATGTGATCTCCATTGCCCCTTCACCAAGCCCTTTCCAACTTAAATTATATTTTTCAGTAGCACTCACATCTGCATCCGTGAAACACTCTGAAAAGCTGTGGCATACACACTGGCATACACAATTTTCTCTGCGTAGGGGTCAATACATTCAAATGGTCAACGCACGCGCATGCATACACACCGACATACCTACATAAAAACACGCCTGTTAAGCAGATCTTGATGAGTCACCTCAACCTGTCACCGTGCGGCTTTTGGTTCTTCATTACGACATCCTGCCACTTCTACACATCATAACATAGAGCAGATAATGTCCCCAGAGCAGCTGCCTGTGTTTCCTGCCACAAAATAACATAGAGCAGATAATGTCCCCAGAGCAGCTGCCTGTGTTTCCTGCCACAAAATAACATAGAGCAGATAATGTCCCCAGAGCAGCTGCCTGTGTTTCCTGCCACAAAATAACATAGAGCAGATAATGTCCCCAGAGCAGCTGCCTGTGTTTCCTGCCACAAAATAACATAGAGCAGATAATGTCCCCAGAGCAGCTGCCTGTGTTTCCTGCCACAAAATAACATAGAGCAGATAATGTCCCCAGAGCAGCTGCCTGTGTTTCCTGCCACAAAATAACATAGAGCAGATAATGTCCCCAGAGCAGCTGCCTGTGTTTCCTGCCACAAAATAACATAGAGCAGATAATGTCCCCAGAGCAGCTGCCTGTGTTTCCTGCCACAAAATAACATAGAGCAGATAATGTCCCCAGAGAAGCTGCCTGTGTTTCCTGCCACAAAATAACATAGAGCAGATAATGTCCCCAGAGCAGCTGCCTGTGTTTCCTGCCACAAAATACCATAGAGCAGATAATGTCCCCAGAGCAGCTGCCTGTGTTTCCTGCCACAAAATAGCATAGAGCAGATAATGTCCCCAGAGCAGCTGCCTGTGTTTCCTGCCACAAAATAACATAGAGCAGATAATGTCCCCAGAGCAGCTGCCTGTGTTTCCTGCCACTTCTGCACATCATAACATAGAGCAGATAATGGTTCCAGAGCAGCTTCCTGTGTTTCTGTTCGGGCATGTCTTGTGTTCATTCTCTCTTCCTTTTCTTGCTCCCAATCGTTCTCTTTTAATGGAATCGTATCTCCGTCCCTTTCCTCTTCACCCTCCCTCCCCCCTCCCTCTCAGGCTGGGACACAGCTGTCCAACAACACAGATTGATCACTTCATGTAAGAAGGGACAGATAAAATAGAGAGAGAGAGAGTGAGAGATGGAGAGGACACAATGGAGGACACAAATTGCTCAGAACCAGTCTCCTCCTTACCTTGCTGAGGTAGCATTCCCAGCAAACACCTGCATCACCACGGTTACACGAACGCAGTGAGACGTTCTCAAAATAATCACCATCATCATCCTTCCTCTGTCTCTTTTTCTCACAGAAATGACGGTGGGTAGAGGCGGGCTCCACTGACGACGAGCGGCTGTTTTCTCACATGTGAATATTTAACGCTCGCTCATGAATATTGCAGAAGAGCAAGCAGCTGCGTTGGAGCCTAAGTGGACGTAGGAGTAACCACGTACAGATAGAAAGATGCTGAATGCTCACATAACGCACATACAGTAAATTAATGAACACTGTGGCAACACTGTGATTATATGTTCGTGTGAAGCATGTGCGTGAGAGAGGGGAACATGCGCACAGACAGGCTGCGAGAGAGAGTTAAAGCAGACAGTGGTATAGGATGACAACAGAAGGGCTTCTTTAGAGATGTTCTGTGAAATCAGAACAATGACACTAAATATATTCAGTGTTGGCACCAAATGTGCTGCCTGGTTAAAATGGACTTGAGGTCTAGATGTCTCAATAGCACCCCCTGTGCTAGACTACGGTATATCCACAGGAAGCGCCATAGACGTTCTAGCACCATACCACAATACTATGGATGGCCTCTCATAGAACCAAACAGTAATAAGAATGGCTTGAGTAAAACACCACTCGCATCCCCCTGGTCACCCTCATCACCACGGTGACCCTCATCCCCCTGGTCACCCTCATCCCCCTGGTCACCCTCATCCCCCGGTCACCCTCATCACCCCGGTCACCCTCATCACCCCGGTCACCCTCATCACCCCGGTCACCCTCATCACCACGGTCACCCCGGTTACCCTCATCCCCCTGGTCACCCTCATCCCCCCGGTCACCATCATCCTGCCGGTTACCCTCATCACCACGGTTACCCTCATCACCATGGTCACCCTCATCACCACGGTCACCACGGTCACCCTCATCACCATGGTCACCCTCATCACCACGGTCACCCCGGTTACCCTCATCCCCCTGGTCACCCTCATCCCCCCGGTCACCCTCATTCCCTTGGTCACCCTCATCACCACGGTTACCCTCATCACCACGGTTACCCTCATCACCACGGTCACCCTCATCACCACGGTCACCCCGGTTACCCTCATCCCCCTGGTCACCCTCATCCCCCCGGTCACCCTCATCACCACGGTCACCCTCATCACCAAGGTCAACTCATACACAAACTCAAATCGGTTCAATGGTGGAACTCTGTGCTCGCCTCCCATCCCTGACAAGCCTTAGCAGAACAACTACTCATGAGTCGATCCTGTCATTGTTGAGATAATCCCTCCCTGAACACGGGGTCGTTCTCCAATATCTGCAGGACAGCATGACATTATCACATGACATTATCACACCAGTTTATCCCACATGTTTATCTCACACATGTTTATCACTCGATCACTCCCTTCTGGCTGGGGATTATTCTCCCTAATATTTCACAACTAGAATTTTTCCGACAATCTTCACCATCTCTGCAGTATCTAGTATCTCATTTCTCACTTCACCAATAACCACTGAGCCACCTGAATTCAGGAAGGCTCTGTGACCTGTTTAAAGCATGGTCTGACATTACTCACTGAACTCAAACTTAATCAGATGTACACACACACACACACATCTTTAGGCTATCCCAAAGCATCAACTGACCTCACACTGTGCTGGTGTAGCTGGGTGTCTCTGCCCCCATCAGGAGCCAAGGGGTTCAGTCTAAATGTTATTCAACAAGAGAGAGAGAGAGAGAGCAGGCTAATGTCTCCAAGTCCCCTTAAGGCACTTTCACATCTGGCTGGACTGGCTGAGAGATGCTTAGTTGATCTCTAATGATCTGAGTCACAATTAAGTGCTTCTCATCAGAACGTGTGATGGAGCCACTGTGAGGGGCTGGTCCTGCCTGGCCATGTCTGGTCCTGCCTGGCCATGTCTGGTGCTGTCTGGCCCTATCTTCCAATGTCTGACCATGTCTGGGTCTGTCTGCTTATTAATTCTGCAGGGCCTCTCCATAGATCCTGCACATGGGTTGGTGCAAGTGGACAATAGCCCACATTTAGAAGCATTATTCACGTCATAAACATGTTAACACACCTTCCACAAGCACACAATGCTGAACGTACAGGGCACACACACACACACACACGCGTCCACTATCATGTGTGTGTGTGCAGTGGGATTGTGACTGGTCCAGCACACCGTCCAGTCCCGCTGCAGTCCAACAGAGCGCCTCTCCTGCTGTAATTGGCAATCGCCACGCTGAGGGAGAGGAGTTCAAATAGAGCCTGCAGCCTGTAGGTCCTTCTTTTATTACACATCTCCCTCTCTTCATCCCTCTCTAACACCCTTCACTTCTCTCTCTCTCTCTCTCATCGTCCCTCACTCTCTCTATCCCCGAGTCCTCATCCCTCCCTGCCCTTATCCGTAGCTCGCTCCCTGCCCTCATTTCAATCTTTATCTCTCACCTCCACTCCATGCTCTTCACTCGCTCATTCCTGTCCGCTTTCCCCGCACTCTCTCAGTCCAATCTCTCTCCCACTTTTCCTCCCCCTCAATGACACTCCATCACCCCCCCCTCTCTTCTCCTCACCTCTTTCCCTCTCCTTTCTGCTCTTTTCCTCATTAAAGAGGGACCCAGGCAGTAGTGGTCACTGCCTCTCATTTATTTTCATTTGAAAGCGGTGCAGCTTCACTGATCCTCGTGGGGCCGAGCTGAGGGAGCACAGTGGTGTCATTCTGATAACAACCACCCAGCACACACACACACACAGATATACACACACACACACACACAGATATACGCACACACACACACACACACACACACAGATATACGCACACATACATGCTCACAAACACATACATGCTCACACACACATACATGCTCACACACAGATATACACGCACACATACACACAGATACACACACACACACACACACACACACAATTACACGTTCACACACACAAACACACACATTCACGCTATCACACACAGAGACACACACACACAGATACATGCTCGCACACATACACATACACACACAGATACACATTCACACACGCAATTACACGTTCACACACACACACTCCTGCAAACAAATGAAAAAACACACATCTAAGAATGCCAGAACACACACAGAGCACATATATATTGGATTTCACGTGCACATCCCCACATTTCAGGCACTCTCTGTGTGTGTCTGTGTGTGTGTGTGTGCGCGAGTTTCAGACAGTTGTGTTGATATTGGAGGTTCCTTCCAGGTGGACCAGCTCTAAATAAGCATAATGAAATTAGGCCAATTAGGTAATTAGATTGCTGGGCTGCAAGTTGACCTGCAGGCCCCAATCAGATGTGTGTCTGCGCTTTGTCATATTCCAATCCCGTTCTTATGCAAATCCGATGTGTGTTTATGCGTTGTCATACTCCAATCCCATTTTTATGTAAATCTGCCGTGTGTTTGTGCTTTGTCATATTCCAATCCTATTTTAATGTAAATCTGATGAGTGGATTCGAAGAAAGCGATAAAAAAAAATCATTCTTAAGGAGCCCGGTACTATTTTAATGCCTCCAAATGTCCATGGATAATAAGTGGAGCCATAACTGGGGGTCTTTAAAACCAACAGCCGGGCCTCTAATAGAGGTCTAATATCCCGTCGGACGTTAGAGACACGCGCTTACCGGAGCGGGCTCGGAAGGAGACGCTCGGTTTAGCGCTGACTGGGCTTATCGGGGACACCCATCCCTGTCTGGGTTTTATTGGTTCTGTCCATAGTGAAGCCTTAATACACCCGGGCGAACAGTGATTTATTGCGGCTCTACGATATGACTCCGACGCACTCGTAAGGACCGAGCAAATTCATTATTTGGTGTAGCCAACTCTCAGAGGTATGTGTGCGGTATATTGCAAACATAAATCTATTTGGGTGGGGGGGGTTGGGAACGATCACATGGAGGAGAAAAACATACATAAACAGGGATGATGAGAGAAGGGGGACGCAGAGAGAGGGGGAGAGAGAGGGAGAGAGTCTGAAGTGGGAGGCTCACAGGCTTATTGTTTTGGCTGTCTGTCTCGCTGTGGGAGCCTGACGCTTTGTGTGTGTGTGTGTGTGTGTGTGTGTGTGTGTGTGTGTGTGTGTGTGTGGATACGAGACTTGTAAAAAATGTGTTAAAGAGTTAGAGATTGATGATTTCCTTGATTAAACATGAAAAGGTTTAGTCCGGTTTTCGACCAGCGGATCGAAAGAGGCTCGGTTATCTCGCAAAAATCCATAAATATTGGGTCTCCCCTCTGCTCCGTGCACCTCACCCCTCCCTCTCTCATCTCCTCCCGTCTCCTCCCGTCTCCCAAAGAGTCGAATATAAACACTCCGCACTTTAGACCGCGACCCCTCTCGTACCCCTTCGCAAGAGAACGAGGGGGGTCCGCGAAGAACCGTTTAAGCAATTGAACAGTCGCAGGACAAAACGAACGCACCCGGGCGGGAAGAAACCCAACCGAGAAGGGAGCAAACGGATCCAGACACTGCGGTGAGAGATGACAACGACAGACTGAACCCACCCTGTCCTTCAAACATCCCGTCCCGCTATATAAACCCCACACGGAACGCCGGCCAAAACGGGAGATCATATGACGCGCGCGTGTGTGAGCGAGCGAGTGTGTGTGCCAGCGTACCTCAGCAGCAGTTCGTCAGCCCTCATGGATCCGGCGTTGGGGTGGGGTCCAGAGGGGGGGCAGCATATGCCGTCAACACAGACACTCTGCACAAAGCCCAGCTCGGACGAGAGCTCTAACATCTCTGCTCTGGACGCGCGCGCGCACGGCTACTGACCGTATCCTGTATCAAGTGGTCTCTCCTCTCAGGGGTCTCTACCACCGCTCTGGTCCGTGTTGCGTTTGCCCTCCTTTTGTCGATTTCCCCAACAAGCGGTGTCTCTCTCTGCTCTCGGTCTCGCTCTCTCTTGTTCCTCCGTCTCTATCGTTCCTGTTCGCAGGAACACGCTCTCTCTCTCTCGCTTTACCCCTCCCCGCTTTTTCTCCTCGCTCTACCCCTCCTCTCGTTCTCTCTCTCTCTCTCGCTCTCTCTCTCGATGGAGACCCTGCTGGTTTGTCTGGCTGAAGTAATCCCCCCTGACGGCTCAGCTCATGTTGTTTTGCTCCTAGTTTTTGTGTTGCTTTTACTACAGCTCTAAGCAGACCAGCCCGACCCAGCTCAGCCCTGTCCAGTCCAACCCAATATAACCCAGTTAACTCTAACCCAGCCCAGGCTTAAGCAGCGTTACACAGACCGGTAGTTTTAGTTCGGCCCCGATCCCAAGTGAATGGAGCTATGACGATGGTCGATTGGATAAGACCCAAATTGTGCCTGTTAGTTCCCAGCTAAAGGCACTCTCCTCTCAGTTAGTACCTCACCCTATGGGAACACTGTCAGTGGCTCCGGCTATAGTCCAATGGTTACCACACACACACACACACACACACACACACACACACACACACACACACACACACACACACACACACACACACACACACACACACACACACACACAAACACACAAACACACAAACACACAAACACACACAGAGACCCAGGAAGCAGCTGATTAAAAATTCATCCCTCTGTTTATTATGATTTATGCATGTTTCCCTGAGACAGGAACAAAAAAGAAAGACCTAACGCTATAGTTTCATTAGTGCCTAACGCTGTGCTCTCTCTATCTGTGTGGGTGCCTGTGTGTGTGAGTGTGTGTGTGTGGGAGTAAAGGGAATAGTGGAGGGTTTGCTAAGGATTGTGTGGAAGCCTAATTATAATGTGTGCAATAATGTGCAAGATAATGTCCTCTACAACACCTGCAAGAGACACTAACAACACTAAGATGTCTATTATATTTATAGTGGAGATGCAGTAAGCAGCTCAGATTCCAACTTCAAACCCCAATCGCTTCATGTAGTCTCACATTTTGCCGTGGAATCGTGAGGGGTCATTTTCGCAGCCCTACTTCTCCGTTTAATTAGTTATCCATCCTGACTTCCTCCGCTGATGTCCTCCTAAATCTGGATATGTCCCACAGTAAGTGCCAATATCCTTGAGTTAATCGCCTCTCTGCTTATCCAGGATCAGTTCTGGTGGGGCTCTGCGCATATGGTCACGTCTGAGGGACCGGAGAAAAGACCACGAACGTACCGCTCAGAAAATGGCCAGATTCTGGTCCTGGATCAGTTCTCATTTGCTGCGGACTTTACGGCAATATCAAGCTGCCCTGACTCCGGCCAAGCCAAGCACATTAGCATGTTCTCCATTTCCATCCATCTTAGTGAATCCTCCTCTGACACACACACACACACACATATGACGGGACATCAGAGTTTCTGCAGGCCCTGTGCAGACATAAATGCCACGGTCTTGTTTTTGTTTATCGGGTTTACAGTTAAATGCAATGACCTATTTTTGTATGTTCACAGCAAGTCTCCCGTCCTCTCTCCATTTCTTCTGGTCCCTTCCTCCATCCCTCAGTTCCTCCCTTCACTCCCCACCCCTGCATTCTAACTCAGTCTGACAGTGAAAGGTCAATGCCCATTGGGTAAACGGGGGCACTGTGTGATGCAAGAGAATCGTCATGGTAACGTATGTAGTTTACTAGCCAGGCTCAGTGGGAGGGAAGAGATGGAGGGGAGGGAGCGAGAGAAAAGGAGATGGGGAGAGAACGAGGGGAGAGAGCGAGAGAAAAGGAGACGGGGAGAGAAGGGAGCGAGAGAAAAGGAGAAGGGGAGAGGAGAGTGAGAGAGAAAAGGAGAAGGGGAGAGGAGGTGGATAGACTGAGGTAGGGAGAGATGGAAGGGGAGAGATAGAAGGGAAGAGAGGGAGAGGGAGAAAGAGGGAAGATGAAAGATGTAAGGGGAGAGGAAAGGGTGTGGAGGTAAGGGACCTTTAAAACAAACCCAGGCCAAACCAGGAACAGTTCTGCTTTATATGCGAGTCTGAGCCATGCCATGACACACTGAATGACTCAAAATAGAAATGAGCTACCCAGAATAATTTAAGTACCTACCTACTAGGTAGTACCTAGTCTAGATTACATGTTGTAGTGTGTGCAGAAAGGAGGAGGAGGACAGTGGAGGAGAACAGTGGAGGAGAACACGGGAGGAGAACAGTGGAGGAGAACAGGGGAAGAGAACAGTGGAGAACACGGGAGGAGAACACAGGAGGAAAACAGGGGAGGAAAACAGTGGAGGAGGACACGGGAGGACATGGGAGGAGAACAGGGGAGGAGGACAGGGAGGTGGTGTGGAGCGTTCTGTTATGTCTGCGAGCTGCCTATTCTGCTGAGCTTGGCTTCCTATTCATAAAAGAGGGATTACCAACGTCTGCAGGCTCTTCTCCCGCTCTACTTTACTCCTCTCTTCAGGCCTCACTCTGACCGAGTGGAGAAGGAGAGAACAACCTCCCCCCACCAGCCCTCCGCCCCCCTACCCCTGATTCGATCCCCCTCACATCCCCTTAAGCATTCTGCTCGTGTTCATCCATTCAAGAAATCCTCTCATCCTCCCCTACCCTGGCCTACTCTCGCTCGCTCTCCCCCTCTCATCTCTCACAGTGAGAAAAATGCACCAAAACAGAAATAAATTATTTAGCCCCCCCACCTCAAAAAAGAAAACTTGACTCTGCAGTTTGAGTAAGAGAAAAGGCAATAAAACTTGCATTAGATACAAGATTTCGCAATCAGACGGTGGGTCTGAAGAATGTATCTCATCTTCCCAGCGTCTCGCAGGATATCAAACGGCGACAGAGGACAGGGCACCCCATTATGGCATGTATTCATCCATCGTGGCGTCGCGCGTCTTTAACGGCGGCAGCGATAACGGCCCTATTGTCGACGTGACAACGTCACTACGGGTTAGTAAACAAACGGCCTTGTGGTTTAGACGGACCCGGCAGGAGGACAGGAGGGTCAGGACAACCCAGGATGAAAGGAGGGACGATAGGAGTGACGGATGAAGGCCCCAGGGGGATGGATAAACCCCTCGTCTCTCCTCAAAGCCAAGGACGCCCATATAAAACAAACGCGCGGACGGATCAAACGGAAGACGAAAGAGAACGAAGGAGTCAACCAAGCTAATCAACTCCTCTTTAATACGGACAGCCGTGGGGGAGTGGAGACCCTGTGCGTTTTGCCTCATATCAACCAGAACTTAAAGGCCTTGTATATTTCGACCAGGAGAAGAAAGAGATGAGAACAAATGCGCCCTGACAGGCGCCGGCGCGCTTCGCCCGGAGACCGCGGTCCTCTATGTAGACAGGTGGCGGCGGAATTGCACGGGAATCCAGGGGAAAGCGAGGCCGTGCCATTCACAGGCATTAGCAAGCAGAAATTAATTTGTCACCTTCCATTAGGGGGAAAGCAGCCCTCGTGGCTGGTCAATTATTTCTGAACATCGGGGAAAACACACAAACAGGTCGTCTGCCCCCGGTCGCAGAGTGTCTGAATATATGGCACGAGTGAGAACGCGTGCCGTGGTGCCTGCGAATGTTCCCGTGACAACGTTCCAGCGCTCATTACTAGTGAATTCCGTCTGTAGTTTGAAGTAACATTTCTGCGATAGAAAATCGCCCGGGGTGTGTTTATTATGTAAGGGAGGGAGAGAGGCGGCGGAATTGTGTTAGGATTCTGTCGCCTGTCATCAAACCGTCCTCGGCTCTCTCCTCCCGTCCTCTTCTCTTTCTCTCTCCTCTCGCTCGTCTCTTTGTCTCTCTCATCCCGTCTCTCGACAAAACATTTCCGCGTCATTAGAATAATAATGAATACCAGCTAGGTTGCGACAAATTATTTTTCGGGTCTTTGAAAATGAACGAATGTGCCACAAAATCAGCTCCCGTCTGTGAAGAAGCAGACTGACATGTTCTGAGAGAGAAGAGGGTGACTGGGATCCCTGATACCGTCACGAGACAACATTTCCCCAAGTTACTACGTGCAAAAGTGTCTGCAGGGTTGACCATATTTGAGCTGTAATGTGACATAGGACGTCTGGAATGTTGCCCTATCATGGTGGACCTCTTATGGGAACTCATCCCGGTGGTTCATCCAGTGGTTCATCCCGGTGGTTCATCCCGATGGTTCATCCAGTGGTTCATCCAGTGGTTCATCCAGCGGTTCATCCTGGCGGTTCATTCAGTGGTTTATCCCGGTGGTTCATCCAGCGGTTCATCCCGGCGGTTCATTTAGTGGTTCATCCCGGTGGTTTATCCCGGTGGTTCATCCAGCGGTTCAACCCGGCGGTTCATTTAGTGGTTCATCCCGGTGGTTTATCCCGGTGGTTCATCCAGCGGTTCAACCCGGCGGTTCATTTAGTGGTTCATCCCGGTGGTTTATCCCGGTGGTTCATCCAGCGGTTCATCCCGGAGGTTCATTCAGTGGTTCATCCCGGTGGTTTATCCCGGTGGTTTATCCCGGTGGTTCATCCCGGCGGTTCATTTAGTGGTTCATCCCGGTGGTTTATCCCGGTGGTTCATCCCAGCGGTTCATTCAGTGGTTGCGATAGTGTTTGTTTGGCATCGCCTGTCTGTTTTTACTGCGCTTGGTGTAACATTCCGCTGCTTGCAATGGTTGTTCTGTATCGTTGTGTGAGTGTTGTGTGAGTGTTGTGAATGTGTTGGCAAAACGTTGTGATGTTGCAGTGAAGTGAGACTCTCTAATTGGCTCACCTGTCTCTTAGCCATCTGGAGAGCAGATAAAAACTCCACACCCAGCTTCCCTTCCAACATCACACACACTCACACCTTGTAAAAAGCATACACACACATAAACACCCTACCAACATAACACTCACACA
The DNA here is from genome assembly GCA_029465975.1 of Dallia pectoralis. Taxonomy (NCBI): domain Eukaryota; kingdom Metazoa; phylum Chordata; class Actinopteri; order Esociformes; family Umbridae; genus Dallia; species Dallia pectoralis. The sequence continues at coordinate 10,456,152 of CM055736.1, forward strand.
CACATATACACACTTCATCAACATCACACACACCCCTGATAGCACACACACACCCCTTAACAACATCAGACACACACACCCACACTACATGGATCACAACAGACTTTCCAGACATCACACACACAGACAAACACACTTTGGTTTTACTAACACTAAAAACATAGTACACTCACACCCAGCAGCACTGTCAAAACCAGAACCCAACAAATGAAGACCTACAGTGTATTCGTTATACAGAGTGTATTCTGAATACAGAATGTGTATTCGTTATACAGAGTGTCTTCGTTCTCCAGAGTGTATTATGAATACAGAATGTGTATTCGTTATACAGAGTGTATTCGGAATACAGACTGTATTCGGAATACAGACTGTATTCGGAATATTGACTGTATTCGAATTACAGAGTGTATTCGGAATATTGACTGTATTCGAATTACAGAGTGTATTCGGAATACAGAGTGTATTCGGAATACAGAGTGTATTCGGAATACAGAGTGTATTTGGAATACAGAGTGTATTAGGAATATTGAGTGAATTTGTTATACAGAGTGTATTCGGAATATTGAGTGTATTCGTTATACAGAGTGTATTCGGAATATTGAGTGTATTCGTTATACAGAGTGTATTCGTTATACAGAGTGTATTCAATATACAGAGTGTATTCATAATACAGAGTGTATTCGTTATACAGAGTGTATTCGGAATATTGACTGTATTCGATTTACAGAGTGTATTCGGATTACAGAGTGTATTCGGAATACAGAGTGTATTCTGAATACAGAATGTGTATTCGTTATACAGAGTGTATTCGTTCTCCAGAGTGTATTATGAATACAGAATGTGTATTCGTTATACAGAGTGTATTCGGAATATTGACTGTATTCGAATTACAGAGTGTATTCGGAATACAGAGTGTATTCGGAATATTGAGTGAATTTGTTATACAGAGTGTATTCGTTATACAGAGTGTATTCGTTATAAAGAGTGTATTCGTTATAAAGAGTGTATTCGTTATACAGATTGTATTCGTTATACAGAGTGTATTAGGAATATTGAGTGTATTCGTTATACAGAGTGTATTAGGAATATTGAGTGTATTCGTTATACAGAGTGTATTCGGAGTATTCTATATTACAATTACTATATACCACCAGACGCAGCACCAGTTGGAACCAGAGGACAAACATCCAGGCTCACACTATATGGATTTAAATAGATCCCCATCCTCCCACCTTCTCCCTGACGTGGGCACAGACATTAATCTGGTCCTTCCCTCATGGAGAGCATCAGCTGTGAGGACAACATTCCAGCATTCCAGAGAACCCCGGGCAGAGGGTGTGAACAGGGCAGCAGGGGGGTTGTGGGTGCTGTCAAACCTGCTCTCAAGTCAGGGCTTGTACTGTGTGTGTGTGTGTGTGTGTGAATACGGTATAACTGGGGTATTGACTACACATTGTCTACTGCTGACCTTTACCATATAACCTTTGACCTGTAACACTCCAATACTGCTGGTTGATTGTGGTGTCTGCGTTAACCATAGTTGGTGAGCTACCTGATAATTGCACTCTGACATAGCAAGGTGATTAGTTAATGATTTAAAAAATCCTTCCAGAGACGGGGGAACGTTGGCTGTCTGTCTACCTGACTGTGTGTGTGTGCGTGTGTATATATATATATATATATATATATATATAATATATATAAAGATTTATTTTACTTCGTTTTCAGTAGCCAATGTGTTCCAGGTCACTGATCTGAATCGGTTCTGACTATCACCTCTCACCAGTGCTGGCCTTGCTCACACACGCACAGAAATGGACACACACCCACCCACACACATTGTGAGTATTGATGAACCTGTCTGTGCAGCAGTGTAAAGCCTCTCTCTCTCTCTCTGGCTGTGTGTGTGTGTGTGTGTCTGCAAAAGACAGGAAATGTTCCACAGGAGAGAGAAGGGCCGCGGGATTAAGGGCCTTGCTTCTTATCAATATCGACGCTCCCTCGCTCTCATTAGTCTCTGTACTGTTCACATTATTGTACGTGGAGAAACCCCACCAAGCACGACACCAGAACAGCCGTGGGCAATTAAAACCCAATGACAATTATATCCTCCACATCAGTCCCAGAGCCAGACAGCCGGACAGCTGGATCTGGGAGCTACTGTGACGCCCGGGACGTCACGTATTTTCCATACCGAGACTGGAACCTGTTCCACTGTAAGGGGGACCATTTCTGTCAAATCATCGGGCCGGATACGGAGCATCTAAAGGCCCTCGGTGTTAAACCGGGTTGGACCTGTTTGAAAACCCCTCACCCGGGTCTGTTGTCGGAGCTAACGTGTAGCCTGTAGCCTAGCTGAAAACTCCACTGGACGCGCTCAACACACACGCACGCACACGCACGCACGTTTGTTATGTTCGGGACGGTAGCTGTGAGCAAACGAGAGTCTTTAAAGTGCCAGAATGAGGGGTATTTTGTGAAGCGAGCTGTTGTGAAGGCTTCTATCCGCCGCCACTCACCGGGGAATAAATTAGAGCCTCGCCAAAGAGCCTTAAACACTGATAACCACACTAAACATCACCGAACACAGGAAAGACATGGGGGGAGGGAACGGGAGGAGAGGGGGGGAGGAGCTGGTATAGGCCCTCCAGCATTTGAGCCCTTATCTCAGGGATTTGAAAAAAACTGTGTTGTGAGCTCACAGTCTACAGTGTGGTCCGAGCATGAATCCCAGACATCCTCAACACACACGGGCGCACACACACACACGGGCACACACACACGGGCATACATACACACACACGCCCACGGGCACACACACACACGCACACGGGCACACACACACACGGGCACACACACACACGGGCACACACACACACACGGGCACACACACACGGGCACACACACACGGGCACACACACACGGACACACACACACGCGCACACACACACGGGCACACACACACGGGCACACACACACGGGCACACACACACGGACACACACACACGGGCACACACACACGGGCACACACACGGGCACCCCATCACTCTCCTGTCTCATTCACAGTGTTCCCCAGGTGGGTCAATATGCATATGCATGCCAGGCTCTAGGTGCAATGCCATCAGTGCGACGCCAGTCTCATGAATATTCAGTATCTTTGAGGCTGGGTCCACCATGCCCACTGGTAGTTAACTCGGCTGCCGCTGTGAGACGCCCGTTGCCGTCTGGCTGCCATAGAGACACAAACGGACATGGAGCATTGAGACGAGCTAGCCATTAGACGGTGGCACGTGTGTGTGTTTGTGTGTGTGTTTCTCTCGTCATATAACTCTTAATGGCAGAATAATCTGAAGCACATATCTTCTATCTTCTTTTGAGCTATTCCAAAGCCACCACATTAGATTCAACCCAATTAATTGTCAGACCTTGATTTGGTGAATTAGGTGAGCTGGTGCTCAATAAATTTTGAACCGCCTGGGGGTCCCATCCGGGGGTCCCGTCCGGGTGTCAGAAACACTGGAGTTTAGACTACTTGTCTTCTACTATAACACACTATAACAAAGACAACTAATTCTACTAGCACTACTACTTTATCATTACTAGCACGCTGATGAACATCACTGCGTGTGTGTGCGTCCGTGTGTGTGTGTCCATGTGAGTGTGTGCGTGTGTTAGGGCGTTACGGTGAACATGAGGTACATAGTGATAGAACTGGAACACCTGAATCTCTCCCATTAACCATTTCGAACAAACAACAATAGATATGGTGGCTCTGAGTGTTGTTTCGTATCGCAGCGTTGAGAGGGCTGTTATGCATCAACGTAACCATGACACCCGTGACGTTGGCACAGACACACTGTGTCCATCACTACTTCACACATGGACGTTTATCCACGCGCAGACAAACGTCCGGGCATCAAGCCAACTTGTGATATCTTGTTAAGTGATCAGCTGATATCCATTCTGGTACACCGTGATCTCAAAGATGTGCCTTTCCACAGACATTCTCTCTCTCTTTACTCCCCTTTGTCTGTCAGTCAGCCTCTACCAAGAACCCCACCCCCCCACCACCTAGAACGTGTCACCGCTCCCCCTACCCCATCCACCCCTCTACTCCCTCATGCCTCACATGGCACAGCCCTACCCTTCCTCCACCTCTCCTCATCCTCCGCCTCTCCTCATCCTCCGCCTCTCCTCATCCTCCGCCTCTCCTCATCCTCCACCTCTCCTCATCCTCCGCCTCTCCTCATCCTCCGCCTCTCCTCATCCTCCGCCTCTCCTCATCCTCCGCCTCCCCCTCATCCTCCTCTGCCTCTCCCCCTCTCTACCTCCCGTCATCCCTCCCACCAGGTTGTGAGTCTCGTTTGAGGACGCCTGATAAATAACGAGCCTGGTGTCAATCAAACCACCAGAGAAAGCTTAGTTGTTAGGGGAGCCAAAAACAGGATCAAATTATACACCGAGCTCTGTGTGTGTGTGTGTGTGTGTGTGTCTGTTTGAGGAGAAAGGGAGAAGAACGAGTGTGAGGGTAAAGGAAGTAAACAAACATTTCGGAAATAACGCAGCTGTCTGGGGGATTTGCGTGTATAACAATGTGTGTGTGTGTGTGTATGTAGATGTGTGTAGATGTGTGTGTAAATGTAGATGTGTGTAGATGTGTGTGTGTGTGTGTGTGTGTGTGTATGTAGACGTGTGTGTGTTTGGAGATGTGTCCGTGTGTGCGTGTGTGCGTGTGTGTCTGTGTGCGTCTGTGTGCGTCTGTGTGCGTCTGTGTGCGTCTGTGTGCGTCTGTGTGCGTCTGTGTGCGTCTGTGTGCGTCTGTGTGCGTCTGTGTGCGTCTGTGTGCGTCTGTGTGCGTCTGTGTGCGTCTGTGTGCGTCTGTGTGCGTCTGTGTGCGTCTGTGTGCGTCTGTGTGCGTCTGTGTGTGTGTGTCTGTGTGTGTCTGTGTGTGTCTGTGTGTGTCTGTGTGTGTCTGTGTGTGTCTGTGTGTGTCTGTGTGTGTCTGTGTGTGTCTGTGTGTGTGTGCGCGTGTACATATCCAAGTGTTTTTGACACAGTCTTATTTTCTCAAACAGAGCAAAACAAAACCCAAGTATTCTTCCCTAATTACGTACAACCCAAATCTTTCTCCTTCACAGTCTCTTCGTCTCTCTGCCCGTTTGCATCGTGAGCCAGCCAGGTGTCTGCTGAAGTCAGCCTCTCTCTGTTCTGCTCATCAGATCATCTGCATATGCATGTATTGCCAGACATCTTGTGGTTTCTCTGCAAACCCCTCACACCATTTACCCTCTCCCTATCACACACACACACACACACACACACACAGCCAAACTGCGTACGAGCGATACAGGCTTGGTGCTCGGCGGAACATGTTTTTGTTCAGCTTCAAGGTCGACAGGTGTTCGTGCCACACGCGCAAACGTTCTTAAGTGTCCTTGTAAAGATGAAAGGCTGTTTATCAGTCAAAGTGCCCGTGGGACGGTCTTCATCTACCTCCTCTTCCTCACGCCCCTGCTTTTCTTTGGTGCCGTCTGAGAGGAAAGACAGGCTATGAGGACGACGTCGGGCCCACACTCCCTACTGGCTCTATTCCACATGAGGAAGAGGCGCGTCTATTTTAACACAGGCCGTCTATTTAAACTACCTCTTCCTCAGTCTCCTTGGTTCATTGGCCTTGTCGCCGTGGGGACGGAGGTAATGACACTCCACGGTCGTAGAGTCCGGCCACACGTCCCACCCACTTACGCTCTCTAACTTCACTCTCCCCTCTCGCCTCCCCTCTCGCCTCCCCCAACCATTTGCTCTTTGTCCCCTTAAATCTCTCTCGTCCTCCCATCCTCTCGTCATTCCCGTATATCTCGCCCGTCTCCCCTTCCCCAGTGGCTGCCTTTCGATCCAACTCTGTTTCGTCTTGTCTCGGTTTCTTATCTATCTGCCGGTCTAGTTTGCTTATTCTCTCAGGCTTACAGAGAACAGCTCAAAACGGCACTGTAAACATCTGTTCTGAGTGCAATCGCCACCACTGGGTTAGGAGAGCTTTGGGCTGTACAATGCTGTTGCTACGTGCTGCTAATGGGCGAGGGAAGAGAAGAGAAAAGAGAAATAAGTTAAATATCTGTACCTCTGTATGGGGCCAGAGAGGTCAGTGGCGTCCTGCCTGGAAAAGAAAGAGACAGATGTTTCAATGAAAGCCTCAAATTAATTTCAAATAAACATGTTGTCATTGTGTGCACATGGCACAGCCAGTATGAAGGCTACAGCTATTGGATAAATGTAAAAAAGCCTTCTGTGTTGCTTTTCCTCATTACGGAAATACATTTCTTTCTATTAATGGTGTGTCTAAGTGACTGTCTGTGTGTATTACTGGTGTGTGTAGGTGACTGTCTGTGTTTATTACTGGTGTGTGTAGGTGACTGTCTGTGTTTATTACTGGTGTGTGTAGGTGACTGTCTGTGTTTATTACTGGTGTGTGTAGGTAGCTGTCTGTGTTTATTATTGGTGTGTGTAGGTAGCTGTCTGTGTTTATTATTGGTGTGTGTAGGTAACTGTCTGTGTTTATTACTGGTGTGTGTATGTGACTGTCTGTGTTTATTACTGGTGTGTGTAGGTGACTGTCTGTGTTTATTACTGGTGTGTGTAGGTGACTGTCTGTGTTTATTACTGGTGTGTGTAGGTGACTGTCTGTGTTTATTACTGGTGTGTGTAGGTAGCTGTCTGTGTTTATTATTGGTGTGTGTAGGTAGCTGTCTGTGTTTATTATTGGTGTGTGTAGGTAACTGTCTGTGTTTATTACTGGTGTGTGTATGTGACTGTCTGTGTTTATTACTGGTGTGTGTGTAGGTGACTGTCTGTGTTTATTACTGGTGTGTGTGTAGGTGACTGTCTGTGTTTATTACTGGTGTGTGTGTAGGTGACTGTCTGTGTTTATTACTGGTGTGTGTAGGTGACTGTCTGTGATTATTACTGGTGTGTGTATGTGACTGTCTGTGTTTGTTACTGGTGTGTGTAGGTGACTGTCTGTGTTTATTACTGGTGTGTGTATGTGACTGTCTGTGTTTATTACTGGTGTGTGTAGGTAACTGTCTGTGTGTATTACTGGTGTGTGTAGGTGACTGTCTGTGTTTGTTACTGGTGTGTGTAGGTGACTGTCTGTGTTTATTACTGGTGTGTGTATGTGACTGTCTGTGTTTATTACTGGTGTGTGTAGGTAACTGTCTGTGTGTATTACTGGTGTGTGTAGGTGACTGTCTGTGTTTATTACTGGTGTGTGTAGGTAACTGTCTGTGTGTATTACTGGTGTGTGTAGGTAACTGTCTGTGTGTATTACTGGTGTGTGTAGGTAACCGTCTGTTTAGACTACTGGTGTGTGTAGGTGACTGTCTGTCTAGACTACTGGTGTGAGCAGGTAAGTGCCCATAAATGTTTTCTGTCCACTACAGCAGTGAACATCACCAGGAAAAAAACAGAGGTGAACTACACTGTATGAAGCTCAGTAATCCTTGACTCAGGGGAACAACACATACATACAATCATCTCCCCCACACAACCAAACATAAATTGGTCTCATTCTGTCCCAAGCAATCTGAGAAAACACTGGTCTGTCTCTCTCTCTCTCTCTCCCTGCCAGCTCCACGGAGCCTCTCTCGGCCCTGTTCTCTGTTCCACCGGGCCCTCAGTCTCCCTCTCTCTTTTCATCTATTCCTCTCTCTCTGCTGCACGGTAATAAATTGGTCCCTGGGCCCTGTCAGTGGTGACTCAACCCGCATGTGTGTTGTACACACACACACACACACACACACCAGTTGTCTCCGTCAGAGCAACAAGCTGCAGCCTATTAGTGTGCTTTGTGTCACACAGGTAAATAAAATAATAAAGCATTAGCTATGCCCGCATTAATAATATGTGTGTGTGTACGCGTGTGTACGTGTGTGTATGTGTATCTTATGATGAAATGTTGGAGAAACACAAAGACGGCTATCTGCTCTCAATCTTCTAAGCACACCGGCCAATCGCCAGTCTTTCTGTGCTTTGCATTTCAAAGGCTTACATTTGTTTGTTTCATCTCAGACTATGATGCAAACTAACCCATCCATTAGACAACACACACACACACAGAAACACACACCCAAACACAATCAGATAGAGATGTAAACACCTCCACATCATTTCATTCCTTTAACCACTCTGTTCACCTTAAATTATAAAAGTGGACAGGGAGCATATCTCTCGCTTTCACACAGACACACACACAAGCGCACACACACACACACACACACACAAAACGGATCAACAACTAAAATATTTCAAAGCCAACTGAAAGCTTTTTGTAGCGGCTAAATGACAACGGACAGGCTCCAGCATGAAAAGGAATACATCAGAGGTTAACATTACAGATCATATTGGTGCTTTGGAGAGGAACAGTGCTGAACAGAACCACTGCAGCCCACCATCTCTAACATCTACAAGCCTAAATGACCCAACAGAACAGCAACCAGAATGTCACCAAAATGAGAGCAAGACCCAACACAGAAAACAATCAGCCACAATGGAAATGGAAAAACGGCAGCACCCAGCCATTATATGACAGCCGTTACATGACAGCCGTTACATGACAGCCGTTACATGACAGCCGCCACGAGACAGCCGCCACGAGACAGCCGCCACGAGACAGCCGCCACGAGACAGCCGCCACGAGACAGCCGCCACGAGACAGCCGCCACGAGACAGCAGTCACAAGACAGCAGTCACAAGACAGCCGTCATAAGACAGCCATTATAAGACAACCACATTTGCCATTCGCGTGATGAATGTAGAATTCCATTTGACATCCAGTGACTGGGGCTGATGCCTTAGAACTGCTTCACTGGAAACAGCTGCCAACACCGCGCGAAACAGATTTATACCCAAATACCCTGTTTACAATCCCACAGTTGGCTCGTTTACACTCCCTGGATACCCAGTTCAAACAACAAGTTACCTCATTTGCATTTCCATAGTTACCCCATTTACCCTCCTACAGTTACCCCCATTTAATTCCCATAGTTACCCCTTTCAC